>CM062814.1:295792688-296227688 GCA_031772625.1 Pinus tabuliformis
TATTTATGTTTGGGTGTATAAGTGTTTTGTTTTTATTATAAATAGGTAAGAGTATCTAACTTAATATTTGGATGAGTATGTTTATGTTTGGGTGTATAAGTAGAATTAGTTATTGGATTTTGTTTGAGCATCACAATAGATTATGAACAGAAATATGACATAGTTGAGTTGAGTTTTTGAAGTGACCAACTATTGTATTAATCTCTAAAGAGGGAGTTTATTTACTTATATAGGGAGTTGTTAATATTTGAAATAATGAATTCTATATTATTGGAATGCTTTATGAGTGGATCATTTGTTGATTGTCTACTTTGTGCAACAAAAAACCTATATACAAGTTCATTGACTGAGATTATGTTGTGGGACCATATGGATGCATTTGTATTAGGTAGCTTTTGGAATGCTATTGGATTTACTTGTTAACATAGGGACATTTTTGTAATGCTATTGGATTTACTTGTTATCAAGATATTAAATGAATCATTTATTTGACGGGGACATCCTATTAGACTGAATTTTGTAATGGTTAGATAGCCTTGTCAAAAAAATTGGAAATATTTGTTACAAAGGACTAGATGGTGATAAAGAGTTAAATTGACAATGATTGAGACAACTACTTATCTATATTATCTATTTGTTATTGTATTGGTCAACGCGAGGTATAATTTTTCTCTATTATCTATTTGTTATTGTATTGATCAATGTTAGGTATAGTTTGTTTCTACGTGAGAAGTTTATTTCTAAATTTCATGACATGATTTTATTTCTAAAATTAATGAAGATGTGAGATATGATTGGATATCAAAGTTTCTATCAAAATAACATGTTCCTATGTTGCTTTGTACTTGTATTCTTGAACCATGTTGTTGGGATGATAGGATAATGTGGTTAGAATGATAGGATGATATCTTTATCTTAAGAAAGAAAAAAAATTAATGTTTTTGTGCTGAGAGCCTCTCTCAAGCCCATGGTAAAGATGTTGTAATGTCTTCAAAACTTTTTCAGAATTAATACTTAAAAGAGTGACTATTTGATAAGTTTTTCAAATATATTTTCCCATTTAATTTGTCTAAAATCCAGTAGGATTCAATGAAATCACAAGTTTGATGTTGAACTCTTCACAATCAAAGTGCCCTCAGGTTTTTGAGGGTGTTGAATCCATATATTTAGTCAAAAAACTCAGTTTCAATAAAATAGAGGTAAAATAGTCAATTTATTGTTATTAGTTTTTTGGTTTCTATTAATAGAATAATGATGTTAATGGATTTTGCTTTTCATTAGAATTTTTATATTGAGTGGTTTTAATGCAGTTTGTTTCGTGAACTTTCTTGGATTTTGAAAAAATTTTGTTTCTGGAAATTATTAGAAGATTTGTAAACTACTTGTATATATTTGTTAATTTCTAGTATATTCTTATGACATGGCATTTTAAAGATTTGGTTATTATTATGGGTCATTTCATAAAAATAAATAGGTATTATGTATTTCTATTTTGTTTTTTATCGTAAGGTATATTGTCAAAAATAGTTGGGTATTGAATATATCTATTTTATTTTAAAACAAGATATTGAATATATCTATTTTATTTTTCATTGTTTTAATTTTTGACTTGAATATATCTATTTTATTTTTCATTGTTTTAATTTTTGACTTGCTTATTTTATCTAGCGTTGCTTACTAATGGGCATATTGGATTTTTTTTAAGCTATCGTGAAATATGAAATGATTTGTTACAATTTGCCAAAAAAAACTTGATCTTGTTTTATCTAAGTATAAGATTTAAGTTTATAATTTAAAATAAAAAAATTCTAATTCTTCTGGTATAAAAAAATCCAAGTGTCTTTTTTCCTGAGAAAAAAAATTATAATATTAAGTAAAAATAACTTGATGTTTCCAAGATAGAAGATCTGTCCAAAATAACTCAAAATACAAGAAAAAAAGGTCCAGTTGTAAATTCTTTTAAGGGTTTGCATATTAGTTTTACAATTTTACAAGTCATTCTATAAAGATTTTTATGGCAGAGTTTGCCTATTAAAAAGTTAATTTTTGTTTTTTTTAAATAAAAAAATTATTTATCAATTAAAAGTCCAAATATAGTAAAAAATACTTTCAAACAATAATAAAATACACCAATACTTTTACGATTTGCATTTGCATATTAATTTTACAATTTATTTTACCCATTATACAATTATAAAAACTTAGTTCTTTTTTTTTTAAATTAAAAACTCATTTACAACATAACTGTTCAACTATGATTATATATATATATAAAAGTTTTCTAATGATTATATATAATATATATATATAAAAGTTTTCTAAACATTTTGAAAGTTAATATGTTATCAAATACCTTTCCCTTTTTTTAAAATCAAAATGAAAGTTTTTCAAAACAATTTAAAACAATTTTTTTTATGGTTAGTATGATACAAATACTTTCCAAATAAAATGAGGGAAATGTATTGGGTTAGTATAATACAAAAACTTTCCAAATAAAATGGGGAGGTTCTTTATAGTGTATAATGGGGAAATATGCTTGAGAGGTATTTTACAATATAGAATAAGGGAGATGTTGTAGTTCATGCCCATGAGGTGCTCTATAGGGTGCTCATGGGGATATAGGTGTTCATGCTCATGAGGTGTTATACAACATAGAATGAGTGAGAGTGGAGAGACACTCTATGGCAAGGCATTGGATCAAAAAATTATAATATTAATATTAAACAATGTCAGTTTAATAATGATTCATATTTGATATGTTATATTGTAAAATTTTATATTTACATTTAATTAACAAATATATAAGAATTCAATACTCACAATATATTTTTTCACATTATTTGTGTTATATATATAATCATACACACACACACACACATATATATTAGTGTTTTAATGAGATTAGAAACCATTTTTTTCATATATAGAGATGTGAAATTTATATATAAATAGTATTATTAAGAATCATCATAATTCATGTTGAGATTTACCATTAAAAGAATCAAATATTTTGAGGTGTAAAACAATGGATTACATTTTTAGAGATTTGATTTATCTAGATGTTTCCTACATTCTAAGTACAACACTAGAGGAATCAAATATTTTGAGATGCAAAAAATAGGCTTTCATTTTGAAGAATTTGACTCATCACACATAGTAGATTTGAAATATGCAAGGGGAATCAAATTTTTTAAAGTGTAAAAAAGAGAAGATTTGATTCCTCTATGTTGGAAATGAGCTCACTACTGATGGGGTGGTTGGGGGGAGGGGGGTGTTTGAATCAGTAATGCTAGGATTTATTTAATTTTTAAATATTTTTACCTCAGTGGGCCAACATCAAATCACAATTAAAGCATGTAGAACCATTACACCAACAACTTAAAAACACCAAAACTAAATCAAATCAACTCCAAATGTTCCTAAACCTAATCCTTTGAGTCTATAACCATCTATGCAACTATCTGCACATAATAAACCATCCATCACAAGCCAAGCTTCCACCTGCAACACAAACATCTTCCATAACACCCAATCAAGCATATGCATAACATCTATAATACATACTTAGGTTGACATCAATTACAACCATAGGTCAGTGCCTATAACACAACATCAATGGAAACAGTTCCCCCTTTGCGATTGATGGCAGCCCCAGCTGAACGATACAATTGATACTGACCTCTAAAACTGATCTCCGCAAGCACTCCCCCTTTTACATCGATGAAAAATGGCTAAAACCATCAATGGTAGGAATAAACAAATACTCAATAACCCCCCTGGACACTATCTAAATCAACAAACAACAATCACCTTGCTCTCCATGACAGCAAGTAGCAACAACATGAACTCTGACAAATGTTGTATTTCTTGAAGCAGTAGCAACAATATCAATTCAACAACAAACTCAATTTAAAATTCCATTTCTAACAACATCACTTTCCAATCAAAACAACAACATATGATAAGAATCAACATCAACAACAACACTTGCTCCTAAATCGAAGGAGCAACAACATCATCCTTTGTTCAACCATTATGCTCTTACCAAAAAACTGCAACAATAAACATGACCATCCATATCCATCAAAAGACGACATCTGAGCAATAACAAAATACTAGGCATACTAGTAGACTAACACTTGACCAAAAAATACAAGGCTTCATAGATGGTTGAAGCAATCAAGTCACATCAAAGACTATCACTATGACTTCATGAGCTCAATGATGGACAATAGAGAATCTTTATCACAATCAAGGACTAATTTGAATCATCCTCTATTCAACCATTATGCTCTTACGAAAACACTGCAGCAACACATACATAACAACAATCATGACCATCCATATCTAGGAAACAACAACATCTGAGTAACAAAAAATACTAGGAATACTCCACACTAAGCATCGTCATCATCCTGCAAAGAAGACCTCCTCGTTGCACATGACACCCCATAGACTAGAAGACTGACACTTGACTAAATACTTGACCACAAAATACAACGCTTCATAAATGGTTGAAGCAATCAAATCACATCAAATATTATCACTAGTAGTCAATGAGATCAAAGATTTATATTGCATTATCGGGTTAACCTATCACAGATTTTATACATGGTATCGGAGCTGTGAACAATATACTGAGAAGAGAATTTGAAGTTTGAAGTCAGGGTTGCAGGTGCAAATCAAATTCATATCATACTTCAAGGTTGGCCAATGGCGTTCTATGGCTTGAGACTCGAGTATGCCTTGGAAGGTAACTAGAATTACATAGCATGGAAAGATAGAATGGAAGTTGTATTAGAAGACAATTGCTTGCAGGAATTCATTGATCAAGAAATCCCAAAGCCAGCTTCAACTAATGCACAAGAGTTGGTTGAGTGGAAGAAGGAAGAAGTGTGTGGTGAAGGAAAGACAGATCATCCTTGAGGGAGTTTGAGACCATGTTGACTCGAGTCTCCATGGGAAGGATACTCCATTTTCAATGTGGAAGACATTGAAGTACCTCTACCAGAATAGTAGCAACCAGAGAATATTGGTGCTCAATGATAAGCTTCGAAGAATCAAGATGGAGAAGGGCGATACTATTTCCACATATCTGAACAAGCTCACCACCTGCAGAGATGAGCTTGGCAGTGTGGGAATAACTACTGCCAATGATGATATGGTGAGCCTCGCTCTCCTTGGCTTTCCAAAGAGTTGGAATAACTACCAGGAATTTGTGAAAGAAAGGGAGAAACTACTGGATTGAGAACAACTATGGTCAGATCTTATGCAGGAGGAGATCAGGAGGAGCACACGAGATGGTTCTTCATCCAAGAATGATGATGAAGAAAATCTGGCCTTAGCAAGTAAGGCAAGGAAAGAGAAGGGGAAGGCTTCCCATTTCAAATTGAATTCTTCTCATGGAGGGAAGAAGGGTGACATGACTAAAGTAAGATGCTTTAATTGTCAGAAGATTAGACATTATGCGACTAATTTCCCATTGAAGAAGTCCAAGAAGGGATCCTCAAAAGGATCGAAAGGTGAGGCATTAGCCTCTCAGCTCGAAATGGACTTTTCCCTCATCACATGCATGGTGTCATCGATGATAGGTTGTGTCTAGTATCTTGACAGTGGAGCCTCATTCCACATGACCGGTGATAAAAAATTATTCACTGCCTTGGAGGAGAAAGACCTCAAGATGCGCATAAAGATGGGTGATGACGGAAGGTATAGTGGTTTAGGAGTGGGCACAATTTCTTTTCAGAGGGAGCATGGAGCTCCTCTCACCTTGACAGATGTGATGTATGTGCCTGGACTAAAGAAGAACTTGGTATTGGTCATGATGTTGGAGGATAAAGGCTACGATGTTGTCTTCAGTAAAGGAAAGGCGTTCCTAAGACACATACCCACGAGTCAGACAAGGAGGATAGGGATTCAGGTGAAGAATCTCTATAAACTAGAGGTAGATGATTGTGCAACGTTGAGTACGAAAGAAGAATTGGTGCAAAGCCAAGACATTTGCGAGTTGTGGCACAGGAGGTTGGGCCATTTGCATCATGGGGCTTTGAAGATGATGTAACAGATATCTACAAGACTTCCCAAAGGTAAACTTGAGCAAGTTGAAACATGGAAAGGTTGTACCTTGGGAAATTACACCAAGTCTTCCATTCATGATCAAGACAGTCGAGCAGAGGCTATCTTAGAGTGAGTTCATACTGATTTGTGTGGACCATTATCGATGGCATCCACATCAAAGCAAATGTATTATGTGATTTTCATTGATGACTATTCTCATAAATGCTAGATTTATTTCATGCAGAAGAAGGACCAAACTTTCATAAAGTTTTGTGAGTTCAAAGCTTTGGTCGAGAAAGAGTCAAGGAAGAAGATCAAGGTCTTGAGAAGTGACAATGGTGGAGAATATGTCTCTCAAGGGTTTAAGGACTTCTATGCAGTGGAAGGAATTAAAAAGAGTTGATGACACCTCATAACCCATAGTAGAATGGGGCAGGCTGAGAGGAAGAACACAACTATTGTAGGGGCAGCACGGGCAATTCTGCATGACCAAGGCCTACCACTTCACTTGTGGGCTGAGGCATGCTACAGAACGGTCTATTTGCAGAATAGAAGCCCACATCACATACTTGGGATGAAGACACCAGAGGAAGCTTTCTCCAGTAAGAGACCAGATGTGGGTCACTTCAGGATCTTTGGCTCATCGGTATATTGCCATGTGACAAAGGATGCACGAAAGAAGATTAAGCTGACAGTAGAGTTGGGGATATTTGTGGGGTACATTGATACACCTCACAACTATCGAGTGTACTTGCCTACCAGTCGAAGGATAGTGGTTCGTAGAGATATCAAGTTTGATGAGCAGAAGGCCATGCAGGTTTCCCTTGAGAGGGAGCTCCAACTACAGGTTGTGGAGGAACTATTGGTTCTAAGGAGGAGGAGCCTCAGACTGATGTGGAGCAGCCGTATGTAGAGGTTCCAGGAGTGGAGACATACACTCAAGAAGAGTCTTCCAGAGATGGATAGAAGTGCACAAGAGAAGCTGACAAATTGTTGGAGGATGCAAGAGAGAATGTGGGAGCACCATCTTCTCGGTGCAGACAGAGGAGGTCAACTGAGAGGTAGAGTGGATATATGGCCTTTGCTGGGGAATGTGTTGATACCGAGACATCTTCCTATGAGGAAGTAGTTCAGCAGCCGATTTGGGTGGATGTTATGGTGGAGGAGTATGACTCCATACTTCGTAATAGTGTTTGGGACATGGTTATGAGACCGGAGAATAAGTCAATTGTGAGTTCTCGTTGGCTTTACAAGGTAAAGCAAGCTGTTGATGGTAGTGTGGAGAAGCATAAAGCAAGATTTGTTTTCCATGGCTTTTCACAGGTTGAGAGGATCATGTTGTTGCAGTATATTTCAACAGAGGAGCAAGATGCTGGGATTTTGACAAAGGCATTGGCAAAGTGTAAATTTGAGTTCCATAGAGACAGGATTTGGGTGGTAGATAATCCCTTTCTTGTTGAGAGGGAGCGTTGAAATATGGAAACAAGAATATTCCATTTTAATTTTTCCTTGAATTAAATTGTGAATTAAAATTGAATTTAGTCTTAACAACTACTTGGAAATAATTAATTAATTTATTTTTAATTAATTAGTTGGAGAAATTCAAGTTAGAAGTATTTCTGAAGTCATGCAAAAGTTATTCATTAAACTAAGGAGATAATATTGAGTTATATTTGAGTTGTAATTAGTTAACTTAATTTACTGAGTTAAGTCCAATTAAATTAGTTCCAAACTGTTTGAGGAACTAATAGTGAGTTAATGGTTAGTTGATGCATTAATGCACTCAACTAGTGCTACTCCAGTTAATTGAAGATTCCCTCATCAAAAAATCATGCATGTCTATTCTGAGAAAGACCCAGTTGAGATTAATGTTCAAGGACAATGTACTATCAGTTGTATGTGTTTTCTCATGGAGAAAACTCATACATGCAGTCAAGGATTCATCCTTGAGGATTGCACAGTTTTGAAGGGTTTTTTTTCCACTTGGTAATAGGTTAATCATCCACAAGGAACAATGCAAGGAAATAGGATCTTGGAGGGCAGAGAGGAAGGCTGGAGAGAAGCCAAGATTACCTATGAGCATCTGTGAGGATTGTACTGAGAGCTGGCTAGCTATGAGAGTTAAGGTTTTGTATAATTCCTATGTATTTCCACCATGTATGATAATACAATAGTGTGGGGTTTTATCTGAGAATTTCCACAAAGTATTTTCATGTGTATTGTGCCATTGATTCTTCTTCTGGTTATATTGATCAGATCGATCTTTAAGCTTCCGCAAATTGGTAGTAGAAGTAGGTTATAGTATTATTCTTTGATTTATATTGCGTTATCAGGTTAACCTATCATAGATTTTCTACATCACTTGATTGCAAACATCTTTTAGAGTGAAATGAGATTTGATCCATCTTGAAACTTGGTAGATCAAAAGTTAAAATGAATCTAGGCTGGTATAAAGTGAAAATATTCATCTTTTAACATAATATTTAACGATTATTAACATAAGAAAATTTTCGATAAAAATCACATCATCAGAGTTTGTTGACATGTTTCAAACCATCCAGTGTGGTTCATCTTGTCTTGACGATGAACCACACTAGATGGTTTAAAACGATCAAGTGTGGTTCATCTTTTCTTGACGATGAACCATACTGATGTTGAAGAAAGTGTAACTAGGTTCGGTCTTCATAATGACATGATCTTTGTAATTGATGTAATGAATTATTTTTGTATGCCTTGCTACATGGGTTTCATGAGCAAGAAGTGTCACTAGATGAAAGACATCTTCTTGATGTCTTTAGGATTTATTTATGTGTCAAAGAGTCATGTTATGTGTATTGAAACTCTTCATGAGTTTATGTAAATGTAATCAAGTCCACAAAGGTGTGTAGAAGCCCTCCAAAGACCAAGCATAATCCTACAAAGAAATATGCAAGTGAAATCAAAAGAAGTTATTCATGTCGGCTCCAATATCAAATTAATTAAGAAAAATGAAATTCATGTCGACTCAATAAAGAGTCATGACAGTTCAAAAACTCACACTGGCTTGCATATATGGGAAAATTATTAGAAATACCCACGAAGGGTCAGCAAAAACAACACAAGAAAATTTCACAAATTTTCCTCTGAATTGTCGAGTGTAAAAGGAGTAGAGGATTCACATGTTCAATAGGTTATATCTAGGGTTTAGTTACCTCCTTGAATGGTTATAAGGATCATCAAAACCTAGATTAACACCCTCTCAGAATACCTGCGATCTAAAGATAAAGTCCTTGAATAGATAGAACATAAAAAGGTTGTGAATATCGGCACAATATTAACATATGTTCTAGGCTAGATATAATCTCGTACATATCCGCAGGCAGGCAAGACTCTGGATGGCACAGTGAGCCACAATCTTGGTGAAGCCCTCTCAGTGGTCTTGATATAATGGGAAGAATCATCCATGACCGTGACTATCACAGTCTCGGCAGTTATTCTATACGCAGTCACTTGATGGTCACTGCCACTAACACGGCCGCAGTCTGGACATTGTGTGAGGAGAAGGGTCACAATGATATAATCCTAGCATAAGGTACAACATATTTCCATGAAAGTGCAGAAACAATACTAAGAAAGAAGGATCACAATATTTTTTCATAATCATTACTATCTCACAATCTTGATGAAGAGGATCACAATAATCAACTTGTCTCTCCATACCTTCTAGGACAACCATGATTCTGATTATAATCATGATATTGATGATGGTCTAAAGATGTTTTTTGTGCAATACGTAGCATATGTATTATTCATGATCTCGTTCTTGAAGACCATGATCTCGATGAAGGTATATAGATCATCTCAATGGTGATTTCTAGGAAATAGTCATGGTGCAAATATCAGTCCAGTGAAGATCTTAAGGTGCAACAGTAGTGCTCTCAATGATGGTAGCAGTAATGGAGACCTCAGAGGTGCAGTAAGGATGATGATCCCAACATAGATGAAGTGGAGGATTAATGTCTTGGTCATGGAGTGGCATAATGTGTCAAGGGTCATGGTCTTGGTATTCGCCGATGAAATCTCTATAAGAATAATTTTCCATGGGTTTTCCTCTCCAAGAGGGAGAGGTTTTGGCCATGGCAGAAAGCCAAATACTTTGTGTTATTGTATCTTTTGTTTTTTATTGTAGTTTGATGAAGCTAACATATACATGCTAATAATGAAGTAAACATAAATATAAGATCAATTATATAAAAACTTCACAAATTTTTATCATGTAAGTAAGAACCAATGTAATTATGCATGCCCTAGATTCTTCAACATGGTATCAGAGGGTTGGTTCAGTAGTCAAGGAAAGGGGCAGAAAAGAGGCATTTAGAGGCCAAGGAAACAATCTAGCTGAAGGATCTGCAATCAAAGAACAAGACCTAGAAGCAGTCTACATCATCAAGTCTATAGCAAAGGGTTTGAAGGACAATAGTCAAAATATTTAACATTGATGGTAATGACTTTGGTGACTCCCACAATTTTGATCTAGGCCATTCCAGAATGGCATTACTTCTATACTCTTGACATCTTGAATTATCAAAAGCTTGATGCTTAAGGGCATACATAATCAGATCACCTACAATGGGTCTCACAACACTTCAATCATAAGTCGTATGGACATAACTCAATGTAGAATGAAGGTGTTCATTGACTCAACCTTAATAACTCTATTTGATGAGTCTCTATACATCATGACAAGCAACCTCAAGTTGATGTTGCAAGGATCAGATATTCAAGTAAACTATTTTTGAAGGCTTGAAGATAAGCTTTAGAAAGGATCCTATCCGGAGGTAGAATCAACACATCTACCTCAGTGATCAAGTTGAATATCTCATCTTCACGTATCAAGTATCTTTTATTTTATAATCAAGTTTGGTTTAATGACTTCATCTTTGAAAGAAGATTGATGGGTTAGATAGGTCATCAAAAGGTCTTGCAGTAGGATTGATAGAATCTTTATGAAGAGGTAAAGTCAGCACATCAAGGTTCTATGAAGTAAGAAAGGAGACACAAGAAGGGCACATGAAATTCTAGAGGATATACTCCCTGAAATGAAGTATAGAAGGTGCCAAAGAATGAAGAAGTATATTCATGAGATCTCATGAGAGATTTGGGAAAAAAATGAATAGACAATCATCATCAATAAGCAAAGTGGCAAATCATCATAAATGATTTTTTGGTCTCTATGTTAGATAGAGAAAGACAAGTTGATAGAACTCAAACAAGTGCAGATAAGTAAAGGAAGGTTAACAAGACAAAATAGTACACTGAACTCATATCATCGGAAGGATGGAGGTAGATGAAGAGAGATCAGATAAAGAGGGAATAATGGATCTCCATTATAAATGAGATGGTGTCCCTCTCAAAAGGATCCTATCAGAAGTCCTTGCAGATATGATCATGGTATAAAGATGCATCATTACATCATGAAAGCAAGAGCTCATATGAATCATGAAGGATATAGTTCTTGGGAATCTCATTGTACATTGATAGAAAAGAAGAAGTCATCCAGGTTAAAGGAACATTTTCCAGATGGGGATATATTAAATACTAAATAGTATCTTAGCGGAGGATCCCCAAGTATGGGAAGGAAACAAGAGTTTCATCAAGATTTCCAACTTGTGGAAATCATGAGATAAAGGACTGATGACATAATGAAGCTAATCAAGGGATTGAAGATTCGTTCAATCAAGAAAGCTGCATAAAGTAGCTTGAAGAAAAAAATGAGGTATGTATACTTGTAATTGTATTTGTATTTGATTTCATGTTATATGGTTGCAGGTAAAATTGATCAAGAATGATAAAAGAGGAAAGGATCTCCTCCTCTGAAAGGATGCAGAAAGACATAAGTCAGACCAGATGAAATAAACATAATATGTCCTCATAATAGAGTATGAGGTAGTTTATGACCATTGAATAACTCTGAGAGCTCTTGGGAATGAAAGACATGAGGATGAAAGGGATCGTGAAACATGCAACCATGATGAAGGCAGTCAACATCCAGAGGATCGAGTAGACTTTACCAGGAAACCTCCCGGAATGATGTGAAGACTCCGATGGAAGTCTGAAATGATCAGGACCCTTGAAAACAAATATCATTGGGAGATCTGTCAACATGTATGCAAGATGATTGATGCCTATAAGAAGATGTCACTAGAAGAAGGACATCACCAAAGGTAATATATAATTTTTTTTTTTGGTGTCTAACTCTCGGAAAAGTTTGGGTATGTGTGCAGGATCAAGGAAAGGAGAGTTGTGAAGGATGTCACAACTATGTACCTTGTGATCCAGATAAATCACTGTTGAAGAAAAGTGAAGACAAATGAGCTTATGAAGGAAGCTCTAGATGTAAAGCCAATGAGGATACTTTCCAAGAAAGAAGGAATGACATGATGAAGGAAAGTGATGGATGGTTGAACCCTACATGTGAAGAAATTGATAACATCAAAGTATTGGATTGTTAGTCAACTAGAAGACCCTATAAAGCATTGATTATAAGGTCCTTAGGTAAGAGGGAGCTCTGGGAGGTTCCTATGAGAAAAGGAACTCGAGCAAGTTTATGAGAAAAATAGAAACTTGGAACTCATCCCTGATTAAGAGGGAGAGTTAGACACGACATTCTTTTCATCATCTTGGAAGAAAGAATGGAGGACTGTGTAATCATCTGGAATTTGACACTCTTGAGGATGTCATAGGGCATCCAAGACAAGAGTGGGCAAGAGGACCAATATTCTTGAGGGATGGGAACCCAAGATGATAATAGTCCTAGTAGGTCATACTCGAAGAACACTCGGGTGGGTATGACCCTAAGAGAGACATTGATGATGTGTGTATATCAGTCATTGGTCTCACCAACATTGTGCTCTGATCTAAGTGAGCGATATAGCTATTAGTCAAGGCCTTACTAAATGGAAACAATGTTGGTTGAAATGATGCTATAACAGACGGATTGCAAATATAATTATTCTTATGAGAAATTCATTAGGTTAAGAATGACAAAGTACCATTATGAATACCTCCCTAGCTAAGAGGGAGTGTTGAAGAAAGTGTAACTAGGTTCGGTCTTCATAATGACATTATCTTTGTAGTTGATGTAACAAATTATTTTTGTATGCCTTGCTACATGGGTTTCATGAGCAAGAAGTTTCAATAGATGAAAGAATTATTCTTGATGCCTTTAGGATTTATTTATGTGTCAAAGAGTCATGTTATATGTATTGAAACTCTTCATGAGTTTATGTTAATGTAATCAAGTCCACAAAGGTGTGTAGAAGCCCTCCAAAGACCAAGCATAATCCTCCAAAGAAATCTGCAAGCGAAATCAAAAGAAGTTATTCATGTCGGGTCCAGTATCAAATTAATTAAGTAAATGAAAGTCATTTTGGCCCAATAAAGAGTCATGATGGTTCACAAACTCATGTGGGCTTACATATATGGGAAAATTACTATAAATACCCACGAAGGGTTAGTGAAAACAACATAAGAAAATTTCGCAATCTGTCTCTGAATTTTCAGGTGTAAAAGGAGCAGAGGATTCGAATTTTTGGTAAGTTAGATCTAGGGTTCATCTGCCTCCTCAGATGGATATAAGGAGTAGCAGAACCTAGATTAACACCCTCTTGGTATACCTTCGATTTGAAGGTAAAGTCCTCAAATAGATAGAACAGAAAAAGGTTGCAGATATAGGCACATTATTAACGTATGTTCTGGGCTAGATATAATCTCGGACATAGCCGCAGGAAGAAAAGACTCCAGATGGCACAGTGAGCCACAGTCTTGGTGAAGCCCTCTCGGTGGTCTTGATATGATGGGAAGAAGCATCCATGACTGTGACTATCACATTCTCGACAGTTATTCTATATGCAACCACTTGATGGTCACTAGCACTAACACGATCACAGTCTACACATCGTGTGAGGAGAAGGGTCACAATGATATAATCCTAGCATAAGCTACAACAACTTCTATGAAAGTGTAGACATAGTCTTAAGAAAAAAAGATCACAATAATTTATCATAATCATTACTATCTCACAGTCTTGATGAAGAGGATCATAGTAATCAACCTGTCTCTGCATACCTTATAGGATAGCATGAGGATGTTCATGTAGTACATAGCATACATATTAGTCATAATCTCATTCTTTAAGAACATGATCTCGATGAAGGTACATAAATCATCTCAATGGTGATTTCCAGTCATGGTGAAAGGATCAGTTCAGTGAAGGTCTTAAGGTGCAGCAGTAGTGCTCTCAATGATGGTAGCAGTAATGGAGACCTCAGAGGTGCAACAAGGATGATGATCCCAACAGAGATGAAGTGGAGGATTGATGTCTTGGTCTTGGAGTGGCAGAATGTGTAAAGGGTCATGATCTTGGTATTCGTCAAGGAAATATCTATAAGAATAATTTTGCGTGGGTTTTCCTCTCCAAGAGGGAGAGGTTTTGGCCCTGGCAGAAATTGAAATACTTTGTGTTCTTGTCTCTTTTGTTTTTTATAGAAATTTGATGAAGCTAACATATACATGCTAATAATGAAGTAAACATCAATCTAAAATAAATTATATAAATGCTTCACAAATTGTTATCATGTAATGAAGAATCAATGTAATTATGCATGCCCTAGATTCTTCAACAACTATATGGTTCAAAATGTCTCGACAACACTATGATGATGTGCTTTTTACTGAAAGTTTTTTTAATTTTCATGATATGGATCAGAGAAGCCTAAATTCAACAATACGTTACCTTTATTAATATTAATAAAATTATCCTTTTATTTTTAATTATAATGATTTATGTAAATTACATAAAATGCGAATAGTGTTAATTATCTTCACTCCTATATATACCTGCCTAGATCAATATTAACTATGGATCCACCAAGTGCTTGGTAGATCTAGAGTTAAGATGGATCTAGGTTGATTTAATTCTCCACTTTAAATAGGCTATATTCCACATCAATACCATGGGCAATAGCATGGGTTCTCATAAACTCGGAGCTCAAAAACCATCGATAATTTTCCCAAGTCAAGTTTACCTTAACAACCCAACAAAAAATAATAATAAAAAATAATAATGTAGAATTTTTATTTTAACATAGGTTTGATTTTTATTTTAAACTTTACCTTAACTACCAAACAAAAATTGATACAAAAAATAATAACGCATAATTCTTATTTTAACATAGGGTTATTTTTATTTTTATTTTTATTTATTTTGACCAAATAAAAATGTTTACACCACATGACATCACAACATCTCTTTGATACTAAACTAGAAAGCAACGAAAAATACATTTTATTTCTAAATAAAATTATTAATATAAAGACATTTCAAACACATTCATGAATCATAAGACAATAATATTCTTTTGTCCTTTGTCAAAGATTCCTTTGATCATGAATCTTGGTGATTTTCTTGTTAGTTTTGACGTGGTCTCCCTTTAAACTAATAACCCTACAAATGAGGCCATTGAAATAATTAATCGGATCACAGATCCATATACTGCTAAATTGGTTGAAATTTGTCTTACTTCCACTTTGTTTATCTTTGAAGGAGAATTTTATGAACAAACATATGGTGTTGACATGGGTTCAACCATCTCTCCTATAGTGGCTAATTTGTTCATGGAATATTTTGAATCTAGGGCTTTGGCCACTTCTCCTTCCAATCTAAAGTGCTGGAAAATATGTGTGGATGACACCTACATAATCTGGCCTCATGGTCGGGAGAAGTTGGATCTCTTTTTCCAACACCTAAACAATCAGCCTAGTTCCATAAAGTTTACCATGGAATGCGAGTTTGTTGGTTGCCTACCTTTGTTTGATGTCCTCATTTCAATGAGTGATGATGGTTATTTTTCCCACCAGTTATTTTAGAAGAACACTCATACATAGAAGTATCTTCATGCTAAATCTCATCATTTCCATACTCAAAATCTGAGTGTTCTCAACACCTTAGCTACTAGTGCAATAAGAGTTTCTAACGAAAACCACCTTTATGATGAAAAAGGCCATCTTCTTAATGTGTTCAATAATAATGGATACAGTTAGCACCAATGGTTCCAATATTTCCTCGGGGCTAGAAAAGGTCCTTCAATCAAGAAAGAATCCAACGATCGAATTTCAGGTGTCCATCTTCCTTTCATCAAAGGGAAGACTGATATGATTTCTAGGATCTTGAGGAAGCATAAGGTTCCCTCTACCTTTAGGCCCCTTAACACCATTCAAAGCTCCCTAAGGTCTGTTAAAGACCCGATTGATCCTAAGAACATGAAAGGTGTTTACGAAATTCCATGTTCTTGCGGGACCCCCTACATTTGTGAAAATGTCCATTCGATAAATCAAAGGATCCATGAGCACGGTACTAACAAAAAATATGGGAGGAACCGTTCTTCAGCTTTGGCAGAGCATGCGGAAAAGACAAAACATCACATTTGCATGAAGAGGCTCAGGTCATTGCAAGGGTGAATCATTTTCTTCTTTGAAATTTTAGGGAGGCCATTGAGATTGATAGGAAGCCTTACAATCTAAACATGGATGATGGATGGAATATTAGTGATCATTAGGTCCATGTCCTTTCTTCATATTTTTTTTTGGGTCATTAAATTTACTAAAATTTTTATTATTATTATATTTTTTGAATGAATATATTAATTAATTAAATTAAATTAAATAATTTATATTATATATTGGTCAATATTTTTTTGTATTTTTTTTATTTCTTTAATACCTAGACTAAAAATCTATTTGGTTTTATTCTTAGTTTTTAGGTTTTCTTTTTTATTATTCAAAGAACTTAGAAAAATATAGAAATGATAGATCAACGACTTCAAAATCAACCTCTACGAGGGGGGAACCTCCTTTACATTATACAAATGAACAATTCTTGGATGATACAAATAACTAAACTTCCTTTCTATATATAGGAGTCTAAGGGGTGACAATATAATCAAAGCCGACATAACAATAATAATATAAGGGCACAACAATAACAATAGTGGGCTTCTATGGAGCACACTAATAACAATATGGGGACAATAGGGGCACAATAATAAAATAAGGGCTACAATGAAAATAGTAATGGGGGGATCACTAGTACTATAGCGACCTAACATGCCCCTCTCCTTCAAAAAATTGTTGAACTCAACGCTTGAGAAGTTCTGGACATTTCTATGTAAAATTCTCATACTCCCATGTGGAATCTTCAGCGGGTAAGTTCTTCCACTTGATTAAATACTCCGAAATTGATCAATTTTGTAGTTGTCGATTTCTTGTTTCTATGACTGCTTCAGGTTCCAATATGATTTTTCCTTCCTGATCAAGCTCTGGAAATATTGTTTGAACTAGGAGCTTGTCACCTATAACCTTCTTTAAACATGAAACATAGAAAACTGGGTGTACACAAGAACTTGCAAGAAGCTCCAATTTATATGCCATAGTACCAATATTTTGCAACAGATTGTATGGACCATAATACTTTGGTGATAATTTATTATCCTTCTTAGCTTGCTTGAGGGACATTTGTTTATATGGTTGTAGCTGTAGGAATACCCAATCGCCTACATAAAACTTCTTTAGCTGTGATGTTGATCTTCAGGTTGTTTCATTCTATTCTACACCAAAGTGAGGTTATCCTTTAAGAGTTGGAGAACTTGTTGTTGATGCTTGATGTGATCTTCCACTGCTTGAACCTTAAAATTTTCTCTTAAATATGATGTGATGGATGGTGGATGATATCCATAAAGTGCCATAAATGGGGTCATTTTTGTTGCAGAATAGATGGAAGTGTTATACCACCATTCAACCAGAGGAAACCATTTGACCCATTGTGTTTGTTTATCAAAGACAAAGTAACGAAGATATCCTTCCAAACATTTGTTTACTCTCTTAGTTTTCCCATTATATTAAGGATGATAAGATGAGCTATGAGCTAGCTGAGTACTGAAACAAGAAAATAATTTTGCCCAAAAATTTCTAGTGAAAATGGGATCTCTGTCGCTTACAATAATCTTTGGGTTTCCATGTAGATTTTGAATTATTTCCACAAATGTAGTAGAAACTGTACTGGCTTTAAATGGATGAGATAATACACAAACGTGTGCATAATTTGTAAGTCTTTCAACTACCACCATGATGACACTCTTTCCTTCGGACTTGGGTAAACTTGTGATAATTCCATTGAAACCTCCTCCTAATGGTGGTTTGGAATGGATAAAGGTTGTAATAGTCTAATAGACCTTTGGTATTAATTGTTTCAACTTTATTTTGTTGGAAAACCAAACATTCTACCAAAAAATTTTGAATATCTGATTTAAGGCCATCCCAAAAAAATTCCTTCTTAAACCTATGGTAAGTATTCAAAAATCCTGAGTGCCCTCCTATGGGAGAAGTGTGAAATTCCATAAGAATATTTTGTTTGAGTTGGGAATTCTTACATCGGTATGAGCGATCTTTGTACCATAACAAATCATTTTTCTAGCTAAATGTATCAGATGTATTGGGATATTGTTATATATTTTGAATGAGTTCCCACACTTCTTCATCATTCTTCCATTCATCTCTTGTTGTGTTTACCCAATCTGGTTGGATAATAGAAATGGCGCAAAGCAATGCTTCCACATCCTCATCCTTTCTTGAGAGTGCATCTGCCACAACATTTTTCTTCCCTCTTTTGTAGATGATTTCAAAGTCATAACCCAACATATTTGTGACCCATTTTTTCTTCTCTTCTGAAGATAATCTTTGTTATAAAAAGTACTTAAGACTATCATGATCCATTTTTACCTTGAAGTGTCTTCCCATTACGTAGGGTTGCCATTTCTTAAGTGCATGTAGTATTACCAACATTTCCTTCTGAGTCATAAATAGATTTGTGTAAATACTTTCCTTTGATTGGATGACTTTTGAAAGAAATGGGTCTTCCTTCTTGCATTAAAGCAACACCAGTTCCATTTCCCGAGGCATCACATTCCACAATAAAGGTTTTTGTGAAGTCTAGTGTAGCTAAGACTAGTGCTTGGCACATTGCCTCTTTAAGATGTTAAAAGGCCATTGTTTCTTCTGGAGTCCATGAAAATGCATCTTTATTCACTAATGTTGTTGGAGGTGCTACTATTCTCCCATAATTCTTAACAAACTTGTGATAATACCCTGTCAACCTGAGAAATCCTCGCAAATTCTTTATTGATGTGGGAATTTTCCATTCGTTAATTACTTTAATTTTTCTAGGGTCTACCTTAACACCTTCATGAGATAAAATATGACGCAGATATTCCAACTATTGTACTCCAAAGAAACATTTGGAGCTTTTTGCATATAA
Organism: Pinus tabuliformis; assembly: GCA_031772625.1. Lineage (NCBI taxonomy): Eukaryota > Viridiplantae > Streptophyta > Pinopsida > Pinales > Pinaceae > Pinus > Pinus tabuliformis. The sequence continues at coordinate 295,812,094 of CM062814.1, forward strand.
TTGTTTCTTTTCCAATAGTTTGAGCACCCTGTCAACATGTTGAACATGATCCTTCCAAGATTTGTTGTTGATTAGTATATCATCAAAAAATACTAACAAAAATTTTCTAAGGAAGGATTTCAAAATGGAATTCATCAAACCTTGAAATGTACAAGGTGCATTGGTAAGGCCAAAAGGCATGACCAAAAATTCATAATGACCCTTTGAGATTTATCAATTGGCTAAAAAAGGTGTTTCTTTTTGTATCCTCATAATGTGCTATCATTTCTTCCATAAAAATTTCCCAAGTGACAATTTATTTATGAGAGAAAATCCATTGATACCATACAAACTGATTTGGTTCCAAATATAAAGTTGCAATGAATATATTTTGTGTGTTTTGCATATTATGGAGATCAAAATATTGCTCCATCTGTAGTATCCAAGTTACGAGATCCTTGCCATCAAAGTTCCTCATATCAATATTTGGAACACTGTGGGTCTTCAATCCAACATTAGAGTCTATGAAATCATGAGTAACATTTCTTTTGTTCTCATCATGAGTTTCCTTTACTACCCTTTCACCATTAGTAAACATTTCTTTCAGCAACTTTGTCAAATTTGTCTTCAAATCTTCCATTTTTCCTCCCATCTTAGCTTCCATGCCACTCATCTTAGCTTCCAAACCATCCATATTAGCTTCCACGTCATTCATTTTAGCTTCCATTCCTTTCTTTAAAACATCCATCTTATCTTCCACACCATCCATCTTAGCTTATGATACTTTTTGTGAGAGTGAATTTTGTTGCACTTGGTCTCGTAATTTTAATATATCATGTTGCATTTTTTCCTCTTCTTCATGATTCATGCTAGAGATTTCAGGTTGCTTACTAGGTGTTTCCATTTTCTTTCTTCAGGGCATCTATTAATGATAATTATGCTTCACTATGCCCTTTGAATTCCTTCAAACTAGTTTTTCAAACCAAACTTATGCAAAATAAAAAAATAAAACTACACATTTTTTTCACTTTGTAGGAGTTCGATATTGAATCTAATGTATCTATGAAATTTCAGATCTCAAAGGTCTGAAATGATGCACTGTGTTAGCCCTCTGAGTCCTCTATCAAATGCCACCAGTCTAATCGAGATTGGATTCTCCAAGAAAGAGTTATGCCCAATCTCCCAAGATGGCATGATTATAAACTTTTTAGTAGAGCGAACTTGTACAAAGTGCCACATCTCACTGTTTCAACCTTCGGACCTAAAAATTATGCAAATAAAACTACAGTCTGTCCTCTTTCTATAAATTCTAACGAAATTTCAATCTGATACTTAGAGAGAAAATTATGATTATTTTCCCAAGGTCACTTGTATTGGATGTAATTCGCGAGCCTGCACAAACCCTAACTTCCTTAGATCATATCTCCGAAAATACAATGAGAAAAGATCAGAAATTTGGACCTGAGGATCATTGCGATTTTGGCTCAAATGGGTTTTTGTTTTAGCTTCTGAAATGTCGCCAAAAAAATGTTATAGCGAAAATTCCATGGTGACCTATTTGGAGCAGTGAAACCCTAGAATCCAAACCTCTGATACCAAATTTTATGGACCAAGTCACAAAAAGATAGAAAATATAGATCAATGACTTCAAAATCAGCCTCTTCGAGGGGAAAACCTCCTTTACATTACACAAATGAACAATTCTTGGATGAAAAAAATGACTAAACCTCTTTTCTATATGTCAGAGTCTAAGGGATCACAATATAATCAAAGTCGACATAACAATAATAATATAAGGGCACAACAATAACAATAGTGGGCTTCTATGGGGCACACTAATAACAATACGGGGATAATTGGGGCACAATAATAACAATAAGGGCTACAGTGAAAATAGTGATGGGGAAATCACTAGTGTTATAGGGACCTAACAAAGAAATTTATTATTGTCTGAATATTTTTATATTTCTCTTGATCCTTTTTTTTTCCCCTAGGAAAAAGTCGTAATTTTATTCATGTTGATAAAATTACATTTTGTAGATGCATGATGCATATTCAGATGGCTGTTCCTGTATACCAGGCAGCAAGCAGAGTAAATGAAAAACACAAAATTGCAAATAATTGTTCCTGTGTGTCAGGAAACTACAAGATATAGAGAAATGGTAAAAGAATCCCAGTTAAACTTTTATGCCCTTCTTCTTCTCCACCCGTCGCCAACCTCCAGTGTCGGGGGTGGGTGTGATGATGGCAAGCTGGTTTTCCATGGTGATTAGTTGGAGTTCTTTGTCAGATTCGGAACCCTCTGATTCATGAGTTCTTTTGATGCCGCTGATTTCCATTTGTGGCTCTCGTTGCAGATCCAAAATGTGAGTCCCTGAATGTGTTGCTGGTGCATTCTCCTCCTGTGTAAATGTCTGTTTTATTAGAGCCTCGGGTTCTGGTTGATTCTCTGTGGGCTCCACGTATGTGTCTTCTTCTACTATTGGTTCAGTGTGCTGCCAGCCTTTGGGCTTTTTTTGCTGATTCTTGGTTCTCCTGGTGTCCTTTCGAGCAAGAGGGCAGTCATATTGAAGGTGCCCTGTTTGCATACATCCCCTGCACCGGAATGCTGTGTTCTCATAGTCGAGCTGCTGTATCCATTGGGAGTTATTAAAGTTCAACGTGATGTGGTCAGGGAGCCCTTGACTCAGGTCCACTTCTACACATATTCTGGCAAAAGTAAATATTCCTTTGATAACCCTGTCTTCATCTGTTTTTAGGAATTTCCCCAGGGAATCCCCAATGGCAGCTAATACTTTGTGATGCCAAAAGTGTAAGGGGAGACCATGAAGCCTTACCCATACTGGCATCGTTGAAACCTTCATTGTATTAGCGTCAAAGTCAGGGAACCAGGGGGTAAGGAAGAGGCCAGCATTGCCCCAGAACCAAGGCCCCTGGTTGATAATACTATCCCGTTCTTGTTCTGAGTTGAATCTAACTATGAAGTAACCTTTGGGACAAAGGTATATTTCACAGCTTGATGTCCATGTTGTATAGATCCATTGGTGCAAGGCATCTGATTTTGGCCAGAAGCCATTAAATCTGCAAATAAATGCACATTTACATAACTCAGAATGCAAATTAGTTACCTCAGGCATGGCGACTTGTAGCGTTGGTGATTCTGGCTTTTGTTCAACAATGTAGGGTCCAGGGGCCTCTGCTGGTGGTGCTTCAGTGTTTTTCATTTTTTCTTTTCCTTTCACAGCATCCCGAAAGGAACCTGTATTTTTAGAGCTGGTTCCAGTGCTCCCGCCACGCAGTCGGAGGTTTAAGATAATGGTTGAATCTTTAGTGATGCCGTATTGCAGGAGAGTTTGTTTGTCCTGCAAACTGTATCCTGCATATATAAGATTTTGGTGCTGTATTGGGGTTCCAAGATAACCCTGGATTTCCTTTTTTAAATCCTGTATGCTCATTCTCTGACTGATCCGCATGCAATGGTGTTTGCCCTCTGTTGTTTTTATGAAGATTTGGACCAGATCGGCCTCCATACTGAGTGGATCGGGTTTGTGGGGTTCTCGATTTGCTGGATCGAGCCAAACGGGAAGAAGTGACAGCGTTTTTGGTTCAAGCCTCATCTCTACGTCCGTTTCCTGCCTGCCCTTGATTTTTTGCCTGAGTTTAACAGGGTGTGTTTGTTGATCTGGTCGATGACGAGTTGTTCCGGCCTCTGCACATTTGATTTTGCCCTGCGTCCGATGCCCCCAGACTTGGACCTCGAGTAAATCGATTAGGGGCTGCCAGGAGACGATGGATCGTGCCCATAGCTTGCCAAGAGAGGGCCGAGGGGTGGGCAGCCGGCTCTTTTCTCCTTCAGCGCAGGCACTACTACCTGGCCCTAGCAGAATCTCCGCTGGGGAAATCATATTTACCCTTCGATTGGCTCCAAAGCCTGCACCCATGCTCGAACTCTATTTCTCTTGATCCTATTTTAAGTTTGACTTCAATTTGTTATTTTTATTCATATTTAAATCTAAATTTTTTATTTTTTATTATTTCTTATAACATTTTATTCCAAATAATTTAATTCTTTAATTTAAATGTTAAACTCAATATCTAACCATAACTTAATGATAGATTTGATTTTAATATAATTCAATATAAATATTTGATTTTATATAATAAAATATTAATTTATTAATTCAATTTTATTTATTTATATTTATTTTAATAAAAAAATTCTAAATATTTGATTTTTTCAAAATTTGACTTGAGTCAATTTTTAACATCCTAAAAATCCTTTTTCAAAACTAGTTGTTTAATATAGACATTAATAATATTAAGGATCTCTACATTGGTCTCTCTATTTAATCTAGTGCCATGATCTGATTCTCCATCTCGTCTTGGCGATGAACCACACTGGATGGTTCGAAACAGGTTGATAAATGATCTCTAATATGATTTCTCTGAAAATATTTGCTAACAAATATGACAATAATATTTTTATATAAAAGTATAAAAGTACAATATTCAATAATAAAAAAATTCAATTTCAAAACTCACGAAAATAAAATTAAAATTTAAAAAATGAATTAAAATATATCAAATATAAAATTTAAAAAGTGTAACCTAAGAACATAAACTTACAATAGTATAATTTACAATTAAATATTTAAGTGAGGGTTATAATAAATTTATAATAGAGCTACAAAATAAAACTAAGAGCTAACGTTGTTGCTTAGTTTAATTATTGAACTTTAAGGACATATATATAAGTATGTCTACAAATATATAGCGGAAATAAATTCTAGTAATGTAAAGACAACACTATATATAACAAAAATTCACATTCCCAGTGCTTCAGAGAAAACTTGATATATAAGTTTCTTGTTAATGACTACAAAAATTAACTTTTGAGGCTCACAAAAGGTGGAACTAAAGCATAAGAGGAAACTAAAAATTTCAGATAGGCCTTGTACATAGATATGTACTTGAAGGTGACCATTTTCAAAACATTTACTTTGTATGATACATATGTCCTAAAATCATGTCAATTTGTCTTGGTAAATTTTCCACATAGATAATATTATTAACATCCAATAATTGCTACTTACAATGATGTAAATACATGTGGAATTGAAATAACTACTGTGAAAATAGAATGTAGAAAGGAAGAATGTGAAGGTAATAGTCTGATTTATTTTTTTAATTTACAAAATATAGTAGAAATTTATATGAGAGGTGTGTTGGGCATGGCCCAACTTGGTCCATGTTTTGGGTAAAAGGCCCCGTGAAAGGAGTGGCCTGTGCGGAGCTAGAAAAGATATATTCATGCGTGGGCTTTTAGGGATTTTGGGATGGGATAAAGCCCTTATTTTGTAATGGGTATGGGGTAGTAGTCCTTGTTTTATGGATCCCTAGTATGTGGACCATGGTTTTTATATAGATGAATTGTATAAAGGGATATGTAATCTAATATGAATAGGATAATGGGTAATGAAATAGAATAAGTAAATTGAATCTCTTTATTTGCATCTGTAGTCTATAGTTTTGGAGAAGGATCCGTAGACGAGTGTGTAGAGATATTTAAGAGTTTGCAGCGTGCGTAGACCACCTGCAGCTGGGTGCACATGTACTTGAAGATATATTTAATAAAGAAGAATTTTTGGTGAAGTGTTGTATCTCTGTACATATTATTTGTCTATTTTTGTGTATCTGATTATGTATGTTTTTCACTGAATTATGCGAAGAAATTAAAGATATACTATTAATTATAGAGTTTTTGCATTCCTATTAAATTATTCATCTGCGTGAGGTTATTATGCATGCGAAGTTATACTATTGATATACAGTAGAAGTAAATACATGGCGCCACTTCACAGATATCCCTTTGGTTGCGGAAACCTAGTTTTGTAACCTCCCATAACTGCTTTGGGTGAGACTGTGACCTTCTTGCAGGTCATTGCTAAAAGGGCCAATAGTTGAGGGTTTTTTTAGTGCATAGAACACTCTAAACCTGGTTCAAGCCCCCTCAAACCAAAAAATGGTTTCATTGCCAGGATCGAGATCCACTTAAAGGGATATGAATTGGTGTTTGTTGAAGAAAGAACTTCAAGAGTGGGTCAAACTGAAAGAAAGAGAATTTGTAGAAAAAGAAAATGGAAACCCATGTTTATCTATTGAAGCTTGGTTGCAGAGATATATCTTCAAAGATCAATGTGATATTTTCTTTGGTTCGCTCCACATTGAGTTTCTTGAGTGGATATCTAAGTTAGCTGAGCATAAGAACTATTTCAAAGGTGATGAACCTAAGGAGTGGAAAATTGATTTGATACAGCGGCTCAAGAGAATCGATAACAGTACCTCAAGGGTTGTTGATTTCTGGATCGATATCATTTTGGGAGGATTTATCACTAAGTTTGAAATCAGCCAAATTGTGTCTTATAGTGAAGTTGAATGAAGATTCTTCAAAGGACCATGAGGTAAGTTTTTAAATTCTCTGAAACTATGGGCTAAGATTTTATTTTGTGGAAAATGGATTATGTGGATGCAGTCATATTAATGTTTGGGAAAAGAAGAAATAACTTAGAACCAGGAGCTACATGAAGTGGAAAACGATATAGAATAGATCCGAAGAATTTTATTGAGGATGACTATATCCCTCTGTTGGGATCTGAGAAAGAAGAAGAAAGAAGTAACCCTATAATGCCGTGATATTCCCCCACCAATCTTGAAGTTGCGTCAAAGTTAGGGGCTAAAAAGAATAAGGGAATCTTTGGGATTCCCCATCCATCCACCCCCCTCACACTGCCCCACCCTCCCCATACTTCTCCTACACCTCCACCTCCACCCCCTCTCCACCTAGCCCCCCGAGAAGAAGAATGGATGATGATATTAAGCTACATGTCTTTAAAGGAATGGGAATAGAGGACCCTGACAAGTTTTGGTTCATAGTTGATGTAGTATGGATGGAAAAATAGATTAATAATGATGATGTAAATAAGGAATATCTCATCACATCAATGAGGGAGAGGGTGCTAACATGGTATATGAAATACTCCGTGACTAAGTTGAATGCTAAGTTTGATGAAATTAAGAAGGCCTTGGTAGTAGAGTTCAAGAAGCCAAAATCATAATCGTAGTGTGTCACAGAACTAAAAGAGATCAAGCAAGCACTGATTGAATCTATGTGGGAATTGGATCAACGATTCAAGGTTTTGATGGGTCAAGTGAGCTTTGATATACCCCCACAACAACATAAGGAATGGTTCATAACGTGCTACTGCCACATATTAGGTTACTATTGACACAATAGAAGATTGGGACAAAAGTTGAAGCATTGGATATTGCGATAAATCTAAAAGCTTCAATGATTGGAGATACTCATGCAGAAGTACAACATATACAGAATTAACTAGCTACATTGACCTTGGAATTGCAGGTTCTAAAGAAAGGTAAAGAAGTCATACCAGAAATATTAGAAGTGTGGTGTACGAAGTGTAAAGCGGAAGGTCATTATAAGGATTAATTCCCCGTATTCAAATACTATATTGCAAGTGGAGCACCTAATCCAGTAAATCCAGTAAATCCCCAAAATGTAATGCTTCCATTGTCGGCAGGCCTATACAATGGAATACATCTCTTTATCATAAGTGGGGTACTTCCGGACTGTGTCTGAAAGTGTTTGACTGTGATATGCCACTGGATGTCCATGTTGAGTAAGGACTGCCCCAATAGCATAGTCAGAGGCATCTGTCTCGACCTCAAATGGTTGTTGTAAATCTGGTAACGCGAGCACTGGTGCCGTGCAGAGGCGATCCTTCAACTCCCTAAATGCCTTCTGTTGAGATTCAGACCAAAAGAATTTTGCTTTCGCCCCGCCCTTGGTGACTTGACTCAAGGGCCAAGAAATATGAGAAAATCCCAACACAAACCTGCGGTAGAAGTTGGCAAGACCTAGAAAGCTGCGGAGCTCTGTTAGAGTGGTTGGAGAGGGCCAATCCCGAATGACTTGGACCTTGGCTGGATCGACATGCACCCCCTGTTCATCAATGATGTATCCCAGATACTGGACCTCGGTCATGCCAAAAGTGCATTTCTCCAAATTGGCACATAGCTTGTGTTGCCGCAGTGTTTGGAGAACTTGTCGGATGTGGTGGAGGTGCTCTTCCCAACTCTGGCTGAAGATCAGAATGTCATCCAAGTATACTACTACAAAGGAGTTGGTGAATGGCCGCAAGATGTCATCCATTAGCCTCATAAAGGTTGCAGGAGCATTCGTCAATCCGAAAGGCATGACCAACCATTCGAAGAGGCCCTCCTTGGATTTGAAGGCAGTCTTCCACACATTTGAGGGTTCAATTGGTACCTGGTGATATCCTGACTTCAGATCGATCTTGCTGAAATATTTCGCCCCCTTTAGTTGGTCTAGGAGGTCATCAATCCGCGGGATCGGGTACCTATTACGGACAGTGATCTTGTTCAACGCCCGATAGTCAATACAGAGTCTCCACGTCCCATCCTTCTTCTGTACCAACACTATCGGGCTCCCACAGGGCGAAGAACTCGGACGGATGTGACCTTTCTGTAGGAGCTCCAGAATCTGCCTCTTGATTTCATTGTTCTCCAGAACGGAGCGCCGATAAATTGGTCTGTTGGGTAGCGACGCACCTGGGGTCAGATCAATGGAGTGCTTGACTTGACAGTGCAGAGGAACCCCTGCCGGGGAGGTGAAGATGTCTTTGTACTCCTCCACAATCTTGTCCATTTGTAGCTGTCGTGCAGAGGGACCTCGTTTGGAGGTCGCGGCCACTGTCTTCTTCTTCCCTTGAGGGCGTATCATCAGGAAAACAAATTTCCTGGTTTTGGAAATGATCTTACTGCATTGTTTTGCAGTAATCAAAGAGATGGCGGCAGGTGGTGGTACCTCTGGTATCCTGAACAACTTATTTCCCAATGTAATAATAACAGCACGGGGCCTTGATTCATACACAGCATGTCGCTTCCACAAGTATGGTTGTCCTAGTAATACATCACAAACTTCAAGGGGAGCAATGTCACACAATACCTCATCCGTGAAGGGCTTGATGTTGTATGGAAGGCGACACTGCTGGCTCACGCGAAGATCTCGCCCTTGGTAAAGCCACCCAATGGTGTATGGTTGTGGATGTGCTGTGGTCGGTAAGCCCAACCGCTTCACGACCTCTGCCGAAATGAGGTTCTTTTGACTCCCGCTATCAACAATGAACTGTATCGGGGAGCCCTTGACCCACATCTGGGAGTGGAAGAGACGCTCCTCCTTCTCTGGATCTTCGGGTTCATTTTTCTGGATTTTTTTGGTAGCAACAGTGGCGCTGGGATCCGCATCAATGATCTGCTTCCCTTTTTCATACCCCTTATCGCGTTCTGACTCAGAGTCGGAACATGCATCTGATTCTAAAACCTTTAGCTCAGCCACCAGTGACTGTTTGGCCCGACACTCACTTGTGTTGTGAGTGGCGCTCTTATGGAACTCGCACCATTTTCCAGTGTCCTTTCTCGGCTTCGCGGCGTTGCTCTTTGCTTGCAGCTTCAGCTGGTTGTCTTGGGCTGTCCCGCCTTGGCTTTGTCCTTTGTTCTGTGGTTTAGGGGCACCTTTCCCCTGCTTTGGATTCGCAGATCCAAAGTCTCGCTTATTTTGTTTAAACTTCTGCTCGACTTTGACGGCATACCGGTATGCTGCGCCGAGCGAGGGGATGTTTAGGAACTGTATTTCTTCCTGGATGTACTTGTGCAGGCAGCCACGGTATTTGAGTATCAAATGTTGCTCCGAATCCTTGATACCCAACTTTGTGCGAAGGGTATGGAAAAGATTGGTGAACTCCGGCACATCTTGGTCCCTTCCCTGCCACAGCGTGGTCCACTTTATGTATTCATCCTCATAGCTTTCGATAGGGTAGTACTGCTCCTTGATGGCATCCCGGAACGAATCCCAGGTGGGTGCGGCTGAAAATAGTGAGCCAGTACTTTCATCCTTCTGCTCGCAGTAGGTTTCCCACCAGTCCTTGACGTGGGGGGCTGCTTTGAGAAGAGCAAAAACAATCTTTTCCCGACTCGAAAATTCATGAACAGAAAAATAACCCTCTAGCAGATTTAACCATTTATCTACGGCATCGACGTCTATCTAACCCTCGAATATGGGGATTTCAAAATTAACTTGTACCTTAAAGGGTGTGGCATTTCCAGAGGAGCTGCTGGAAGCCGATGCGCCGCTTCTGGGTAGCCGCTGAAGGATCTGCGCAAAGCTGTCCATCATCGCGTTCCGTTGTCGCTCGAGCGCTTCTTCGAGCAAGATTTTGATGGGATCTCCTGCCCCCTCGTCTTTCTTCTCGTCCGCCATGGGAGGCCGTCGGGATTTGCGAGGCTGGTCTTGCAAAGGTTCAACCAGTTCAAGCCCTAACTCCTTATATCCTGACCTTGTTGGGGACATGCAAAGAAAAACAGAGAAAAAGCAGACCGCTCTGATACCACTGATCCAGATTTAAGCAGGAACGCAACAAATTACAGAGATAACCATATACACAAAGATGCAGCGGAAATAATACTTCATTTCATTAATGGAAAATACTGACATATGCTTACAAACAGAAATGGCAATAAACTAGCTAGGGCGATGGTAGCTTATCTCTGAGAAGAGATGTGATGGCTACATGCCTCTGAACTGTTCTGAACTGTATTACAATGAGGCTCGAAGGCCTATTTATTGTTGAGAAACAATGGAAAACCCTTCACATACCGAAACCTAACCCTAGAAGATGAAACGCCAAATTGTGGGCCCCGTTTGGGTAAATTGGTACATCAATTTCCCGGGGTCGTAACTTTGGCATACGATCTTCGTTTGACGCGTACGATAGCTCGTTAGAAAGATCTATCCGAGTACTACCACTTTGGGAGGTAACATAGGGCTCGGTCGCCCCATAATTCCAAAAAAACGTCGTTTAGGGCCTCAAAATGGCTCCGGAAGTTCAGGACCCGAAAAACTGCTAAAAATAGTAAACTGTGCTACAATTAAGGAAAATGAAAATGCTGAGAAAGACAATGGTGGGGGTCCAGGTGGACCTGGCAGGTGGCCACCAATATCCACCTGGATCAGCAAGTGGAGCACCTAATCCATTAAATCCAGGTCTGTGGTGTGAGATTTGTAGGATGCGAGGTCATCATCACTCTAAAGACTAATATCTATTACATAAATATATACAAACCCCGAAGTAGTTGTTTTGTAACTTTTGTAGATCAGTAGGCCATGATGAGAAAGATTGTCGAAGTTATGACTTTATGGTGGAGCGCACTACTGATAGTTATAGACTGCAAGTCGAAGGACACACACATGAAGAGAAAGGCCAACATGCTAGATGAGGAGGATTTCAAGGATGTGGAGGAGGAGGAGGAGGAATTGTTGGTCGAGGACGAGGCTAGATTATCTGCTTTAACTGTGGATAAGCAGGACACTTCACGAGAGACTGCCAAAACCTAATGACAACCTGCAATTATTGTAAGGCTTTTGATCATGTCATAGAAGAATGTTCATCCTCATTAAGAAGATGCAGGAGAAAAGAAACCAGCAACCTGTAGCAAATGTCCAAATGATGACCACTGAGCCAAGAGAAGATCAACTATGCATCAACATTGTAACAAGAAGCGGAACCGCGATTGAGAATGATAAGGCCGATGGAAAAAAGGAAGCTGAAGCTACATGGATAAGGAAAACTACCAAAAAGACTCCTGAATTTGATGTCTTGAAGGAAAATCATGCATTCATGGAGGCGAGGAAAAGCTTTATGGATGATGGGGCCTTGACCTCTAGTGTGCAGTCGACTAAGAAGGATAACCACGAGATAGTACCAGTTGCGACACAGGAGGTGGATCTGAATGTCTTGAAGTCTTTTCTACATGATTGCATGAAGTTTTTGAGGAATCAAAAATCCACACAGGGATTATAGGAACTGATAGACTCTTGTACTTCTAAGGAGATACCACAAAGTGGGATGTGCACAGTGAATAATCTGCATAGACACAAGAAGAGAATAGGGAAAGAAATGAGGCTTAAAATGAAAATTGGAGAGTATGACATGGATCAGGTTATCTTAGATCAAGGATCTGATGCCAATGTCTTGCCAAGATAGATTTGGGAATCTATGGGTAAGACAAAGTTGCAATGCTCTAATACTCAGCTGAAGATAGAAAATCAATAGAAAATCGTACCCCTAGGAAGGTTGTTTAATGTCAAAGTGGACATCGACGGAGTGCACACTACCAGTAACTTCGAAGTAATTGAGATAGTAGATGATAGTGATCCTTAGCCCGTGTTTCTTGGATTGGATTGATAATTTTCCAACATGGCTACAATTAATCTCAAGAAAAGGAAAATGATATTCGAAAGCAATAATATGAGGGTTATTGTTCTATTAGATCCATCAGAAGGGGCGAGGTATACAGAAACTGTCAAAGAGGAATATAACACGGATGATATTGATAATACCTATCGAATCAAAGTGAAAGAAGAGGAATGGATCAATCCCACTGTAGATGGAAAGTTGAATTGGGAGCAAGATAGTTCTTGCACCTCGAATTCAGAAGAGGAATTGGAGAACTGGAAGAACAAATTGCATGAAGTTTCTACAAGGTGATGTGCAAGGATCACTAAAGTAGTGCGTTGCATGACAACTGAGGTACGTGATTTACATTTATATGATAGTTTGGGTGATGTAAATAATTTCCTTAAATATTATGAAAGGCGGGTACCAGAATGTCAGAGACTGTTAGCACTGGATCAAGCGCTGAGGGTTGTGCCTACTAGATGGTGGGGTACGCATAAGAAGAATATAGGAAATTGGCAGGAATGTAGAAGGTTGATGTGGGTAAGATTTGGACAAGTAAAAAAAGAGTTCGCAGACAAGTATGATGGCCAGAATGATCCTAGGGACCACATTTACATGGAAGCATGGGATAAATTCTACGAGAAGGATGGGTTCTTGGGTTCATCCATACTCTGGAAATGTTCCCTCAAAACTGTTATTTGGAAATTTAACTTCGACATGGCAATGCTAGCTGGGTAGAAATGGTGGATGGATTTGTGATGACATTTAGATTTGAAGATGAGTGTCCACATATAGATGCAATGCTGAATATAGTTAAGAAAAAGATTTTTGAAAATGAAGTTCCATATATCTGGCAACCTGATTAGGTTGCACATATCCAGAATGTGATAGAATTCTATAATCTTACTGTAGAAGAGGATGAATATCCTCACAACAATGACATCAAAGAGTCATAAGGACATCGTGAAGGAAATGGACCTGAGATAGATATGCCTGATATAATGAAGCCATTGAAGATGAGGAAGGTGAATATAGGGTTAGAGGCTGAGCTAAAATATGTGACCATAGGTGACTACTGGGATGACGACACTGTCAACAAGATAATAAATTTTTTAAATGATTACCAATAGTTGTTTCCCACTAAATTTTCATACATGAAAGGCATCATAGGGGATTTGGGAGTTATGAGGATTTCAATGAAGCCTGATGCGAAGCTTGTTAAGAAAAGGCCTTATATACTGAACCCAAAATAAAAGGAAAAGGTAAAAGAAGAATTGGACAAGATGTTAACAACGGGGATAATTGAACCTATCGAAGAGTCTTAAGGGGTAAGCCCCATGGTAGTTCAGGAGAAGAAGGTGAAAGGGGGAATTGGAATCTATGCGGACTTGAGGAAGTTGAATGATTCATGCCTTGCATGACCCTTTCTCTACACCATTTATAGACGAAGTGTTGGATAATGTAGGAGGACAAGAGGCTTACTCTTTTATAGATGGCTTCTCAGGGTATCATCAAATCGGAATTGCACCAGAAGACAGACATAAGAAAACGTTTGCTACAAAGTGGGGCTCCTATCAATATACAATGATGCCTTTTTGGTTGAACAATGTTTCTACTATTTTCTCTAGAGTTGTAATTGCAGGTTTCAAGGAATATATACACAAATTTCTCGAAGTTTACTTCAACGATTGGATAGTAATTGGGCTATTAAAGAAGCATGTGGCGACCTTAAGGTTGATGTTGTTGGCATTATGATGCATGTGTTGTACTTGATGGAAACCAACTCGTAGAAGATCAACTCACTTATATATATCTAGATGAATCTACGGAAGAGATATTAGATGTGACAGAATACATAGGATGCAGGACAGCTCAAAGGAATCAGATGACAATTCTCAGTATGACAAGTTAGCTTTGCCATCATGTCCAAAGGGGGAGATTGTTGGCATTATGAGACAAGTATTGTCCTTGATGGCAAATCACACAGATGATAAATTATAGTGCAACAAAGTTATTTTCAAGTTCACGCACTTTCATGCAAAGAAAAGTTTCTTTCATGTAGAGAAAAGTTCACGCACTTTCATGCAGAGAAAAGTTTTTTTCATGTAGAGAAAAGTTCACGCAATTTCATGCAGATAAAAGTTTCTTTCATGTAGAGAAAAGCTCACGCACTTTCATGCAAAGAAAAGTTTCTTTCATGTAGAGAAAAGTTAACGCACTTTCATGCAGAGAAAGGTTCCTTTCATGAAGAGAAAAGTTCACGCACTTTCATGCAGAGAAAAGTTCCTTTCGTGTAGAGAAAAGTTCACGCACTTTCATGGTTGGCTCATGGTATTAGTCTGACAGTTTTTGATCCTATGGTTTTGGTCCGTGGTATTGCATCCAAAAGTGTTGATCCCAAGTATTTGGTCCATGGTATTGAATTGTTATGGTTTTTGGTCCGTGGAATTGTGAAAGGCCTAAGGCTGTAAAAGAGGAAGGATATCATTTGGCAAGGTATCTTCTGAATAATTGAATATCTGATAAAGTGCTAGATCTGGAATACGGTGATTGGGTTATGGTGCAGATCTAGATCTGAATAAAGAAGGAACCTGAGTGCAAGGAGAAGGATAAGTTCTATTGATGGGTCAAAATCTTAAGGCTGGAATAGTGGTATCTCTATATGATTTTGATTTGTGATATGTGGCGCACGCTTGATCTATAAATCTGATAATCTGGGTTATCTAATATCTGAATGATTGAAAGAATGAATTTATAGATCTGTACGTAGGTTTTTGTTGGTGAAGTTGCGGACTATACTTGAAATATGTTTTAGCTGTTTTTATCTATTACTGCGGTGTTCAAGGTTCTGATTTGATATCTGGTTGTTGTGTGCTGAGAAAGTATTAATTCGGTTTATGCACAAGGATGTTGGTTGATTGCAGATCTATTTGATACTTGATGGATCAGGATCTCAAGGATTGTAATGTTTATCATTATTTGGTTTGATAGACTAGATCTGAATTATTGACGTATGTTTTATGAATGGTATGATCTGGGTATGTCTGATGTATGGAACAACTGCAAAGTTATAAGGAAATATTTCTAGATCTATATGCGGGTTGGCTTTGGTGAAAGCATTGATTTAGTATTGGGTAATTCAGAGATTGATGATGCTAGTATTGATTGATTATGAGCTTCAATGATATTAATGGGTCTAGTATGAAAATTGGATGAAATGTGGCCTTTCAGATTATGATGGTGTGCTTCAGTGTATCCAGTCTAAAAATTGATGAAACATGGTACCTAGAGGAAGAAAGAGAAGGTTGTAGCCTTTGGTAGGTCGGCACCTACGTACTAGTACATCAGCTAGTACAAGAGCCAAGGGGGTGGTAGCTCCCTTCTAGTAGCAACTGGAAAACAAGTAAAGGTTGGAGCATTTCCGTAGGTAGCAGCCTGCGTACTAGTAAATGGATCGGCTAGTACAAGAGCAAAGGGGGTTGTAGCTCCCTTCTAGGAGAGTCTGGAGAACGAGAGAAGGTTGTAGCCTTCTACAGGTAGAAGCCTGTGTACTGGTATAAGTCTGCACTAGTACAGAACTATTGTAAAAGGTATTTATTATTAAAGAATATTGAGACGACTTGTAGCAGGTGGTTTTCACCCACATAGGGTTTCCACCTTACATCATGGTGTTCATGTGTGCTTCTTGTGTGTGATGATTTGTTCTATTTTATTGCTGCGGTTTACTACTCATATGGTTATAATGTTCTGATGCACTCATTAGAGATCAACTAACTGAATCATATGTTTACTGGATATATACTTGTTGCATCACATATGAATCTTAATATGGAAAGTGAAAAGTTATATTGATCTGATAACACTGATTTACCCCCCCCCCTCTCAGTATTATTTCCAACAGATGTTGGATACATGTAGGTAGTATTAGATATCATTGAACCTGAAGAAGTGAATATTTTGTGCGCCATTTGGAATATTGTTGAGACATGTGGTTTGTAAACAAGGGTTGATAGTAGATACGACGAAGATCACGGTCTCTGTGAACCCGCCAGTGCCAAAAACAGTAAGATAATTGCGTACTACACTATGACACATTGGTTACTATAGGAATTTTATAAAAGGATATGCACAGATAATTGCACCAATGGAGAAGTTGTTGAAGAAGGTTGTGACCTTCCAGTAGGATGAATAATTCCAGAAGAGCTTGGAAATGCTGAAATAAAGAATGGTAATTGCACCAATTCTAGTTTTCCAGACTGGAATAAAGAATTTCATGTGCGTGTTGATGCATCTTGGATAGCTTTGGGAGTAGTACTAGTGTAGCCGTGAGTAGGGGATATTAATCATCCCATTGCATTTTCATGCAGGAAGCTATCTAAGGAAAAAAATAATTATATCATGATAGAAATGGAGGGGTTAGCCATGGTGTATGCATTGCAAAAGTTCATACATTACTTGTTGGGAGCACATCTTAAAATGTTCACAGATCATTGAGTGCTGAAGCACTTGGTGAAGAAGCCTGTTTTGGGAGGGAATATATGTAGATGGTTGTTACTATTCCAATAATATGACTTTGAAGTTATAGTAAAGCCGGGAAGATTGAATGATGGGCCTGATCACCTATCCAGGATAGGGATTGGAGAAGAACCTACGAATATTGAATATAGTTTTCCCGATGCACAACTATTTGTAATTAAAATCACAGATTATCAATTTGTGGATATTATTCGGTTTTTGTCCAAAAGGAATGGTGTCTATAGAGTACACTACAAAGCAAAAGGAGGAATTGGTGGTTCATGCAAATGATTTTTCGTTGATTGTGGGACACTTGTATAAAATTGGACCAGATGAAGTACTATGCACATACATCCCTGAACATGAAAGAAAAAAATTTATGAAGGAATCTCATGGAGGAGTTGTAGATGTGAATTATGCAAGAAAATCCACTGTGCAGAAGATTTTTAGAGTCGAGTTATGGTGGCCTACAGTGCATAAGGAAGCAAAAGTATTTTTTCAAGCATGTGATGTCTACCAAAGGATAGGAAAGCCATCTAGAAGAGATGAAATGCCACTAGTACCCCATGTTACTTTTTAGGCTTTTTATAAATGGGCAATTGACTTTATCAGACCTATCAATCCGTCAGGGAAAAGGACTAGTGCAAGATACATCATCATTGCGACTGATTATTTGACAAGATGGGATGAGGCAAAACTGGTAAAGGATTGCAGCACAGAAACTTCTATGTAGTTCATTTTCGAGTATATATTGTCAGGATTTGGTTGTCCAAAGATCTTGATGAGCGACCAAGGGACACATTTATTGAATAATACAATTGAAGCACTAAGTCTAAGGAATTTCAAGTTTACCGCCAGAAGAGCACTCCCTATCATCCTCGGGAAAATGGGACAGTTGAAGCTTTCAATAAGATTCTGGAGAATGGATTGACTAAGATGTGTAAAGTAAACAGAGATGACTAGGAATTGAAGCTTCCATTGGTGTTGTAGGCATACAGAATGACATGTAAGAAATTGACTGGGTGTTATGAAACCAGCTCACAAAAGGATAGAAAAGATAGATCGACGACTTCAAAATTAGTCTCTTCGAGGGGGAAACCTCCTTTACATTATACAAATGAACAATTCTTGGATGATACAAATGAAAAGACCTCCCTTCTATATATATGAGTCTAAGGGGTCCCAATACAATCAGAGCTTACATAACAATAATATTGTAGGGGAACAACAATAACAATAGTGGGCTTCTATGGGGCATAATAATAACAACATGAGGACTATATGGGCACAATAATACAATAAGGGGGTTGCACTAATAACAATAGGGGGTTACACTAGTAGTATAGGGATCTAACATTCCTCTCTCCTTTAAAAAGTGGTGTCCTCAACACTTGAGTAGTTCTGGATGCTTTTGTATAAAATTCTCATCCTCCCATGTGGAATCTTCAGTGGGTAAGTTCTTCCACTTGATGACATACTCTAAAATTGATCAATTCTGTAGCTGTCAATTTCTTGTTTTTGTGACTTCGTTCAGTTCCAATGTGATTTTTCCTTCCTCGTCAAGTTTTGGAAATATTGTTTGAACTGTGATGTTCTCACCTATAACCTTCTTTAAGCATGAAACATGGAAAATTGGGTGCACTCAGGAAGATGTAGGAAGCTCCAATTTGTATTCCATAGTACCAATATTTTATAACACCTTGTATGGACCATAATACTTTGGTGATAATTTATTATCCTTATTGCTTTCTTGAGGGACATTTGTTTGTATGGTTCTAGTCGTATAAATACCCAGTGACCTACATCAAAACTTCTTTCGCTGAAATGTTGATTTGCATGTTGTTTTAGATTATTCTGCGCGAAAGTGAGGTTATCGTTTAAGAATTTGAGAACTTGTTGTTGATGCTCGATGTGATCTTCCACTGCTTGAACCTTAGAATTTTCTTTTAAAGATGATGTGATGGACGGTGGATGATATCCATAAAATTCCATAAATTGGGTCATTTTTGATGCAATATGGAAGGGAGTGTTATACCACCATTTAGTGAGAGGAAACCACTTGACCCATTGTGTACATTTATCATATACAAAGCAACAAAGATATCCTTCAAAACATTTTTTCACTATCTCAATTTTCCCATTAGATTGAGGATGTTAATATGAGCTATAAGCTAACTGAGTACCCAAATATTCCACCTCTTGTACTCCAAAGAAACATTTGGATCTTTTTGCATATAATTGTTTCTCCTCCAATAGTTTGAGCACCTTATCAAAATGTTGAACATGATCCTTCCAAGGCTTGTTGTAGATTAGTATATCATCCAAAAATACTAACAAAAATTTTCTAAGGGAGGGTTTGAAAATGGAATTCATCAAACCTTGAAATGTAGAAGGTGCATTGGTAAGGCGAAAAGGCATGACCAAAAATTCATAATGACCCTCATGAGTTCTAAATGTTATTTTTGGAATGTCTTCAGTATTCATTTTGATTTGATGATATCCTGAATGAAGATCCAACTTGGTGAAGTAAATCGATCCATGTAATTCATCCAATAATTCATCAATGACAAGAATGGGAAATTTATATTTAATAGTAAGCTTGTTGAGCTCCCTATAATCGGGACACATGCGCCATGATCCATCCTTCTTGTGTACCAATACCACTCGAGAAAAGAAATAACTTTGACTAGGCTGAATTATACCAACCTCTAGCATTTATGCAACCATGCGTTCAATTTCACTCTTTTGGCCATATGGATATCTGTAAGGCCTGATGTTTGGGGGAACACTTCCGAGAATCAAATGAAGAACATTGTCATGATCACGAATAGGTGGGAGGCCTTTGCAAGTCTCAAACACCTTGGAATGATTATCCAAAACTTTTTGAAGATCTGGAGAAATAGATTATTTCGATATGGGAACCTCTAGTGAACATAATTATGTTATTACGCCCCGTTGTTCTTTCTTTAGAAGCTTTGTCATGTTGTTAGAGCTGATTATCTTTCCTAGTGTCGCTTTTATACCCCTTAATTCAAATTCCTTTCCTTCCTAAAAAAAATTCAAGAAAAGTTCTTAAAAATTAAAAGTTATCGCACCCAAATATTGTAGCCATTGGACTTCTAGTACAACATATGCACCACCCATTGGAATGGAAAGCATTGAACTATTCAAGACATATGCTCCCATGGATAACTTGATATTATGGCACTTTCTAGAGAAATTTCTGGTTCTTCCATTTGCAACCATTACTTGACACTCTGGTGCTAGATATATGAAGAAATTCAATTCCTTGGCTATCTTACAATGAATAAAATTATGGGTACTACCTGAATCAATCAACACTATTACCTTTTTCTTCTTGATATGCCCTTCTATATTGAGAATTTGAGGAGTGGTAATTCTTGTCAATGCATTACAAGATATGGTTAGATTCATTTCTTCCTTCTCTAGGATTATTTCTTGGTGTATATCCTCTTCTTTTGACGTTTCTTGTTCCTTTTTTTTCTCCTCTTCCCCATCTATGTAAATTAATTTCTTCTCAGCACACTTATGACCTTTAGTGTTTTTCTATCACAATTGTAACAAAAAACTTTTGCTCTTTTTTCTTCCAATTGTTGTGGTGTCAACCTTGTAGGTGGTGAAAGGCTAGGGGAAGCAACACTTCCATCTTTATAGTTGTAAGTGGTAGGCTTCCTCGTTGCCATAATTTGCTTTCCATTTTTCTTGCAACCTGAATGTCTTCTCCAGTGAATCAGGTTCCCAAAGGTGAAACTCATGCTGGATGTTAACATTTAAAGTCCCTATTGAAACATCAATCCTATGCTTCTTTGGAATATCTTTTACCATTATATTCAATTTTTGGAAGTACTCAATGTGCTCCATCATTGAACACTTTTGTTTGAGATTTATCAATTGGCTAAAAAAGGTATTTCTTTTTGTATCCTCATAATGTGCTATCATTTCTTCCGTAAAAATTTCCTAAGTGACAAATTCTTTATGAGAGAAAAGTCATCGATACCATACAAATTGATTTGGTTCCAAATATAAAGTTGCAATGCGTACCTTTTGTGTGTTTTGTACATTATGGAGATCGAAATATTGCTCCATATGTAGTATCAATGTTACAGGATCTTTACCATCAAACTTCCTCATATTTATCTTTGGAACATGGTGGGTCTTCAATCCAATGTCAGCGTCTATGAAATCATGATTAACATTTCTTTTGTTCTCATCATGAGTTTCTTTTACTACCCTTTCACCATTAGTAAGCATTTCTTGTAGAAACTTTGTCAAATCTCCTTAAAATTGTCCATGTTGCCTTTAATTTTTTCTTCTATACCATCCATCTTATCTTCCACGCCCTTTGAATTCCTTTGTTAGGCCCCTATACTACTAGTGTAAAACACACAATGGATATTACAGATGGAGCAATTCTTCGATCTCAATAATGTGCAAAACACACAAAAGGTACGTATGGAAACTTTATATTTGGAACCAAATTAGTTTGTATGGTATCAATGGCTTTGTTCTCGTAAACAATTTATCACTTGGGAAATTTTTACGGAAGAATTGATAGCACATTATGAGGATACAAAAAGCAACACTTTTTTTAGCCAACTGATAAGTCTCAAACAAAAGGGTTCAATAATGGAGCACATTGAGGAGTTCCAAAAATTGAACATAAGGGTAAAAGATATTATAGAGGAGCATAGGATTGATGTGTTCATAGGGTCTTTAAAGGATAATATCCAACATGATGTGCGCCTTTGGGAACCTGATTCATTAGAGAAGGCATTCAGGTTAGCAAGAAAAATGGAAAGCAAAATTATGGCAACTAGGAAGCATACCATTCACAACTATAAATACGGAAGTGTTGTTGCCCATAGTCTTCCACAACCGACAAGGTTGACTCCACAACAATTGGAAGAAAAAAGAGCAAAAGGGCTTTGTTACAATTGTGATAGAAAATACACAAAAGGTCATAGGTGTGCTGAGAGGAAATTATTTTACATAGAATATGAAGAGGAGGAAGAAAAGGATCAAGAAACATCAAAAGAAGAGGATATACTCCAGGACACCACCCCAGAGAAAGAAGAAATGAATCAGACCATATATTGTAAAGAATTGGTAAGAATTACCACTCCTCAAACTCTCAAGATAGAAGGACATATCAAGAAGAAAAAGGTGCAAGAAGTGAAAGATCACATCGAGAAAGAAGAAATGAATCCAACCATATCTTGTAATTCAATGGACGAAATTACCACTCCTCAAACTATCAAGATAGAAGGACACATCAAGAAGAAAAATTTTCAAGAAGTGAAAGATCACATCGAGCATCAAGAAATGAATCCGACCATATATTGTAAAGTACTGGAAGAAATTACCACTCCTCAAAAGATAGAAGGACATATCAAGAAGAAAAAGGTTCAAGCAGAGAAACATCACATCGATCATCAACAACAAGTTCTCCAACTTTTAAAGGATAACGCCACTTCGGTGCAAAATCAAATGAAACAATAGGTAGATCAACATCGTAGTGAAAAATGTTTTGATGTAGGTGATTGGGTATTTTTACTGCTACATCTCAAGCAAGCTATTTATGAGAAGGAAATGTTGGCAATACTACATGCACTTAAAAAATGGCGACCTTACCGAATGGGAAGACTCTTCAAGGATGAGGATGTGGAAGCATTGTTTTGTGCTATTTATATTATCCAACCAGATTGGATAAATGAAGCAAGGGATGAATGGAAGAAGGATGAAGAAGTATGGCCACTTATTCAAAGGTTGCAAAAGATCCCAATTCAAGCAATATTGTCAGAAATTGAAGAGGAAGGAAAAATCATATTGGAACCTGGAGCAGTCACAGAAAAAAGAACCGACAGCTACAAATCGATCAATTTCAGAGTATCTCATCAAGTGGAAGAACTTACCCACTGAATATTCCACATGGGAGGACAAGAATTTTATACATAAGCATCAAGAACTACTCAGGCGTTGAGGACAACGCTTTTTGATGGAGAGGGGCATGTTAGGCCCCTATACTACTAGTGTAACCCCTTATTGTTATTAGTATAACCCACTTATTATATTTATGTACCCATGTAGTGCCCATATTGTTACTATTGTGCCCCATAGAAGCCCACTATTGTTATTATTGTGCCCTTACATTATTATTGTTACGTCGGCTCTGATTATGTTATAACCCCTTAGAATCCTATATATAGAAAGGAGGTCCTTTCATTTGTATCATCCAAGAATTGTTCATTTATGTAATGTAAAGGAGGTTGCCCCCTCGAAGAGGCTGAATTCTAAGGCGTTGATCTATCTTTTCTACCTTTTCTTGAGCTGGTTTCATAACATCCTTCAAACTAATTTTTCAACCAAACTTATGCAAAACTTAAAAAAAAAACGACACACATTTTTTCCACTTTGTAGGAGCTTCATATTAAATCTGTTTTACCTCTGTAATTTCGGATCTCCAAGGTCTAAAATTGTGTCCTTCCATATCCCTCTGAGTCCTCTTTCCAACCCCACAAGTCTAATCAGTATTGTATTCTCCAAGAAAGAGTTATGCTAAATCTCCCACGATGACCTAATTATAGACTGGTTCCATAGAGCAAACTTGTACGAAGTTTCATGTGTCATTGTTTCGACCTTAGGACCTAAAACTGACACATAGAAAACTGTAGGTTGTTCTCTTTCTATAATGTTTTATGAAATTTCAATATGATGCTTAGAGAGAAAGTTATGACGATTTTTCCGAGGTCACCTGTTTGGGATGTAATTCCGGAGCCTACAAAAACCCTAAATGGATTGGACCATATATCCAAAAATATAGCGAAACAAGATTTGAAATTCGGGCATGAGCTTCATTATGATTTTGGCTAAAATGAGTCGTAATTTTAGTGTCTGCACCTTCATAGAAGACAAATTATAGCGAACATTACATGATGACCTGTTTGTGATGGAATTCTAGAGCTTGTAAAAACCCTAACTTCCTTGGATCATATCTCTGAAAATATAGCGTGCCAAGATCTGAAATTCAGACCTGAGGTTCAAAACGATTTCTTCTTATATTGGTTTTTACTTTAGCTTCTAAAACTTCATAGGAAAAATGTTATAGAAAAAATTCCATGATGACCTGTTTGGAGCGGCGAAACCCTAGAATCCAAAGGCTCTAATACAAAATGTTATGAAACCAGCTCACAAAAAGATATAAAATATAGATCAATGACTTCAAAATCAGCCTCGTCGAGGGGGAAACCTCCTTTACATTATACAAATGAACAATTCTTGGATGATACAAATGACAGGACCTCCCTTCTATGTATAGGAGTCTTAGGGGTCCCAACACAATCAAAGCCTACATAACAATAATATTATAGGGGCGCAACAATAACAATAATGGGCTTCTATGGGGCATAATAACAACAACATGGGGACTATATGGGCACATAATACAATAAGGTGGTTACGCTAATAACAATAAGGGGTTACACTAGTAGTATAGGGTCCTAACATTGCGCAGACACCTTTAAGGTTGGTATATGGACAAGAAGAAATATGCCAATGGAATACAATGTGCCAAGTCTAAGAATTGTAGTTGTCATAGATATGGTGGACCCCGACATGACGAACAAGAAAATGTTGCAGATACTAACCTTAGAAAAAGATAGATTCATAGCAGGATTCCATCAACAAGTGTAGAAAGAAAGGGAGAAAGCCTGGCATGACAGGCACATCAAGAAGAAGATATTTTCAATGAGCACCAGTATTGTAGCAAGAATGTTGCAACTCCTAGGGCTACTAGCTTTACTTTATCAACCCGAGGTTCATACAATCTTGGAGGTGACAATGTTGTATACACAAGTAAAAGTGATAGTGCTTCCCTTTTTTCATTGTTTAGCCGGCGAGAGACCACTAGGTTTTTTCAAGCCAGACTTCTTTGGATTCAAAAAAAGCTTGATTACTGATGAGGGAAAGAGAAATCTACTCTAAGGGAAAGCTTGTCTACTGCAATAACGAAAAAGACTGAAATCCAATGCTAAAAACACACCATTTTCTAAGTAATTGCTAAGAGACTATGTTTCAGAAATAATGCTAGGCTAACATGTATGAAATTCTACTATCTTAAGCATGTAAATTTGAAACATTAAACGTTACTACTGTGCATGTAAATGACTAAAATAAATATGTTTTTCTTTTTTGTCTTTTTTTATGGAAGAGTGTGAACGTTAATCTCTTTTGGTGATGTGGCAGGTGGCTTAGGGATGTTGGTGGATGGTTGGAAGTTTTGGGAGACCCTTGTTCGGTCTTGAAAATTTTATTCATTTCCATTACACTTTCACTATTATGTCCATTATATCACCTCCATTTCACTACTATGTCACCACATTCATCCCACTTTCATTATCATTGGGCCACATTTATGTTTTTCCAAACTTTATTAATTCTAAGCCTTTTAAAATGAATTTGTGGTTAAAAATTAGAAAATAATGTGCATATGCTTATACCTAACAAGTGGGTTGAGATTGTTGACATGTGTAGGTCAAAAGGTGGCTTCTAGAAGACCTTTATGTGGCACTCTAAGGCCAAATTCGAATTTGAGTGGAAAGAATCATGGGATCATGAGGATATGTGTCACATCTCCTAATTGTATTGAAACTCTAAGAAGACATGTGTCTTATCAGTTTCTATTTTGATTAGGACTCTATAGGTAGAGGGAGAGATTCATGGACTCTCATTAATGAGATGGTTTTTCATCTTTTTGTATAAATAGGAGATCTTTGTCCTTCATTTGTTAGCTTGTTAGTCTTGGCTTAGCTTAGCTTTTTAGTTCTTCAGCTTGGAGTTTGTAGTTCTTCCTTGATGGCTTTAGAAAGCTTTGGAGAGCTTTGTTGTACTTTGTAATTTTGAAAAGTTTGAATAAAGCTTTGATGTTCTCAACATGGAAGGAGATGTGAAGTAGATGTCATGGAGCACATTAGAATGTAAGGTAGAGTAGATTTTATTTTGTAATTTTTCTTTGATTTCATTATGTCATTTGATTGCTTTCAAGTTTGATAGATTAGAGTTTCCATTGATGCAATTTTAATTCATGCAAGTGTGTTCAATTAGTTGATTGTAGATTAGTTTTTCTTTACATGTTTTTGCATCAAATAGTGACATGAGATTTGCCTCTCTGCTAAACTTTTTCTTAAGCTTTTCAATTTAAGTTATGCTTTGATTTCAGTATTATTTATTTGTTGTTTTTAGTTAGTTTAGATATCAAATTCTTCATGTCATTTGACGTTATCTCCAGAGCCATGGCTTAACCCCGAAAAGCTACTTGGCGAGCTATCAGATTATGAGTGAAGTGATTTGATTTTACTTTCATCTCTGGAATTAGATATCAGGTTCTTCACGTTATTGACGTTATCTCCAGAGCCATGGCTTAACCCCGAAAAGCTACTTGGCAAGCTATCGGATTAAAAGTGAAGTAAATTGATCTTGGTTTCATTAGTCTGCAATTTTTGGTTTGTCTTAATGCAATAATTTAGATTTTATTTCTGTAATTATATGGGCAGCAGAGATAGTGATTTCATGATCAGTATTTTATCTTTTGTTTGATTTAAGTAGCTGCATATTTACATTTATGTTCAAGTATTAATAGCATGTTTTGAGATCTTTTGAAGTGCTAAGTTTTGGAATTTATCATAAGGGACATAAAACTTGTCTTGAAATCTACATCCATACTTGACCTTTAAAAGTATTCTTAAGACCTTAGAATATGATTTCCATTTGCATTAAACACTTTTGGAAACCAACAAGAACAAAACCCCAAAAAAAACATAAACTATAAAACGATGAAGTAAGAAAAAGGTTAACTAAGCACATATGTTGCACCACACTTCATCAGTTTACGATACTTGGATTGATAATTTATATAGAGCAATTTAAGACGTTAAATTGACTAGACATTTTAGCGTTGTTGCCGGGGAATTAGGAGATCTTATTTTTTACATCTAAAAAAATAATAATTATAATTTCTTGAGTATGCTCTCCTCCTACACTTTGTGTGATCTGGAGGATCAGAAAAAGAATTGTTATGTAAAAAAAAAGGAGAAAAAATAAACTTCATCATTTCATATGATTCAATAAAAAAAAAGTGAAAAAATAAAAATAAAAAATCCAACTGCTTTGATAGGTTCAGCTGTCCAAGATTCACTGGTTATGGTTTGTAGTGGTCCTCAAAACACTGTGTCCTGTTTTAATAAGATTATGCAAATTAGCTGCGGAATGCAGTCTGATTACGCAGCTAACTATGAATTCTACAGCTAATTTCAAGGTTTAGCAGGTTACAGGCATCCAATGAAGAAACCGACCACATGGGCATCTCCAGAATTGTCCTAACATGGATCCTATCCTAGTCACCCAGCCCAAATTGATAAAAAAAATCAGCTTAAGACCTCAGTCAAAGTCCTGTTTTTAGTATATTTTACTTGAAGTCTTTGCTGTCTGAAATTGAAAATCATTAATCCTTCTTATAAAATTTCACAATTTCAGAGAAAAAAGAAAAACAATGAATGGCTATCTCAAATTCTAGTTTCCACTGTGGCCTCAATAGAAAATCTACATTCCTGTTTGAGCTTTGGCCTTAGAATAAACCTGCAAAAATCATAAAAAAAAATAAACCTGCAATGTCAACAATTCTCCCATTTTTTGCATCTTGAAATATCCTCTGTTCTTTGGCTTTAACCTCAAAATTGAAAGTTGTGGGATTATTCTGAGTTGTGAAGAGCAAAAGCAATCAAATAGTAGATCATCACCTTCACAATTTCTGCACAAAAATCAGCAACTGAAGTCAACAGTTGTAGATGAATCGAGGCTCAGCTCCATGATTATAAATGACCAGGATTTTACTACTTTTTCTCCTACTAAGCTTCAAAATGAATATCTCAACGTGTCTGGCACTTGAATAGCTGAAACTTATCTTACGGTTATCTGACAGAATTGAGGAAAAATTATAGCTAAAGATCGATGGAATAGCAGTAGCATTTGCTAGAAAACTACCCATAGCTCAACATGTGAAAAACTTAGTTTGTTTTACAAAAACATGGGATAGTTACTGTAGATTACTTGTTGCGACTGGTTAGTGTAGATATTGCAAAATTTGAGAAGTTGATTACTTTTGATGCTGGAGGACAATTGTATGCCATTTTGGAGATTTGTTTCACTGATTCATACGTTGAGAATACATCTGAAAACAATTTTTCTCTCAGAAATTCATTTCACAGCTGAATGCAACAACTCAGGAAAAACGCAAAACACTTAAAAAACGTCAAACTTCAACTGCATGATCTGGCCAAACAGAGATGAATTTGGGAAAAATAAGACATAGGTTTTTTCTTCAATAGGTTCAATTAGATAATCCAGAAATCATTTTAAGGAGTTTGAAGCGGTTTGGGAGATCCCCTCGGTTCTTTGAAGCCCATTTTTGCATGCCTCGAGAAAAAAAAAAACAAATTTTAATTAATAAATAGGCTGTGATTTAATTCGTCGTGCCTGAGGAAGGGAATTCTAATTAGGAATCAACTACGTGCTATAATTTAATCATGATTACATGTTTTCCATCTTTAATAATTCATCTCACACCTATCAAACGTGTCTGAATTGAATACGACTCTTCCCGATTGATTTGTGTATGCTCATCGTTTTACTTGCTAAAATAGTGGCACAAGAGTTGGTACTCATGGCTAAATTGGGTCAAAGATCAGGGTCAAAAGAAAGGGATCCTAAGCTGGTGCTGTAGAGTGAGTTTACTGGCCTTTTTCTCAGAAATATGGTCGGGTGAGTGATCACTTGTTATGCTTTCAACCTGAAACGCAGATGTGTACATGTTTAATTCTATTATGATGTGCAAAAACACTGCAATGAAACAACCTCTGTCAAACTGTAATCCCATAAAAAACACTGATCAAGCTCATGACTATTTTCCACCTCATCTTTGTCAAACTGCACTTACAGCTAGGTTTGATTATATGCTTTGGCTTTAAGCAATTTGAGTAAATCAACAATTAGCATACAACTGAATCCAATTTCTAGAATTCCTTTAATCAGCGGCCTTGAGAACTATGCCTTGGTACCAATGGATCTTGGTACTGATCATACAGAAGTTGGAGAATTGCATGTTGAATTTCAAAACTGATGGTCTATTGCCTCCACACAGTCTGTCTGTACACCAGGTTTTGCAGCCTTCATCTATTTCTGTTCATACAAGTCTTCTTGCTTCAAAAATCTTTCTTCATTTCGTACTCAGCATTTTTCCAGTTCCATACCCATCAGTTTTCTCCATGGTATTCTTCATTTCTTGCTTATACAACTGTTTTTCTTCTACATAACCACTCTGTTTTCATATATCCGTCTTCTACATTGGTGTTTACACAGTAAAAAAGGCAGAATGGGTGTCATTGTGAGGATAGAGCCTGAAGGAGTCATCAAAGCTGTTGAAAAGATCATACATTTCCATTACTCTGATATATTTTCATCACTAAAACTATTTTGCTTCATATACCATTTACAAAGTTTTTATTTTTCGGGCAGACAGTGAAGAAAATTAAAAATATATATATAGCAGATCATGAATAATTGGTCTTGTGCACGAGATGTGATCTTAGGATCTATCTCCCTGGTACTTGGCTGCATAAAATATCTTTTCCAATAACTTAAACTAGAAAAAGGATGGTTGACTGTCTTTTAGCTATGGAATGTAGCCTGATTTCACAGCTAACTGGCAATTCCGCAGTCGTTTTTATACTTCTACAGGTTATAGGTGTCAAGAGACGAAACAAACCACATGGGTAGCTGGGAAAATTCCAGTACATGGATGGTGTCCTATTCATTTGATCTGAGTCGATGAAAAAGACCCCGGTCAAAGGGAAGTCAAGGTATGTGTTATCACTAAGTTGCCACACTAAGTCGCTACATGTCAAGAAAAAAAAAGATTTTGAATCAATGAAATGAATAAGTTATTTACTCACTTTTCTGAAGGAATTGATCAATTTTGGGCTGATGATGAAAGATGAATGGCTAACTTTTTATTCAAGATTTTTAGCTAGAGAAACTGTGCACGTTCCGCAACTAAAGTCCAATTCTGCAGCTGTTCTCCAGCTAAAAAAACCTCATTGTTCAAATCAGCCTAACTTTCTCATACGAAATCAGATTTTGATGATTCAAGTATCGTTGGAAAGATCTAAACAATATCTACACAATGAAAAATCCATCATTAGAGTTTGAAATGGTAAATAATGAAATAAATTTCTGAAAAGAAGCAACATTCAACTTGGGGCACCAATTCCAAAGCATGTATAAATTCTTTTGATTTTTTCTTTGAGAACTTATTTCATTAATACAAATTCTTAGTTTTGTGTGTAAATATCATAACTAGAGAGATTGATCACCTCTCTCCTTCAATAATCTTACATTTCATTGTAAAATAAGTATTAGTTTTTTGGTAGGTTTCAGGAGGAAGGACAAATGACTACAAGAGAATGGTGTCTCTCTAGGAGACATATTTGTTTCATAAGAGGATGATCAACAACAAAGAGGAAATATGCTAATGCAAAATCAGATCCAAACACTTGAAAAAAATTCAGATACTATTGTCTCCATCACATTCATACCTCATAATAAACCATTCACCTCATTTCACTTCATATTTTCCATTTACATTCACATACACTTTCCATCTCTTTTTGTCCATTCATAACCCACAAATAAAAGCAAGAGGCTCATTCACATGCTTATTGCCCATTGCCATTTCTACTCTCCATTACCATCTTCCATTTCCATCTTCCCTTTCCTGCCATTTTCATTCCTAAAATAAGCCTTGCTTCAATGAAAATTATTGAGTCCATAGTCCTTTGAGTCTATGTTCCTTGTAAAGACACCTTGAGACTTGCATGCCTTAATAGCAAGTTATCATGCTAACGAACAATGGGAATACATTAATGTCCCTTGTTCATCAGATCTTCTAAGTGACTCGACATCGGAAAAACTATTCGTACTTAGCAAGATGTGTTTGGGCATCTTGACTCTCATTGCCATCAATGATGAGAGTTCTCATGTTGACTAGTGGCATCCATCAATGGCCACTAAGTCAACAATTTCCTGCTATGTTCGACATCAGAATATCTTTTCACATAGTAGGAATTGTGCCAATGAGTTTTGAAGACATGAAGACTATTATTTTTAGCATTTTGGAGCAGATTCAACAAGTTTTAGTAGAAGCAATAAAAATTCATCTTAATTCTTTATCCATGATTTTTTTTGTTCAGCCACTTGAAGAAGAATATGATCAAAATTTTGTAGCCACCACACATACAACTCATCCATTCCAAAGGGTAAGTTAAGGTACGTCATTTTCTAACTTTTGACCATAGAATTCCATAAAAAGATAGAATGAAAATTGTTGGAAAAACATTTCTCTTCCTCATTTCATAAAATTGCCAATACCATCAGTTTGGGGGGGGGGGAATACATTCATCTTCATATCATGCTATGTCCATATCATATTCAGGAGCCCACATACTTCCAACATATATTAACTATTACATTGTTATTTTGAGCATACAATGGATTTTCAAAAAAAAAGTGCTTAAATAATAAATTGGATACAAACAAAATCATGGTTGTCACACAAGAACCAACCATCATGCAATCCAATAAAAATATACTTTGCAAAAATAATCAAAATATCATTATGCAAAGTTCAAAGATCAAAATAAAATGCAACAACAATTGGTTGTAACACAAGAACTAACCATGTTGCAATTCAAGTAAAACACTTTGCAAAAAATAAGTTATCAAATAATATCATGCAAAGTTAAGCCAAAGCTCAAGGATCAAAAGAGTTAATGTAATATATATTGCATGAGGACATGTAATAACTTCAGTTGGGGGGTATGTTGGGTCTTGAAGATGTCATTCATTTCCATTACACTTTCACTATTATGTCTATTATATCACCTCCATTTCATTTCCATTTCACTACTATGTCACCACATTCATCCCACTTTCATTATCATTGGGCCACATTTATGTTTTTCCAAAATTTATTAATTCTAAGCCCTTTTAAGTGAATTTGTGGTTAAAATTAGAAAATAATGTGCATATGCTTATACCTAACAAGTGGGTTGAGATTGTTGACATGTGTAGGTCAAAAGGAAGCTTCTATAAGACCTTTATGTGGCACTCTAAGGCCAAATTCGAAATTGAGTGGAAAGAATCATGGGATCATGAGGATATGTGTCACATATCCTAATTGTATTGAAACTCTAAGAAGACATGTGTCTTATCAGTTCCTATTTTGATTAGGACTCTATAGGTAGAGGGAGAGATTCATGGACTCTCATTAATGAGATGGCTTCTCATATTTTTGTATAAATAGGAGATCTCTCTCCTTCATTTGTTAGCTTGTTAGTCTTGGCTTAGCTTGGCTTTTTAATTCTTTAGGTTGGAGTTTGTAGTTCTTCCTTGATGGCTTTAGAAAACTTTGGAGAGCTTTATTGTACTTTGTAATTTTGAAGAATTTGAATAAAGCTTTGATGTTCTCAACATGGAAGGAGATGTGAAGTAGATGTCATGGAGCACATTAGAATGTAAGGTATAGTAGATTTTATTTTGTAATTTTGCTTTGATTTCATTATGTCATTTGATTGCTTTCAAGTTTGATAGATTAGAGTTTCCATTGATGCAATTTTAATTCATGCAAGTGTGTTCAATCGGTTGATTGTAGATTAGTTTTTCTTTACATGTTTTTGCATCAAATAGTGACATGAGATTTGCCTCTCTGCTGAACTTTTTCTTAAGCTTTTCAATTTAAGTTATGCTTTGATTTTAGTATTATTTATTTGTTGTTGTTAGTTATTTTAGATATCAAATTCTTTATGTCATTTGATGTTATCTCCAGAGCCATGGCTTAACCCCGAAAAGTTACTTGGCGAGCTATCGGATTATGAGTGAAGTGATTTGATTTTACTTTCATCTCTGGAATTAGATATCAGGTTATTCATGTTATTGATGTTATCTCTAGAGCCATGGCTTAACCCCGAAAAGCTACTTGGCGAGCTATCGGATTAGAAGTGAAGTAAATTGATCTTGCTTTCATTAGTCTACAATTTTTGGTTTGTTTTAGTGCAATAGTTTAGATTTTATTTCTGTAATTAGATGGGTAGCAGAGACAGTGATTTCATGATCAGTAATTTATTTTTTGTTTTATTTAAGTAGCTGCATATTTACATTCTTGTTCAAGTATTAATAGCATGTTTTGAGATCTTTTGAAGTGCTAAGTTTTGGAAGTTACCATAAGGGACATAAACCTTGTCTTGAAATCTACATCTATACTTGACCTTCAAAAGTATTCTTAAGACTTTAGAATAGGATTTCCATTTGCATTAAACACTTTAGGAAACCAACAAGAACAAAACCCCAAAACAACATAAACTATAAAACAACGAAGTAAGAAAAAGGTTAACTAAGCACATATGGTGCACCACACTTCATCAGTTTACGATACACGGATTGATAATTTATGTAGAGAAATTTAAGACGTTAAATTGACTAGACAACCCTTAGGTGACCTTCTATCGCTTCCTAGAGGCTTTTCCCTCAATTCAGCCTCAAAACAGGCCACTACAAGAAAACCTACAGGATGTCCTAAAAACCTACAACATTCCCTGTATTTCTACAGGATACAACTGAGAGAAAAATAATGGGTGTTGAAGGTGATGGAAGGCTTAGGGAAGGTGGTTGGTAGATGGAATGAAGCAAAAAAATTCCTAGGATCAGTTAGAACTCAAAACCAAGGTTGGGAGATGGTTGGATTTTCTCAACATGCTTGGAGAAGATTCCTTGTAAAATGATGAAAATGGTGAGGGTCTTAGTGAAAGAAATGAATGATCATGGATGGATGAAGTTGGAAGGAGGTTGTGGGCTATGAGATCTCTCTTTAATTTTGAAACACCTACACTACATCAAACATTGATATTTTCCCAAAAATCATGTAAACAAGAAGAATTTCAATAAGCTATGAAAATAGAGTTTAATGAGCTAGCTCTCTACTTCGTGCATGGGGGAAAACTTGCAGAGTAAGATGGAATCATTGATGAGATAAAATGTAAGACTGAAGATGGAAGAAATGATAACTATATCATACTCTTGAAAACTGATCAAATGCTAGCTTAAGTACATAAAACTCTAAATTCTATGAGAAAGTAGGATTCTATCTTTTTGGGGCTGCATAGAAGTCATTTCCTCAAATCATGATCCTTGAAGGAAGAAGTGAGTCCAAAACACCTATTGACATATTTTTATGTTCCTTTATCTCTTCTAAACTATTACTGAAGTAAAGAACAAATGGAATCAAACTAATAGACAAACTAATCAAATCTACACTACCTGCAATGAAATACTTCTAAGGACAATTTAACCATGAATCTATGAAATCAATCTAAGCATACAGATACAAGAAGAAGAGCCTTTGCTACTAGGGTTGGGCCCTAACCCAAGAGCTTCATCCCTCTGAGTTAAATCAGTGCTAGATCAAGGAAAATCTCATTCTCATTATCAAAACAGAAAATTACATAGTAATGTCTTCCACAAGTCTTGAGCTAGAAAATAACTGGTGTTCTTACAACAAAAATTCGAATACTGATGAGGCTCTAGGCCTCTTTATTTATACAACTGAAGTCTCCAACGACTTCCTTAAATATAGGGAGGCTCAACTTCCAAACTCGATATAAACTAACTCTTTAACTGTGACTTGCTCGACTGCCTTTTGATCTTCACGACTTGGCTACTTGTACTTCGAGCTAGTGTGATTGATGGAGGATTATTTGAATGAGGGAGGAGTAAATGAGGAGGATTTACCTCTTACAATTTCTCTTCTTTGTCCCATTCAAGTTTCAGCCATTAATATTGTCAAAATTCCATGATTTTCTCTCACAAATCTGCATTCAATGCACATTAGTCCACTAGGCATAATATCTCACTTTGACTCATCTCATTAAACAAAATCTAATCAAAACATGTAATATATTGTGAGAAGACATGAGTTGACTAAGCTAGGAGGTGAATTAAGGTCCATATAGTTACCCAATGATGAGGCTCATCATCACCCCCTACTAGAAGTGTTGCTCATCCTCTGAGAAACTCAATCAATATCCATATCTTTCATAGCCCTAGTGGCCTCCCTGACATCCCATGATTTTGTTGTGGTTTCCTCTTCTTGTGCATAGAATCTTGCCTTCCTTTCTATCTCCTCCCATTGCTTTCTTTCTTCCTCTTCCTTCCTTCCTTCTAACATCCCCAAGAGCAGTGGTGGACTGGGTCTCAAGCCAATCCAATTGACTTTGAGTCTTTGGATGGTTTGCTTATACATGGGTGTCTTGTTCAATGCTTCTCTCATTCTTTGAGGAGAATGGTACTCTCTAGTTTTCAAACTGTATGCCAAAGTATTTCATCTCCTTTGGCAAGCTTGCATGTTATCATCCTCTAACAACCTTAACATATCCTCAAAATGTGTAATTGCTTGCTCTTGGATAGTGAGATGCTTGGGTGCAAGTTGAGGATGATTTGCAATTAAATTATGTGTGTTGCTAACATCCATTGGATTTGACTACTCAACTCTTATCATAAGAGGCTTTTTGTGTTCCCTTGCCAATATCTTCTTCATTTCTGCAACCCTTGCTTCCTCATGGTTCATCCATGATGCCAAAGACATCAACTATAAATCCCCTAGTTTTGCATTAGCATCCCATACATTCAGATCTATCAAGGCCATGTTATGCAAGTAGAACTTAGACAACTTAGCCCTATCCTCCAATGTGCTTTGATCAAAAATACCAATGAACTATCTATAATCCTGGAATGGCATAGTGCCTCTTTGTGCTAGGGTCTTGATTTGGAACTGTAGCCACTTTTCCTTAAGGTATAATGCATAGGACTTAGCTAGCATCCTACACTGCATTGCCTCTAAGGATAGACTGGCCATGGATGCCAATTGATTCTCTCTTTCTTGTAGCTATCCTTTCAATCATGCATTTTTTCCTCCAACTAAGATTTCATTATGGCCTCTTTGTCCCTTAGGCTTCTTAGTTCTCTGCCCATCTCTTTGAGCTTTTCCTCCATGTGACCTATGTCCTCCACTCCCTTGGACTTGGAAATCTGCATCCATCTATGTGTTATTTCTATTTATTTCTCAAGCTCAAAGAATAATGGGACGGAAATTTTTTGTGGAATGACCCTACCCCCTTCAATAAATTTGTAGTAGGATTCAGGTTAGGTTGAGGATTAGGTTCCCTTAGCACTGGGTCCTCCTTCTTTGTTTCTTGCTACATACTCCCTTCCTTATCCAATTTTTGAGTTTCTTGTAGGTTTAGTAGAGTTTCCTGTAGGATTTCCTCTGCTTCTTGTAGGTCGTATTGTGTATCCTATAGGATGTATTTTCCCTTGGATGAGATAGATCTAGTCACAGGCCTTCTCACATAAATGATATGAGACTTAGGGGAGGTTTCTTCTGAGGATCCTTCTCCTTGAGTTTTTATAAGAGGATCCATATTCTCCTGTTACATAGGCGAGTCTTCAATAACAATGGGAACCTTGGTGGGAGTTTGAGGTTTTCCTTTCTTATTCTTGTACTTTTTCTTGTTCTAAAGTACAAAGGATTTTGTCTCCGTATTTTTCCTTTTTGTTTGATAGGGGTGCTAAGGGAAGTGAGGGAAGCTGCTGCCTCTTTCTCAGTGGGTTCTAGAGACACCCTGGGTGACTCCTCCTTATCTTCTACCTCCTCTTTTCCATTTCCCTTTTCATTTTTGTCTTTCTCCTCTTATTCTCCCTCTAGATCCTCACCTTGTTCCACAGTTTCCTCCTTGGAATCTTCTTATGTTTCCTCACCACTTTCCTTCTCTTTCTCTTCCTCTTCTTCCTTATTTTTTTCCGCTTCATCCCTCTCTGCTTCTTCCTCATCTATTTCAGTCTCTTCTTCATCTCTTTCACTTGAAGTAGGGCTCTTTTCATATACGAGGGATTTTATATCCTCCTCTGTTTGCATGTCTCTATAGATTACCCATGTGATAGGAATTCTAAGGTTTTGGAGGGAATCTTCTATGATGAGTCTAATCAATCCATGATGGGCTAGTTGTGAGGAGGTGTATCTGCTCCAAACCTTAATTCTTCAAGAAGCCTAAAGTGGTATCCATATACCACACTGTACCTGTCTTCACATGATATATATTTTATAAGGTGGTAGCTTATTTCATTCCACGGGTATGGTAGGCTTGCTCTTCTTACTCCATTTTTGTCCTCCATGGCCTCCTCTGCCTCTAAAAATAATTTCTTCTTTGTAGTTTGACTATTTCCATTGTCCTCCTTTCTCCAAGGCACCCCTAAGGTAAGTGTGGTAATTTTTCTTATGAGTTCAGGGGTGAGATGTATGGAGAGACGTCTCACCACAACATGGGCATGGGTCCTAGTCAGTAGAATGAGGGAGAGAGAAAAATCTTTGGCTACTTAATCATCGTACACCCTCAATTTCTCAAAGTATCCCCTCCAATTATGCCTTGTGAATATTTCTAGTATGGGAGGGTGTTGGTGAATCCTCATGGTGTTGATGGGATCCCTTGTAATAAATCCCCTTGTCATTTTGTCTGATGGATGAAGGAGTAGAGATGTAGGATACAAAATTTTAATGAAGGAGGAAATTGAACTGAAATTTTTGTGGATACAATTCGCTTTTACTGCAATCAATTTCAACAAACTAGAAGATTTGTTGTTCCTTTCACTTGGAAAAATAGGAGGAAATGTAGAGCCTACCTCCTTACAGTTCTTGATGTATCCAACCCTTGTTTTTTCTCCCTCTGAAATTGCTCACTTCCAATCTTGTAGACTACCTAACTGTATCTTGTAGGATTCCTATGGGATTGTATAGGATTTCTTGTAGGATCCTATAGGAGGTCTTCTGCAGGGAAAAAATGAACTTTTCCTCTCATGTAGGCTACTTGAAGGCCAAGAGTGACTTTGCTAGCGTAAGCCTCGAGAATTTGAATGCATTTATGCATGGGATCAATGTTTATTTCCTCTTATGGTCAATTTGAGTGAGGTGGTGTGCTGGAAGTCGGGGTATGAATATCTATTTTTGGACCATTGGTCTCACTACCACATCATCATTCCCCTCAACTCGTAATCAACTCCCACTTCAGGCATCCGTAGCTTAACTAAGTTTGAGCTCATCCTCCTTTTCTTTGAATTGACTACTGCCATGTGCATGAGGATTAATTATTTTGTCCTCATTGACTGAACGAAGGTGGCCAACTTAACTGGCCACCTTTCGCTTATAAACCAAATCGTTCACAATTTTTACATCTTTTGATCACATTATGCTAATGGGAGAGTGGAAGCGAGATACTTACTTGTGGTAACAATACCTTGCTGCAGTTTGTTGAAGAAATGAGGTATTTCTTGTGCATTGGTTGCATGTGATTTCTCCTTCCTTTTTTTATTGTCCTTTGATGATTTTATTGATGTGCAGGTACCTGGTGTTGATGATGATGATCCTCTTGCTTCTCTGGAGGAGCTTCTTCTACCTTTGGATCTCCCTACTTGAAACTTGCTACAACCTATGATTTATTTTTTGTGGGATAGGCTGCTACAAGATTTCCTACAGGATGTCCTGTAGCTACTTCTCCCTTAAACATTTAATCATATTCTACTGTTGGGACCTGAGGATGATGATCATGGATAGAGAGGAGGTCTAGGGGTTTTTGAATGGTAAAAAATCACCTTCAGGTGTTTTCCCCTTGATCTCCGTCTTCATCTTTTTTCTGTGTTTTTTCTTGAACACTGTAAAAAATTGAAAACTGATTTTTTTGATGATGAATGCAAGGTGATCAAGGTGGAGAGATGTATGGTAATGAGATGGTGATGTAGGAATTTATTTTTTGACATGGGCAGGTCAACTTCTTGCTCTAGGGTTACTTCCTTTAGGATTCCCAAGCCAGTGTAATTCCTATAGGATCATCTTGTAGGTTTTAAGGGATCTTGTAGGTTTACAGGGAATCTTGTAGAAAACAAAGAACCCTTTTCAAACCGAGGAAAATGAGTGAAAAAAGTGAAAGGAATGGTGGAATGATGAAGGGTAATGAATGGAGAAATAAAAATATGAGTTGAATAGGTCCCTTTTGATTCTCCATTGTTTTTCTGATCGTCCTCCTACTGTCGTGCAAAAAATATTCTCATAAATTTTCTTTTCTCATTTTTTATTTTTATTTTTGAAAACAACTAGTCTGGCTCCAAGAGGTTTTCATCGTGGTTGCTTTTTCTGAGAACCTCAGGAGAGGTTTTCACCCAGAGATCATTTTATTTCTCTCTCTTTTTTTTTTTTTGACACCATTTGGCTGCCTTAAGAGGTTTTCAACCCTTCAGTGGGACTCAGGCACCTCATGAAGGTTTTCACCTGAGTCTCCTTATTTTTTTTTATCTTTTTTCTCAGTGACTTGAGGAGGTAGGAGCTGAGAATTTCTCTGCCACCATCACTGTTTTGTTGATATCATCAATGAACTCCTGCTTTTGACAATGGCATTTTGTAAAATTTTGATCTGTGCCCATTAATAAGTAAAGGGATGGCCTCTTCATCTATGGTTTTGATATGCACTAAACCATTATCATGACATCTCTCTACGACATGAATCCCTAACCATCTAGTCCTTAACATGCCCTTAAAGTCTTTATATCTGGAATCATATAAAAAAGCCTAATCACCTTCTTGAAATTACTTGTCCTTGATGTTCTTGTCATGCAAGATCTTCGTCTAAATTTGAGTTACCTTTGTGTGTAGGAGGACCTGCATTTTTAACTCATCTACACCATTCAACTGGAGCAATCTCTTTTTTTGTGCACTACAGAGATCTAGATCTAGTTGGGTTTCCATCTGTCAAGACGTAAAAAGGGTCTTTTTCACCTCTAATTACCTCACATTAACTTGTCAATCTAGGAAGGATTTGTTATCTCAAAGAGTGTACTCAGTCTAAGGCAGTCATTTGTTAGAGTAATGTTAATATTATAGTGCTCATACCTTGAAGCCTAAATCATTCATTTAGAAAACTAAGCAATTTATCAGTCAAGGGTCTAGTAACAATAACTCATCCCTTTGGAAATTGATGTAACTAAAATTAATCAAGGAACAGATCATCAATCTAGGGACTAGAGAGCAAATGCCAATGCCCACTACAGTTTCAGATCGTTCTGCACACCGAAGAAATTAGTAACGCAAATAACCAGAAATGGAACACCAACTATAAAATGTAATAATGACTAAGTCTAAGCAACACCTTAATCTACAGAAACGAGTATAACAACCTTATCCTACAGGAATCAAATATCAATCTTTACTCAAAGGATAAATCGAATAGCAAATAGAAATGGAATGGCAACCAAGTACCAATGAAATATAGAACAGCGTGTAGTACCAATCATAGATACACGGTGCCGGAATAGACAATACACACAACACATAGAAATATTAGGGAAAACAGTAATCTGAGTCTGATACCACAAGTACTAATCCCGGTTAGAAAGGGCAACGATCACAATTCATAATGGAACAGCAATGTCAATTGAACAACAATCATATGAAGTATAAACCATAGATGAATATAATAATACCAACTTAAGAATATTACAGCTTGGTTACTCTGCAATTGAATAGCAATAACATTTTGTAAAGAACAACGATATTACATTAATGACTTTAAAGGAACAACAATGTGTTATAAGATTAGAATGCACGTTACAACTTTCTTTTTGCAAAGAGCGATATATAAAATATAACAGAGCTATGATATAAAATGACAAAGCACACCAGATTACTGATTAAAGCTGATAATACAAACCACACACGAACCAAAGATAATAATACAGGAGAAAGTGTTCCACCAGGGTCGGGCCTTTAGCCTCCAGGGATACATCGCTTGAAGTTATTCTAGAATCACAGATGGAACAACAACCAGATTTATATTAAAGCATTGAAACAGAGTTACAGTAAATCTCTTCTTGACGAGAGTTGATGATCAAAGTTTAAGTACAGAGCAAAGTTACATGACAAATTAACTGTCTCCCACTGGGCTAGTAGTGCTGTCCCTACTTATAACAGCTGAAGTGTAGATATCAAGGATGCAAAAATAGTTAAAGTAGCGATCCCTTAGGATCAAAGGATCCTGAGGGATTCACCAGGTTGTTAATCCTTCAATTATCTGGTCGTCTTCTTACGCCGAGTCGATATCTCCTTTTCCTTTCCTTGGTTGAGACGTTTTAAGTTAGATCATCTCGTTTGCATATGGTTCCCCGCCAAAGGGACAATGGTTAGCTTGGCCTTGTCTTTTTCCTTGGAACGACAATCTTTAGTTTTTCCTTTTTCCTGCATAAGAAATAGTAATTATTAGCATTTTTATGTTGCATATAAATATTTATAAATTTTGTCATGATTCTCCATTATCTACCTAGTTCATGATGCAAAGACGTTATGAGTTCTAGAGAAAAGATGGCAAAACATTCAATGAAAACATACCTTCTTCAATACTCCACACACCCCCCCTGCTTACCCTTTTTCATGTCCTCATGAAAACATTGTAGTTGACATGTAAGGCAGTGAGAGAGTAGGCTAGAGATGGGATCTCATGTGGTGGCCTACAGCCATGATGCCTAACTAGGTGTTCAAAAAGATGGCCTGTCTGACCCTCAGGCATCTCATACAAGGCTTGGTATCCAGGAGCAAGGTGCCAAATAATCAGACTTTGAAACCTATATCCTAACCAAGATGGCCCTGCCCTCAAGATAATTTCGCCATAGAGGTTCAGACGATCAACGACTAACTTAAAATTCTCGTAATTAAATGGTTCCCTGAGTTGGATGTTCAGATTAGAGGTTTGATATTGAAATTTAGCAGTTGCAACGGCAAGGTCCTTAATGGTAAAGAAGTATTATATCCCTTGCCGATTGATTGCTATACTAATGGGTTTTAATGCGTCAATCACACCTATAGTCCTCATAAGGCTCCTTTGTTTGTTCCATAACTGTAATGGATCTCTAGGCTCAACTCTTACCCATAAGTGTAATCTATTTTCTTGTCTTTGGAAGGCATTATAGGCTTTGAGCCATTTAATTTGATTAACTCCAAATGAAATAAATGCCTGCAGTTGGATGTCCCCAACGAAAGGGCCAGGGTTCTACTCTATGTCTTGGTCTAGCACAAGGTTATGTAGATAGAATTCACACAGTAATCTTTGAACCTTCACTCCATAATGCTTACAACAATTTATAAAATCATCAATGGTATTAATTTGGATAGGGGCTCCTGCTTTGACGACCTTAATTTTCAATTGCAAGTATCGGTCCATTAAAAATAAGGCATAATTCTTGGCAGGGGCTCTACATGCTAGGACGTCAGTGTACAAAGAGCATAAGGTATCCATCTGTCTAATAACTACATCTAATCTATGAGTTACCTTTGTAACTTTTTCTTGTTCTTTTCGCCATCCTTCAAAGGCTTGGCTCTTGGATAAATTGACATTCCGTAGCTGTTGTTGCAATTCTTCATACTTTCCTCGAGAAACTGTTTGTTCCGTGAGTTTTTCAACTGCTTGTTGTTCTTGCATCAAACCCTCTCGTAGGGTTACCGTCCTCGAATCACTGTCCCACATAGTAGTGGCTAGTGGAATATTTACTTGAATCTTCCTATTGCGTTGCCTTGTATTCATAGTCTACATCCTTTTAGAGGGTTGTGCCTTTGTTTGAACTTCCTTGTCACAGGCCAATGTATCATCCATTTGTACTTCAATATGAGCAATAGTGGAATGTTGTTCCTTTTGCTCTTGAATGGCAGCCTGCTCTTTAATAAGAGTTTGAATAGCAGACCGTTCGTCGACAGTAATTTGAACAGCAGACTGTGCTTCGACAGCAATTTGAACAGCAGACTGTGTTCCAGCAGACTGTTCTTCGACATCAGTTTGAACAGTAGGCTGAATAGAGGTCTTTCGAATCTTCTTCTTGGGGGGTCTCATCGAAGTAGCCACATGTCTTTCCCATGAATTTATTTTTGCTCTCTTTCCGATTCTCAAAACCCTGATTTGCTATCAAAGTCGGGCTATCACATTTAGCAACATTTGTTGTTCTTTCTGTAATTGTTTGATTTCATATGCTTCCTTAGAAGGAACAACTATCTATTTTTTCGGTCCTGGACTGTCACCTTGACCCATTCCTTGGTTTTCGTCTTGGGGTGCTCCTTCAATGTTTTGTTCAGGCTGCTCAAGAGTAGAAACCCTAGCTGGCTCTGTTACTTCCTGGGTAACTTCCTTGTCCACCCCTTCTTCTTCATGCAATTTTTCTGGTGTAGTCTGGCTGGGGGCAGATTGTTCCCCTTCTATGTCTTCATCATTTCCTTCTCCTATCATGCTTTCATCATGATCCGAATTATTCTCTTCATTTTCTTCCTCATCGCACAATTCCTCGGGTGCACTTTTATCCTAAGTAGAATGCTCTTTCAGTCCTTCCTTAGTCTGGAGGCCTGGCAGGTTGGGAGGCTCGCCATATTCACCCATATTGGCTAGAAATTTGGCCAATTCATCCTCTTGCAATGGATTTCTCAATGGACTCTCTTCACGATGTTATGCCTCCGCCTCCACCTGCTCAGGTTGCTCGGTCTCTTCCTCTGCCTCTTCTTCCTCATTTCCTTCTACTTCTTTCTCATTCTCTTCTCCCTCCAATTGCGGCGGTTGCTCATCCCCCGAGTCATCTATCTCCACAGGCTGGCTGGTACCCCCTTGGGGACTTTCCAACCTTCCTCTAATTCATGCCAATCTAACTGATTTTCTCCGTTTTGATGGTCTAGTTGGTGTACTGACAATGTGTTTGCATTTTGGGGCTGGCGGAGTTGGTGCCCCATCTATTATAGCAAGTAGTTCTTCCCAGTTGCTCTATTGCTGAGCCAAACTGTGGTTAACTATCAGCTGTATCAGCCCATGGTGGCTCACCACCAATTCCACATGTTGTGACTTTTTCATGCTTCGGGCAACATCATGCAGTAATGAATTTAAAAATGCAGGTAGGTTCACAAAGCATTTTTCTTTTAATACAGCTAAGAGTTTAAGGTGTCGTGGTCTTACCACATCTTTCCTGCCTTCATAGGTGATGTTGCTCTGGATGATCCTCACCAATTCTGCCCATGGTTCTCCTAATGATGTTGGTAGGACTCCCTTCCCTCTGACTATCAAGTTCTGGCCTTCATCCTAGAAGATCTCCATGATCTTTTGCAGTCTTTCCTTCTTTAGAGTCCACACAGGTCCAGTGGCTGGCAGTCTCGAGACCTCTGCAATTACATCATCGATGACTGTTATATGTTTTCCCCTTACTGTGGAGTGGTGTTATTGTAAATTCTGCAAGAATTCTATTGCCACGGT
The DNA here is from genome assembly GCA_031772625.1 of Pinus tabuliformis. Taxonomy (NCBI): domain Eukaryota; kingdom Viridiplantae; phylum Streptophyta; class Pinopsida; order Pinales; family Pinaceae; genus Pinus; species Pinus tabuliformis. The sequence continues at coordinate 295,856,411 of CM062814.1, forward strand.
CTCGTTGGATTCCTATATGAGATTAAGATAGACTAACCATCCTACATTTGCCAGGATTTCCCGTGCAGCGTTGGAAATTGTCAATACCTGTGGTTCTCTTCGAATTGACCTTCCTCCCATGCTTTAGCTCACTGTAAAAACATGGAAACGACAATGGAACAACAAGTTGTTCAAACTGCTAGCAACACAGAAGAAAAAAGTAAAATCTCAATTCTCGTTCAAATCTTACTAATTGTTATAGACGGAAATGTCTTAGGAACAGCAAGGCATGCAAAACGAGATACCATTAAGTCTTGCGATTCCCGAGTAATAATTTGACGAGTAATAGCTTGACACGTATATCCGCAAATTATGAAGTCATCCCTCCCCCCCACAATGTGATAGGCCATCCTCAGCTGTCAAATGAAGGAGTGGCGAGCCGGTCTGTTCTGGTACAGGGGTCATAAAGGAACAACGTATGAAAGGATGCCATGTTTACAAAAGTAGCAGCTTACCGAAATCGAGGTGTATAATAGCGTCACTTAATAAATAAGAAAATGCAGTTACATGATGCGAGGCTGGGAGGATAGGACAGTTGATGTGCATAACGAGTGTAATGCGGTCATTGTCTACTTTTGCCATCATGATTGGTTATAATGGATTTTCATGTGTTTAATGGTTCGGGGAATGGATATGCATAATCTTATTTGACAGATTACCAAGGTATAAGGCAGAGAAGGGTATTAATGATGACTATTGGTGTATAAGAAATGTGACTTCAATGCCATTAACAAAGCTCTACTGCCAATAGGTGTCCATAACCTTGGAAGAGTTGTTTGTTTCACCCATGGAACCATGATCCTTTGTGTATGCGTAGGAAGTTCTATTCAGTGTCAAAATGGAGGTCATTATGTTGGCTTGGTAACCAGTTAAATCATAATGTCATTCACCAAGAAGGAGTGAAAGGTGGGCAAGCCAGCTCATGACGAGACCTCCTGTTCCAAGGACTCTTTATTTTCTTATGTGCCTCTTGAACCATATCCCTGGTGTGGTGGCCATAGTGGGAATGCCACTTCACTTTCTTCCTTATGATCATGGTAGGCTGGCTCTTGATGAGACCCCCTATCCTGCATTTTACAATTCAAAAAATTCATCTTTTTTATTTTTATAACATTCTTTCATGTTTATACACAAAGGGTGCTTCAGCCCTCCTTAAGAGTAGGAATGGTGGAAGAAGTCTTAACATCTCAATAGAAAAAATATAAACCCTTTGTTCTTATTCCTTAATAAATATCAAAGAAGATTATGGGAATTTAAAAAGAACCAGCATGATAAATATGACCAATCATGTCGGTATTAGTAGGGTAATGATAGAAAAAGTAATGAATAATTATGTCCTTTCTTCGTTCCTCTTTATCACTTCATAGAAATTTCTTGTAAATGTAACGATTTTACATAATTTTCCAATTTCAGTATGCTCTAGCTTTGTATCCATTGCATGAGTGTATAGTTGTGCTCCAAGAGACTGAGGAACAATAGGGATCTATAAGCATAACTAAAAGGAATACAAGAATGTTGTTGTTTGAAAAAGGAAGGGCAACGGAATTCAAGTGTTGTTCCATTGAAAAAGGAACAACAAAAACTGAAAGTGTCGTTCCTTTGAAAATGGAACAACAAAAACCGAACATGTTGTTCCTTTAGAAAAGGAATAGCAGCAAACCAAAAGTGTTGTTTCTTTGAAGAAGGAACAGCAGAAATGCAAGTGCTGAAAAGTTCCGTTCCTTTGGAAAAGGAACAACAAAAAACACAAATGCCATTCCTTTGGAAAAGGAACAACAAAAATCAAAAGGTGTCATTCCTTTGGAAAAGGAACAGCAGAAAACCCAAATGTCGTTCCTTTGAAAAAGGAACAGCAAAAGTCGAAAGTGTTGTTCCTTTAGAAAAGGAACAGTGGAAATCAAAGGTGTTGTTCCTTTGGAAAAGGAATAGAAAAACACTCAAATGATGTTCCTTTGGAAAAAGAACAGCAGACCACACAAATACCGTTCCTTTCGAAAAGAAACCACAAAGATCAAAAGTGTTGTTCCTTTGGAAAAGGAACAACATAACACTCAAATGCCATTCATTTAGAAAAGGAACAACAAAATGAAAAAGAAAAAGAAACGACTGAAACAAAGGTGTTTTTCTTTTGAAAAAGGAACAACAAATAAAAATGTTTTCTCTTTATGAAAGGAATAGCAAAAATGACAAAAATGCACACAAATGTTGTTTCTTCATAAAAAGAACAGTAGGAAAAACAATGGAAATACAAAAATATATACAGAACAGAGAAATTATGTACAAAGTATAGAAAAGGTGAATCACTTAATGAATCACAGGTGAGGAATATTGCTCTTCCCCCTGTAGAATTTGCATATCGAAGTCCTCGCGTAGTTGTTGATAGAAGGATTCCCGAGTAAGTGGTTTGCGGTATAATCGAACTCGGTGGCCATTTACTTTAGAGGTATGTCTAGATCCATCAATAGTGACTAGAGTTAAGTTGCCATTATCATGTACCTTCTGGATTTCATATGGCCCCAACCAGCGAGTCTGAAGTTTCCCGGGAAAATCCTGAAACCTGGAATCGTATAAGAGTGCCCAGTCCCCTTCGCGGAAGACTTTGTTTTTAATGAGAGTGTCATGCCATTTAGCTTGCTGCTGTTGGATTAATGCGGTATGTTGAAGGGCAGAGAGCCTGATTTCATCTAACTCATTGATCTGCTTTAATCTATTAATCTGTGCCTCGTTTAGATCTAGGCCGAATTCTTGTTCTATTCACCGTGTTTGGATTTCAAATTCTATGGGAAAAATGGGTTGCTTTCCAAACACCAATTGGTATGGCGAATAGCCAGTAGTGCTTCTCCATATTGTTCTGTAAGCCCACAAGGCTTCTGGTAGTCTTGTAGCCCAATCACGTCTATGTGATGCAATGGTTTTTTTCAGGATTGCTTCTATTATTTTTTTGTTGCTTTCTACTTGGCCGTTTGATTGTGGGTGGTATGGAGTAGTAACTTTATGCTGGATATGATAGTTTTTAAGTGTTGCAGCAATCTTATTACCAGTAAACTATGGTCCATCGTCTGTAGTTATGTCTCTTGGGAGCCCATATTACACAAATATATGAAACAATAATTGTATGACAGAATCCTCTATAGCTCTCGGTAATGCTTCTGCTTCAACCCATTTGGTGACATATTCTGTTGCCACCAGAATATATGTTTTCTGATTCGAGGATGGGTTGATTGGACCAACGAAATCAAGTGCCCATTGTTCAAATGGTTCAATAACAAGTTGTGGGTTCAGGGGCATTTCATCGGCCTGACCAAGGCGTCCTGCTCTTTGACAATTGTCACAAGCTTGAACGAACTTCTTTGTGTCTTTGAAGATCGTGGGCCAATAATACCCTATTTGCAGCACCTTATGTCCAGTTCTCTTATCAGCAAAGTGTCTGCCACATGGCCCGTCATGACAAGGTTTCAAAATATCAATAATTTCATCCTCCTAGACACATCTCCTGATGTGCATATCTGCTCCTGTATGGAACAAGTAGCCCCCAATCCAGAAAAATCGAGCACTTCTCTGGACAATCTGTTTTCGTTCATTAGGGGTCAGATGTTTTGGTAATTTACCTACTGCTAAGTAATTCGCAACATCAGCACATCAGGGTGTTTTAACAGTGACATCAAACAAATACTCATCTGGGAATTGATCTTCAACTGCTGCTGCATCCACTGGTTTTGGAAGTCGTGAGAGAAAGTCAGCTATAGGATTTTCTTTTCTGGGTCTATCCTTGATTCTAATATCAAATTCCTGCAAAAAAATCAGCCATCTAGTTATTCTACTAGTTGTGATTGGCTTATTTGCTAAATATTTTATGGCAGAGTGATCTGTATATAAAATAACAGGATATCCAGTAATGTAATTCCTAAACTTATTGATAGCATGTATTACAACTAGAAATTATATTTCAGTAACAGTATAATTCAATTCAGCAGGGGATAGATTCTTGCTAATGTAATAAATTGCGTATGGTTTTTTGTCTTCTTCCTACCCAAGGACTACTCCAATAGCTGTATCTGAGGCATTTAATTTAAAAAAAGATATGAAATGAGTTGTAGTTTTTTTGGCATGTGGTATTGATAAGTCATGGTATTGGACCATGATATTGTAACAAACCTACCTATATATTAGGAATCTCCATGGTAGAGTGGGGGCTATTCCCCATGGTTAAGTATATGTTCAATATTTTTTAATTTTGTAAATGTTTAACTTATATATAATTAATAATAGTAGTAGTAGTAGTAATTTAAAAAGTTATTATTTAGTTAGTGTTTTTTTTTTTTTTTTTTTTTTTTTTTTTTTTTTTTTTTTTTATCTTAGAAACTTGAGATGTATCATAGATTGTGTGTTTTCATGCTTATTATAGATTGATGTCTATCAATGTTTGCAAGCCATTTATAGGATTAAGTTAGTTTATTTAAAATTTATATTGCAAAATTTTAAACATAATTTTTTTATCAAATTTGTATATTTAAAAGAAAAAGAAAAATAATATATATATATATATATATATATATATATATATATATATATATATATATATATATATATATATATATATATATATATATATATAAGTAAGCTTGGTAAGACTCTCCGATTTTCGAGTTTATGTGTCCATTATTCACCTTGCTATGGGGAGGGTAGCACAAGATTCAAACCCAAGATCTTTGGTTTGGTAAGACTTCATTCCATGACCATCGCCACTTGAGCTATGTTGGGTCCCTATAATACTAGTGATTACCCCATTACTATTGTAGTTATACCCCTTATTTATATTGTTGTGCCTTTATTACCCCCATATTGTTATTTCTGTGCCCCATAGAATCCCTCTATTGTTATTTTTGTGGCTTATATTATTATTGTTAGGTCGGCTGGATTATATTGTGACTCCTTAGACTCCTATATATAGAAAGGATGTTTTGTCATTTGTATCATCCAAGAATTGTTCATTTATTTATGTAAAGGAGGTTGCCCCCTCGAAGAGGCTGAATTCTAAGGCGTTGATCTATCTTTTCTATCTTTTCTTGAGCTGGTCTTCATAACATTTGGTATCAGAGCTTTGAATTCTAGGGTTTCGCTGCTCCAAACAGGTCATCGTGGCATTTTCACTATAACTTTTTTTCTGTGACGTTTCAAAAGTCGCAAAAAAAACCTATTTGAGAAGAAATCGCGTTGAACATTGGGTCCGAATTTCAGAGCTTTTCGCGTGATATTTGCGGAGATATGATCTGAGGAAGTTGGTCTTTTTGCAGACTCCTGAATTACATTCAAAACAGGTGACCTGGGGAAAATCGTCATAACTTTCTCTCTGGGGATCAGATTGAAATTTCGTAAGAAGGTACAGAAAGAGGACGGACTGTAGTTTCTTGTGTGTGTGTTTCAGATTCAAAGGTTGAAACAGTGACTCGTGGTATGTCGTACAAGTTCGCTCTACTGAACCAGTCTAAAAGCAAGTCACTGTGGGAGATTTCACATAAATATTCCTTGGAGAATCAAATTTGGCTCAGACTTGTGGCATTAGAAAGAGGACACAGAGGGCTACTACAGGTAGCAATTTCAGAATTGGATGATACGAAATTACAGAGATACATCAGATTCAATATCAGGCTTTTATAAAGTGAAAAAATGTGTGTAGTTTTTTTTTAAATTTTTGTGTAAGCTTGGTTTAATTGAATTCAAAGGGCATAGTAAAGCATTATTATCGGTAATTGATGCCCCGAGGAAAGAAAATGCAAACACCTAGTAAGGAGCCTGAAAGCTCTAGCATGACTCATGAAGAAGAGGAAGAAATGCTACATGATATATCAAAATTACAAGAACAAGTGCAACAAATGTCACGCTCACAAAAGCTAACAGAAGCTAATATAAGTGGCGTGGAATCTAAGATAAATGGCATGGAATCTAAGATAAATGGCGTGGAATCTAAGATAAAGGGCATGGAAGCTAATATGGAGGATTCGATGGAAAATTTGAAGATAGATTTGAAGACAGACATGGAAGAATTGAAGAAGTTGCTACAAGAAAGGGTCACTAATGGTGAAAAGGTAGTAAAGGAAACTCATGATGAGAACAAAAGAAATGTTAATCATGATTCCATAGACACTAATTTTGGATCGAAGAATCACCATATTCCAAAAATCGATATGAGGAAGTTTGATGGCAAGGATCCCGCCACATGGATATTACAGATGGAGCAATTCTTCGATCTCAATAATGTGCAAAACACACAAAAGGTACGTATGGCAACTGTATATTTGGAACCAAATCAGTTTGTATGGTATCAATGGCTTTGCTCTCGTAAACAATTTATCACTTGGGCAATTTTTACGGAAGAATTGATAGCACATTATGAAGATACAAAAAGCAACACTTTTTTTAGCCAATTGATAAGTCTCAAACAAAAGGGTTCAGTAATGGAGCACATTGAGGAGTTCCAAAAATTGAACATAAGGGTAAAAGATATTCCAGAGGAGCATAGGATTGATGTGTTCATAGGGTCTTTAAAGGATAATATCCAACATGATGTTGGCCTTTGGGAACCTGATTCATTAGAGAAGGCATTCAGGTTAGCAAGAAAAATGGAAAGCAAAATTATGGCAACCAGGAAGCATACCACTCACAACTATAAAGACGGAAGTGTTGTTGTCCCTAGTCTTCCACAACCTATAAGGTTGACACCACAACAATTGGAAGAAAAAAGAGCAAAAGGGCTTTGTTACAGTTGTGATAGCAAATACACTAAAGGTCATAAGTGTGCTGAGAAGAAATTATTCTACATAGATTGTGAAGAGGAAGAAGAAAAGGAGCAAGAAAGGTCAAAAGAAGAAGATATACTCCAGGAACAAAGCCTAGATGAAGAACAAATAAATCCAACCATATCTTGTAATGCATTGGCAGGAATTACCACTCCTCAAACCATCAAGATAGAAGGACAAATCAAGAAGAAAAAGGTAATAGTGTTGATTGATTCAGGAAGCACCCACAATTTTATTCATTGTAGGGTAGCAAAAGAATTGAATTGCTTCCTATATCCAGCACCAGAGTGTCAAGTGATGATTGCAAATGGAGGAACAATAAATTTCTCTGGAAAGTGCCATAATATCAAGCTATCCATGGGAGAATATGTATTGACTAGCCCAATGCTTTCCATTCCAATGGGAGGTGCTGATGTTGTACTAGGAGTCCAATGGCTACAATCCTTGGGTACAATAGCTTTTAATTTTCAAGAACTTTTCATCAAATTTTCTACGGAAGGAAAGGAAGTTGAATTAAGGGGTATTGCAGGGAAACCAGGAAAGATAATCAGCTCTAATGGCATGACTAAGCTTCTTAAAAAGGAGCAAAGAGGTGTAATTGCACAATTATGTTCGCTAGATGTTTCCACATTGGAATCATCTATTTCTCCAGATCTCCAAAAAGTCCTGGACAATCATTCCAAGGTATTTGAGACTCCCAAAGGTCTCCCACCTATGCGTGATCATGATCATGCTATTCATCTGATTCCAGGAAGTGTTCCTCCAAACATCAGGCCGTACAGATATCCCTATGCCCAAAAAAGTGAAATTGAACGTATGGTTGCAGAAATGCTAGAGGCTGGTATAATTCAACCAAGTCAAAGTTCTTTCTCAGCTCCAGTAGTATTGGTGCACAAGAAGGATGGATCATGGCGCATGTGTCCGGATTATAGGGAGCTCAACAAGCTCACTATTAAAGATAAGTTCCCCATTCCTGTTATTGATGAATTACTGGATGAATTGCATGGATCAATTTACTTCACCAAGTTGGATCTTCGTTCAGGATATCATCAAATCAGAATGAAGATTGAAGACATTCCGAAAACGGCATTTAGAACTCATGAGGGTCATTATGAATTTTTGGTCATGCCTTTTGGCCTTACCAATGCACCTTCAACATTTCAAGGTTTGATGAATTCAATTTTCAAACCATTCCTTAGAAAATTTGTGTTAGTATTTTTTGATGATATACTAATCTACAACAAGTCTTGGAAGGATCATGTTGAACATGTTGACAGGGTGCTACAACTATTGGAGGAGAAACAATTATATGCAAAAAGATCCAAATGTTTCTTTGGAGTCCAGGAGGTGGAATATTTGGGTCATATTGTATCTCATGAAGGAGTTAAGGTAGACCCTAGCAAAATTAAAGCCATTAAGGAATGGAAAATCCCCACATCCATAAAGCATCTGCGAGGATTTCTTGGGTTGACAGGGTATTATCGCAAGTTTGTTAAGAATTATGGGAGAATAGCAGCACCTCTAACAACATTATTGAAGAAAGATTCATTTTCATGGACTCCGGAAGCAACAAAGGCCTTTGAACATCTTAAAGAGGCAATGTGCCAAGCACCGGTCTTAGCTACACCGGACTTCACAAAAACCTTTATTGTGGAATGTGATGCTTCAGGAAATGGAATTGGTGCTGTTCTAATGCAAGATGAAAGACCCATTGCTTTTGAAAGTCGTCCAATCAAGGGAAAGTTTTTAAGCAAAGCTATTTATGAGAAGGAAATGTTGGCAATACTCCATGCACTTAAGAAATGGCGACCCTACCTAATGGGAAGACACTTCAAGGTAAAAACGGATCATGATAGCCTTAAATACTTTTTAGAACAAAGATTATCCTCTGAAGAGCAACAAAAGTGGGTCACAAAGATGTTGGGTTATGACTTTGAAATCATCTACAAAAAAGGGAAGCAAAATGTGGTGGCAGATGCACTCTCAAGAAAGGATGAGGATGTGGAAGCATTGTTGTGTGCCATTTCTATTATCCAACCAGATTGGATAAATGAAGCAAGGGAGGAATGGAAGAATGACGAAGAAGTGTGGGCACTTATTCGAAAGCTACAACAAGATTCCAGTACTTCTGATACATTTAGCTGGAAAAATGATTCGTTATGGTACAAAGATCGCTTATACCTCTGTAAGAATTCCCAGCTAAAACAAAAGATTCTTATGGAATTGCACACTTCTCCCTTAGGAGGGCACTCGGATTTTTAAAAACTTACCACAGGGTTAAGAAGGAATTTTTTTGGGATGGCCTTAAATCAGATATTCAAAAGTTTGTGGCGGAATGTTTGGTTTGCCAGCAAAATAAAGTTGAAACAATTAAGACACCAGGTCTATTACAACCTTTATCCATTCCAAGCCAACGTTGGGAGGAGGTTTCAATGGATTTTATCACAGGTTTACCCAAGTCTGAGGGAAAGAGTGTCATCATGGTGGTAGTTGACAGACTTACCAAGTATGCACACTTTTGTGCATTATCACATCCATTTAAAGCCAGTACAGTTTCTACTGCATTTATGGAAACAGTTCAAAAGCTACATGGAAACCCAAAGATTATTGTAAGTGACAGAGATCCCATTTTCACTGGAAATTTTTGGACAGAATTATTTTCTTGTCTTGGTACTCAGTTAGCTCATAGCTCATCTTATCATCCTCAATCTGATGGGCAAACTGAGATAGTAAACAAATGTTTGGAAGGATATCTTCGTTGCTTTGTATCTGATAAACAGACACAATGGGTCAAATGGTTGCCTCTGGCTGAATGGTGGTATAACACTTCCTTCCATACAGCAACAAAAATGACCCCATTTATGGCACTTTATGGGTATCAACCACCATCCATCACATCATATTTAAGAGAAAATTCTAAGGTTCAGGCAGTGGAACATCACATCGAACATCAACAACAAGTCCTCCAACTCTTAAAGGATAACCTCGTGTTGGCACAAAATAGAATGAAACAACAGGCAGATCAACATCGCAGTGAAAGAAGTTTTGATGTAGGTGATTGGCTATTCCTACGGCTACAACCATATAAGCAAATGTCCCTAAAGCAAGCTAAGAAGGATAATAAATTATCACCAAAGTATTATGGTCCGTACAAGGTGTTGGAAAAGATTGGTACTATGGCATACAAATTGGAGCTTCCTGCAGCTTCTCGATTGCACCCAGTTTTCCATGTTTCATGTTTAAAGAAGGTTATAGGTGACAAGCTCCAATTCAAAAAATATTGCCAGAACTTGAAGAGGAAGGAAAAATTATATTGGAACGGGAAGCAGTCACAGAAACAAGAACTCGACAGCTACGAAATCGATCAATTTCAGAGTATCTTATCAAGTGGAAGAACTTATCCACTGAAGATTCCACATGGGAGGATGAGAATTTTATGCAGAAGTATCCAGAACTACTCAAGCGTTGAGGACAACACTTTTTTGAAGGAGAGGGGCATGTTGGGTCCCTATAATACTAGTGATTACCCCATTACTATTGTAGTTATACCCCTTATTTATATTGTTGTGCCCCTATTACCCCCATATTGTTATTTCTGTGCCCCATAGAATCCCTCTATTGTTATTTTTGTGGCTTTATATTATTATTGTTAAGTCGGCTGGATTATATTGTGACTCCTTAGACTCCTATATATAGAAAGGAGGTTTTGTCATTTATATCATCCAAGAATTGTTCATTTATGTAATGTAAAGGAGGTTGCCCCCTCGAAGAGGCTAAATTCTAAGGCGTTGATCTATCTTTTCTATCTTTTCTTGAGCTGGTCTCATAACAAGTTACCCTAAGAAGACAATATTAAAATAGTTTAACTAATTTTGAAATTTTTTATTTTTAGTTAATATTAAATTATATTTAAATTTCATATTGGATTATTTTGCTAATGTTGATATTTTTTTAAATATTATGTGTTAACTTCATGTTAAGTATAAAATAACTTATATATCTCTATCATACTTATTATTAAAATGTTTTAAATATTTTGTTTTTTACTTTCAATTTTATATATTTAAAAAAATAAAAGTCATATTAAAATATATTAATTTAAGTGAAGATCAAGATATTTTTATAATTTTTATGAATATAAATATAATTAATTTTGAAACATTTTATTTTTAATTCATATATGAAAAATTCCTACACTAATAATAACTTCAACAAGAGAAATTACTATTATTATTATAAATTTAAGTTTTAAATTAGTTTGATATTAATAATTTTAAAAATAGATTATTATTATAAGTTTAATTTTATAATATATTCTAACAATTTAATAATAAATTTTAAAATAATATCACTATAATTATAAATTTAATTTTATAACATATTCTAAAAATACATAGACGCACATGCATGTGACGTTCCTAAAATAAAAAACATCTATAAAACTCGAAATAAGACAACGATAAATAAAAAACATTATTTTGAACACAACAGATGTTGTTGATGAAGGCCCAACATGTTTTTAGGGGGAACACAACATAATTGTTGATCTACTCTTTAAAGAGACTCTGTTCAAGTAACAAGAACCAGGTTTTTTTATTGTGATTGAATTTCGCGAAGACAGGTTAATCTTTGTTTCTGCCTTAATACTTTTTTAAGTTATAGCAACATTGTCTTCTTCTGAATATCAACTCTCTTTTGAGGATAATTACTTTCATTATTTAGCATTGGGTATTCATTGTTCAACACTGGGTATTCTGTGTGTCTTCTCTAAGGCCTCTTTGTCGCTTTCACCTAAAGGTCTATAATATGTAGTCACTCTTTTTTGGCTTGAAGCTTTCTTTAACTTTGCCTATATGTCAAAAAGTATGTTTTCTTGAAGAAAAAGCCTTCACTAAATATTTCCTGTCTATTTGGAACGCATGTCCATTTCTAAAGATGGAAGGCACACAACTTAGTTGTGGTAGAATTGTTAGGTGGGGAGGTTTGGTCCCTACAAATCTTGTGGTCCATTCCCAAATAGAACTATGTATTCTTGTATTCCATTCCCAAATAGAGCTATTTACGTTTGAGCACTGCTCCAAGTGTGATTTCTTCAATTGAAAAAAAATATAACAGAAGTAGAAAGTAGATAGGACAATGTAGGTAGAAGAAAAAGCAAGAGTACAGATAGAGGTAGACACATACGTAGAAGAAACAACAATGACAACAATAGTAATGAAAATTAAAATAGTAATGACAATGTTTCTGGTGGCACATCTCAATCTTTATTGTCCATAGACAATAAATATGGTGACAAAAGACCACAAAATATTGTCTATCCCTCATCTTCTATTAATTCTGCTACTTCTGCCATGGTTTGGGGGATTCTAATTCATTACCAGTTAGTAATTCTAGTGTAGAAGAAGAGGAGGAGGAGTAGGTGCAAAATTCACCTACTTCTCCAACTATTATGATAGCAAACGACATTGGAAGTCCAGAGGGAGATACAACCTTTGTTGAGCAATTAGAGCACCCTGTTACTGCAGAGGGAAGTGGGGAAAATGATGTACTGGATCCTTCATTTTCACCTTTTCCTTTCACTTTTTATGCGTTTGTATAGTTTCCAAGGCATGACGACCATCATCCTAATCCCCCAATGGAAGAAGGGGGTGACGAGAATCCTACAAAAAGTACATGAATGACCACCATTGGTATGGATGATGGTGAATTGTCTTCAGGCGCAAGCATCCCTGTGCCAAAGAGAATCATGATGGAGTGGGTGCCTCTCATCAATGTTTCATACCAGTATGTGACAAATGTGAGTGTCTGCGTAATTTGCAGGGAGTTGTTTCAATTGAGAGAGGAAATCAATGAGATGGAATGTTGCCATATTTTTCACTAATGTTGCTTATTTCCATTCCTCAACCTGAGCCCTACATGTCCAGTGTGCCAATACCCCCTCCCTCCTGCTTGAATTACACATTTTAGTTTTATGTTTCTCGTCTTTTATTCCTTAGGATGAAAAATAACGTTATGTTAAAATTTCTAAATGGATTATCTGGTCCAATTTTGAGTTCATGAAAATGACATAGATGAAGTGTCATATATATTATGAATAAAGAAGGTGTTGTAACATGCTTTATTTTTTATAGGTTAGTTTTTATTTTATAAAAGAGTGTATGAAAAAAATAAAGAAAAAATGGAAATATGAAAAAATAGAAAATAAAAAAAGAGATGAAATAAAACCGAGTCAAAAGAAAATCAAAATTTGTATAAGTGTGCTTGTTTAAATGCCACTTTATTGAAATAAATTTATTTCTAATAAATAAAGGTTTTGTGTGCAACTTGTTTTCATGCCACAACTTTTTCTCCTGATTTGAATCATATAGTTTAATCTTGATCAAATCATTTAAATTTATGTATTAGATTAGTAAATAAGTTCACCAAACTATTTAATCTTGGTCGAACACTAAAATATAGGATAGAACAGGATAAATTAATGGCTTAATATGATCAAAATTTTGCCAAAGTTATATTAGATTAGGATTAATCAGTGAATTAGGAAAATAAGGGTTGCTAGTGTAAATGCACCAAAATTGGATTAGCTTTTAATTAGCATTTAATTACCTTTTAAACGATGATTAATTTTAGGAAAATAAATGTTATATGCTTTTGGGTCAAGTCATATATGACAAAGATGATTTATCATCAAGCACTAAAAGGCAAGAAATAATCGACGGTGATCCGCTTCCCCACCTAGATCAACGACGGGGAAGCCACTTCACACCCCCTCACTATGATATTAGTTAATGGCATAGGGGGTGTGAAAAGTTATTTTACCCATGCGGCCCCCCTGCTAACGTGTCACCACCTTCGTGTTTCACACCCCCATCACTCCTTACTGCTTACAACCACCCCCCCCTCCAAATCCACTTTCTGGTTTCCCGTGCCTCCTGATACCACGTCAACAGTAACATCCCCCATGCCTTCCACTTCCAACCATTGTATGCTGCGTGTCGCTTATTCGTTGTCACCGATTTATTGCCTCTCGTTGTTGATCTCCCTTTACATATGCACATTCTTCTGATCGATAACAAATTCCTTGTAAAGGTAATTAATCCTGACATAAACAATTCCCTCTCCCAACCATGCATTCTTTCTTAAACTTCTCTCTCACAGTTACAATTCACTGTTCCTGTTTTTACAGTTCATGCCACTATTGAGCCTAAAAATAGTACACGTCATCTAAAGGTATCTCTACTTATTTTTCTATTATCCTATATTACAGTTCTGTTATCATGGCTCCTAAGAAGAAAGAAAAGCCATCTGCCAGTTCTTCTGCATTACAGGAAAATCCAAAGGCCTCTGATGCCTTAGACCTGGACCACATCCCATTAGCTGACCAATATTTTAAAATTACAGACACAGAATGTGAATTCAACATGTTTGAATTACATAATTGGCTAAAACAGATCTACATTGACTCTAAATATGACATAAATCTATGGGAATCCCTTCTGCCTCTATACATGTTCCCTCAAACCTATCCTTTTCCTGATCTAGTCATGTGGTGCCAAGCTAAGTATAACCCCTTGTAGAGAACTGTGGTAGCTCAGAATGGAGACATTCTGATATCTATCACCCCATAAATCATCAACAAAATGCTTCTGATCCATAAAAATGATTCGCTCAGCTTTTTATCCACTGTAGTATTAATGGACCTATATCAAAATCTCACCTTCCCTAAAAGAGCTCAGATTTTGAGATCTTTCTCCTTGAAGATGCTGAGATCCCTAAAAAGAATCCTCTGTATCCAACATCCATCTTCCTTGAGAGACCGAAACAGATCATTTCCCTATTTTCTTGCTTGTTAGGCTACCAAATAGATCAATGGGTAGATGAAGCTATCCTAGGTTATCTGTCCATTTTCTCTAAAGAAAAAAACTTGCCTTCATGTATAATTACAATAAATTCTTGGTTGAAGCTATGCATGATAAATTGATGAATATCACTATTGAAGGAGTGTTTAAATACTCCTCTGTGCTAGTGTTAACACCCAGGTTGTTCCCTATGACTCCCAAGGGAATACGGCCGGGGTAACCACTAACCAGTCTTTGGATCACAGTTTCTAGCCAAACTGTAATCAGAGAGGGCTCTCTCTTTATGATTTGTCTTTGTTATGATGGAGTTTTAGGCTAGCTATTATGCTCAGGTTTTGGTTTATGTTTTGGTTGAAGGATTTCTTTCAGGTCTTATGATGTAGTGTTTAGATAGTGAAATACCATTGGGCAATGGAGTCTGGAGTTGTGAAATGACTTGATATACAGGACTGGTGTTGTTCAAACTGCAGGGCCTATTGTGTATTTTAGACAAACAAAATTAGATTAGATGGTGATGTATGTCAACTAATAGAAAGCAATTAAGAATTTTCTATTAAGTTGGTGAGGTGAAAGTGAACACACTGCACAGGAGCATGACTTGAATTCCTGGGACAAAGGCCACTATGAAAGGTGTATTCTGAAAGTGCAGCAATTAAGAATTACACTTACCTAGATTACAGCTGAAGAAAACATTCATAAACAACACAGATTGAACTCAGGGTACTCAGCGAATATATCCTGAAGTTATTCTTTTTCCTTGTTGCTTAGTACTGAGAATCAGATAACATATATGGATTTTAACAAAACAACTAATTAACAGGGAAAGTTACAGAGACTTATTGTATGGTGAAATACACAGGAATCCAGCAGTCATCGACAAGCACCAGAACGCATTCAACACTTCAGACATCCGAGAAATTCCATCACTTTCTTTATTAGACTTCAGAAAGGATTACAACATAAGAATTTCTTTAGGAGAAATCAACAACAACCCTTGCAAGCTCATGCGAAGGGGACTTTATAGTAATGCCTATACAAAATATCTCAGGTATTGAGTCATCTGAGAGATAAAATATCTTCATAAATGCGTACAGAAAGTAGAAAAAGAAGTTATTGCACTTTGAATGTAGCATAAATGCTCTTTATGTCTGTCAGAGGGTAATTTTGACCTTTGGAGGTCATTGAGTCGGTTGCAACGCTTAGCTTTAATGCTGATAAATGCGCCTTTATTTCTTGCTGCGCTGTATTTTCTCGGCTCTGCCACCTGTAGTCTTCTTTTTCTGCTTTGTTGGCCGATGCATCTGCTGAGTTGGCTCAACTTTAACCCATCATGCATGCTGATCTCGTTTGAACTGTGCTCTGCGTGACAACTGATACTCTTTAAGAAACAAAATTGTTAAGTGGCTCCCTGTTTACAAAATCTTCTGTATGGCATTTGTCCACCATTCTTGCGTAGGGAGTTGATGCCTGAGAATAGCATCCATTGTCTCCTCTGCCTCTGTGTATTTGAAGAAATTGGGAGCTACCCCAAACAGGTGATTGATCTCATTCATTATGAAAAACAGATTCTCTACTCTGTTGTAAAGAGACTGTCCTGTGGCTGGCCCTGTTTCCTCTGAGGTGCTGGGCTTATCATTGATCTGGCTGGTAGCAAATGTATTGACCCTTTTAGCATATTGGTCATGTGTGAATAATCTCCCTGCGCTGTTCAGTAAGCTGGGGAGTCCTCTGCTTTCCAACACTTGAAATTTTTCCAGAAACTTGTTCACCTCAGTCTGCATATCCTGGGTTCTCCTTTCCAATGTCTGCACAAAGTTTCTCAGTGTGAGAACCCTTTTAACCATTTGGATAGTGTCAGTTCTGTTTGTAATTCCCATGGCAGTTAACTGGGAACTTGTTCTGTGGTTAAGTACATTGATCATTCTGGTGGCTACTTCAGGCATACTGCCCAATTGAGCTCTTGATCTGTGAATCTCCCTCTGTGCCTTTGGGATGAGCTCTAGTTTCTCATGGATAGTTTCAATGTATGGCCATTGCTCATTGATAGATTTTCCAATGTTAGCCCATAGCACTACTTTCAATTCAGCCACCACTTTATCTAACTTGAGATCATTCTCTAGCTCTTTTATTTTGTTTTTTAGGGCTTTCACCTCCCTTTCTTTCTCTGCCACAGTTTGTTTGGATTTATCATATCTATCATTGATTTTAGCCAAAGAATCTTTGGCTGAATTGAGCTCCAACATTTGAGCTTCCAGGACTTGGATTTCGTTCTTCAGCTTTTGCATATCTAGGCTTTGGGCCTGCTCTGTAGTTGTTGGCGCTGCTGAAGTCGATGTTGTTGTTTGCTCGGTCTGTTGAGGAGGAGGGGCAGTGATAGGAGCAGTTTCCTCAAGATTGATGATCTGAGGAGGAGGTTGAGAGGTCTGACCCTCTTCTCTTTGTTTTAATGCTGCTTGCAATGCTGCCTTTGCAGCCTCTGATTCTCCTAGTTTCTCTTGTGCTTGGACCAGCTGTTTATAAATGGAGATTAATAAATCAGTGGTGTCCTTCTCATGCCTTTGTTGGGCTACCTCATCTGTCTGAGGGTGAATGGTAGCTGGGATCTTGATTTTCTTTCTCATGGCAGCCATGTCAGCATCCCTTAGCTTCAAGATTTCCTGTATCCCTGAAATATCTTTGGGATCATGCCCAATTTCGATGATTATGTCTTCAAGGGACCTTATTCTGTTGTCCTTCGCCTGGGATGATGCCTTCTCCAATTCCAGTTGAGAGGCTGTGGCATTGAGGCTGCTCTTTAGCTTATAATTTTCCAATGTTTCATCTGCTAAAGAGGCATACACCATTTCACCAGTCTGTTTATGCAGTTCAATTTTGTCCATTGGGTGTATGTCTTTGGCCATGACCTCCAGGTTGGTCCTGAGGTAATCTGAGGCAGATTGGGGCTGCAGTGTTGTAGGCATAAAATGACTCATGATCATCTTGCCTTCACCTACATCAAAGGCAGACATAAGTCTCTGCTGATTAGAAGGAGCCATGTTTAGCAGATGATTGTACAGTTGTACTTTGATGGGCTCATTCCTCCTTTTGATGTCTATGAATTGCTGTTTGATGCTCACTTGTCCTTTTTTTTGCTGTCTGGAGGAGCTGACCTCCCCTCCCATAGCCCTGTCCTGTTCCTGCTGGAAGGAACTTGCTGAAGCTTCTCTGCTGGGTGGGCCCATGCCCAATGCCTCTCTTATTGCTATGTCCTCCTCAGCAAAATCATTTAATCTTTGTCTCTTTTCTCCTTGGTTGATAGATGAAGTGAGAGGAGTTTCTCTATCCCTTTTCCTAAAAACAAATGTATCCTCCTTTTGAGGAGTTTGGAGGACCGAGGCATCAGTGGTGACTTCTGGCCTAGGAGGCACTATGTTCTGAGCCTGTTGCTCAGTGGAAGTTGGAGTATTAATTACTCCCTCCTGCTGTAAGGGCTGCTGACTGTCATGTTGCCCTTCTTCTCTCTGCAGATCTTGTTGCTGTTGTTGCTCTGCCTGCTGCTGCCCTCCTTTATCTGTTTGCTCTTGGGTCACTGGAGGTGACTGCTCCTTCTCCTGATGTGTCTGCTCTGTTTCCATTTGCTTTTCTTTGCCTCTGCTGGATATATTCTCACTAGCCTTGGTAGTTTGCTGCTTGGCAGTTGTGGAGGATTCAGCTGCTCCCGTTTGTGTGCTTGGAAGTGTGAATACCTGTGAACAAACCTCAAGGTCAGCCATCTTCTTTAGATTCCTTAATTCCCTGTTGTTCAGCTCTTCTTGTGACAAGGGCTCTTCTAAGGTCCCTCTCCTCCATTTGTCTTGATTTGCATACTTTTCAATGTGAGGGAGGCTATGGTGATCATAGGCAGACAACTTATATTTGAGCCTCCTTGTAGTTATGAAATGGTTAGGGTCATAGGGTACCCATATAAAACTGGTTTGCAGGCCAAGGGCCTCAAGCATTCTCTCTGCTTCTCTCCATCCTTGCTCCCTCTCATTATAGATAAAATGGCCAAGTTGGCTTTTGACCTTCAACTGTGCTTTTTTACCTTTTCCTGAAAAGTGAAGCACATCAACTCTGCCAAATTGCCTAAAGTATTCTAGGGCAAATAGCCTCATAGGCACATACTTGGGTAGTTTGAAAGGAGGTAGATCACACCCATATATCCTGATGACAGTGTGGTTTTGGTAGAAGTACCAATCCCCAATGCTATAAGCTTTTGACAGCTGAAGAATCCTTTGCATATCATCAGTGAGTCTTGGAGGAGGTGAGCTCATCAGCATTGCCATAGCTGGATGGATGAACAGATCCATGAATTCACAGTAGGTGTATGGAGACTCAGGTCTAATGTGGAAGACAGAAGACCAATAGACCACTGATCTAGGATTGCCTTGGGCATCCATTCTTTTGATTGAAAAGTGAAACTTCTCATGTTGATGGTATAAGATCAAATGGTAAATGTAGGAGGTGTATCTGAACATCCTATCTCTCCTTAAATTCATCAATTGCTCATGAATCTTGTCTGATATGTAGGTGGCATAGTCATAGCAGATTGGTGACTTGCCAGGAGCAAACATAAGCATCATTACCAGCACAGTTGCATCAATATGCTCAATTGAACTATATCCCAGGATGGGAGAAATCATATCTGCCAGGTCTCTGCCCAGTTCATTGAGATATACATGAAGAATTGGAGGGCCCATCACAATCTTAGTTTTGATGTATAATTGATTGAATTTGACAATTTGAGCATCTGTGAGTTTATCCCCTTGTTTTATCAGATTTACCAGTGATAAAGGAACCAACTTCTTCTGAGGGTTGAAGCAAAGCATGTCTCTGATAGCTTGAGGGGTAACATAGAAAAGTACTGCACCAGATGGGTCAACAACAGCTCGCTGAGAAACATCATATTGTTCAGCACAGAGGTGGATTAGTTCAGGGAACTGGTTGACCTGAGGGAGCTTAAAAATAGGGAGGAAAGAGTCCCATAAGCCCAGTATATCTGTCCCATTTTCATGCTTGGCTTTTAATTCATTCAACAGATGAAGGTGGAATTTGCTGCTCATCAGCTTCTCTTCTGCAATTTGGTAATCCATATCTGCCAAGGCTTGCCATTTCAAATTCTTTTGAGGGGCATTCAGGGGTTGAACATTTAGTACTACAGGAGGGACTGATGGGTCCATGGTTTTTCTAGGATTGTGGGTAGAGTTGCTATGCAGAGCAACACAATCAGGTTTTCTTCAATGAAAGATGTGAATTGTAGAGGACAGAGAGTGAATGGGAAGGTTGCAGCAGTTGCAATACTGCTTTTGAACAAAATAGAGCAGTAGCAGAACTGAGCAGAGTTTGCTTTGTGGTGAATTTGTTTCTTGCAGGTAGCTGGTTCACGATTGCGCGAGCCAACGAGGAATTTCCAATAAATTTGCCCAATGTGGCCTCCTAAACGTGTAATGGTAGCACTGGTTTGGTATGAATGCTGGTACGGTGGAGTTTTAATGGTGAAATTGGCGTTTTAAGGTCTGCTCACAGGCTATACCCGGAATTCACGGAAAAATGGACTTGCAGAGTGAAAATGGAGAATACCTGGTGAATTTCATCGGCTCAATCTTGCTAATGCGCGAGTGATGGTCGCTCTGGCGGTCTCGAAATTTCCTCAGCAGGCTGGTGCAAGTTTTATACGTAAATTGCATGCAGAACAAACAGTGCAGCTTTTGCCAAAAATAGCAAAAAATGCGAAATTCTCGGTCTAAATATGGATTTTGGCGATTTTGGCGCGTTTTTGTGCTGACGTCAGCATGACGTCATAGGTGGGGTTAGGGTCGGATGACGTCAGCATGACGTCATCAAGCCAGGTGGCGGGCTCTGATTGGTCCACAGGGATGGTGAGGTGGCAGGACAGGTCAGCCAATGGTTGAGCGGGAGGCTGACGTGACGGCATAAGTGGCAGTGACGTGGGTGATGGGGAAATGACGTGGTGATGACGTAATGCAAATGGAATGGGGGGAAACCGGAAACCGAAGGCGGTTTCATATTGCACCGCTTACGGTACGGTGGCAGTAAGTGTCAGTTGTACCTCCGATGAGCCGTGGAGGGGACGCGTGGCTACCGCATGACGTAGCCAATAATACGGTCGTCGGAAGATATCGCCCGGACAGAGGATCTGCTCCGATGCAGTGATGGCCGTCAGATCTGGGGAGCATGATCGGACGGCTATCAGAGGGTTGATGTGATAGGGGGATAGGGCAGGTAACCAACGGTCGTCGGAAAGGATCCGATGCCTTGAGAGCCGTTGGATCTTCAATTCTTTAATCGGACGGTCGTCGGGAGGACGAAGGGATCGACAGGTAAGGGGAGGGGCGGGGATTATTTTAATAATTATTCTGGGGATCTGTGCATGGGCGGAAAAATTTGGTATAGTGGGTTTCCGCGAATTTTCTGTGGAAATGCGCCCGCCCTTTGGACTTTAGGTAAAAGGGAAAAAGTGGGTTTTCCATGTTTTTAGCCATTTGAAGCGGGTAAGGGTATAAACAAGGCTTTTTAGGAGGTTTTATGTGTAAATGGGGGTTAAAAGTGAGAAAATGGATTTGTAAAGGGGAAAGGGGGTTTGGCTTAGGCTTATCACAATGACCAGATGTCATTTGATCCCTTTAGAGAACATATGGCTATAATGCCAAGGGGAGGGATATTTATACAGAATTTGGGGTTTAAACACCATGGTGTTTAATACTAGTAGGGGAAAGGTGATATAGGGATTTTACATAGTAAAGTTAGAGTTAATATGGATGGGGGGTGATCAAAGGGGGAAAGCATTGAATTTATTTGCAAAACACTTGGTCTAAAGAGTAGATCAAAATGAAAAGATTTTTACACAAGAAATGTGGCTTTTGAATGAACAAGAACCACCATGAAACCATGATCTTCCTCCATGAATCTCAGCTCATAAGGGGATGTTAGCAATGAAAAGAAAAGGGGGGAGGAGGGAGCTTAGTCACGCTCCTTGCTGTAACTTGATGAAGATGAACACCTTGTCACTCGATAGACTTTGCCTTGGTAGGCACAGTTAACACATCTGCACTGGTAAAGATAACCTTTCTGCAACCCCAACTACTTACCCAACTACTTGCCTAGCATTTTTTATTTCTTCTTAGAGGGTGCACTTGGACTTGCAGACCCTTACTTGCCTTTTCTTTTATTTGGCTTTTTCTTTGTTATTTATATCTACTTCTACCCTTATCTCCTCCAAGGTCCCAGATTAAGCTGTTGGGAGCCTTTTCTTCTCTACCTGAACTACTTGTCTGCCAAGATTAAACAGTTTGGACAGACTCCTTTCTCTATTCTACAACCGCAAATTTAAACCATGGAATGATCCAGATTAAGCTGTTGAATCATCCATCAAAATTTGAAGCTCATACCAAGCTATAAGCATAGATTGGGTTCTCTTGGAAATATGTGATCTTTGAGTCATCAAAGCAGAACAAATTTGGACCTTCCATAGCCAATCATGAAATATGAAACCTATTGGTATAGGTATCTAACAGTGGCTCCACATGGGGATGGTTTTTCTTTTGAAAGACCAAGAACAGCAGGTCAGAATGCCTTGGTCTTCTACTGCTTTTATGAACCTTGAAGTCTTGCTGCTCTGAATTGCCCAAATTGTGTGCTTTTCTTCTTGGCAGACCTCTGTTTCTTTGCTCCTTTTGCTGATCAATCTAATAAGACTTGAGAAACTGTATTTTACATATTCTAAACAGACAGTAATATATACATTTGGGTATGTACAATGGAAACTCATGCTGCACTTAGGGGTGGTATTCAAAATAGTGCTTCAGCATCCTGCCATTCACAGGACCTTCATCCAAGTCAGTTTCACTAAGACTCTTTAGGAAGTAAGTGTTGTTACCTTGTACTGCTTGGACAGCAAATGGTCCTCTCCACAAGGAATCAAATTTTCCATGTTTTCCTTTCTCTTCTCTTCTTGCATCCCACTTGAGGACTTTATCACCAACATTAAAATCTTCTGCTTTGGTTCTTTTATCAAAGGCTTTCTTTAGTTTTTCTTGTAGTACTTGAACTCTGCTGAAAACTTGATCTCTAGTTTGATGCAGACATATGATTTGATTTATTCTTCTTTGCATATTATTTGGTTCTGCTTGGCTTTCTTGAAGAAGCTTCATAACAGGCACTCCTAGTGAAGAGGGGAATTTGGCCTCTAGTCCATAAACCAACTCATATGGGCTGGTCCCAATTGATCTCTTAGTTGTTAGTCTATCTGCCCATAAGGCATTGACTAGTTTCTTGTGCCAGTTCTTTTTGTTCTCTTCAAGTACCTTCTTTATAATGTTCACAAGGCTTTTGTTTGATGATTCAGCAAGGCCATTTCCTTGGGGATAGTATGCAGTAGAATGGCCCAAAGTAATATGAAATTTGTGACAGAAATTCACCATTTTCTTGGATCTGAAGGCAGCAGCATTATCTGTAATAATTTTATCAGGGCAGCCAAATCTAGCCAGTATGTTGTTCTCCAAGAACTGAATGATTACTGAATCATTTGCTTGTCTGCATGGGGCAGCTTCAATCCATTTAGTGAAGTAGTCTGTGGCTGTTAAGATCCATCTATGTTGGCCTGAGGATGAGGGATGAATTTCCCCAATGAAATCCAATCCCCATTGTTGAAAAGGTCTCTCTGTTGCAATAGGCCTTAAAGGAAGGGGCAGCAGTTGTCTCTTTCCCTCAAACACTTGGCATTTATGACATGATGTGATAAATTTCTTGACATCAGAGAACATGGTGGGCCAGTAGTATCCAGCCCTTAGTATCTTATCCACAGTGGATTTCCAGTACAAGTGTCCACCACAGTCTCCTGCATGAAACTCTTGCATGATATTGTTAGTTTCATTTTCAATTAAACAGTGCAGCAATATACCTTCATGGTTCTTCCAAAGCAGATTGCCATCCATCACACAAAATCTTGATGTTTTCATTTTTAGGAACCTACACTTAGTTTTGGACAGTCCTGGGGGAGCACACAGGTTTTGTAACACATAACAGATATCAGAGTACCAAGGGGATTGTTCAAAGGCTACATTGATCTTTGGAGTCTCCAGCTCTGTTTCACTGTCCAGCTGATTGATGTCTAAGGCTTGGAAATTAGTTTCTGTCATTAATTTGGCCAAGCCTTGCCCTTTTATTAGTTTTGTAGGTTTTATCTCAATGTCAAATTCCAAGATACTGGCAATCCATTTTCCTCTTCTGCCTTCTAAGTTTTCTTGGGTGAGAATGTCTTTGACAATAGGACTTGGCACATATGCTTTCACATGGGAGTAAAGGATATAAATCCTAAAGTCTTTGATTGCTTTGACTAGAGCATAAGCTTGTTTTTCCATGATTTGATACTTCAAAGGTGCATCCCTAAGAGCTTTGCTAAAGAAAGCAATTGGCTTCTCATTTCCTTGGTCATCTTTTTGTAATAAAACAGCAGCAATAGTATGTTGGGAAGCAAAAGAGAAAATAATAAATTCTCTGTCAAACTGAGGGTTGGTTAAGACTGGGGTTTGGGTGAGGGCCAATTTTATACCTTCAAATGCTTGATTGGCTTCCACAGTCCACTTCACTTTTGAATCCTTTTTCAGCATGTTGTTTAATAATCTGGTTAGCTCTGCTAGGTTTGGGATAAACCTTCTCAAGAAATTGATTTTTCCCAAGAATCCTTGTAATTCTTTGACGTTCCTTGGGTGAGGCATTTGTAGGATAGCTTGTATCCTATCTGGGTCAATTCTAATGCCATCTTTTGAGATGATGTGTCCTAAGAGCTTACCTTCTTCTAAACCAAAGAGGGATTTCTTAGGGTTCAAAGAGATTCCATATTTTCTGCATTTTAGGAATATCTGTCTTAGATGCTTGAGATGCTCTTGGTCAGATTTTGAAAAAGGTGTGAGATCATCTAAGTAAATGACTAAGAAGTCATGAATCTCTTTGGAAAAAGCAATGTCCATTGCTCTTTGAAATGTTGCCCCGGCATTCTTTAACCCAAAAGGCATTTTTACATATTTGAAAGTTCCCCATGGGGTTGTAAATGTTGTTTTGTCCTGATCATCAGGGTGAACTAAGATCTGGTTGAAACCTGAAAATCCATCCAGTAATGAGATCCTCGAGGCCCCTACCACCCTTTGAAGAATGTGATCCATCTTGGGTAAGGGGTAGTTATCTTTTAAGGATACTTGGTTCAGATTCCTTAAGTCCACACACAGCCTGATCTCACCTGTCTTCTTTCTTGTAGGGACTAAGTTGGAAATCCATTCAGAGAATCTGATTGGTGCTATGATGCCTGCTTTGAACATTTTATGTACCTCTTGTTCCATTGCTGGTAGAAGCATAGGATTGATTCTCCTCAGTTTTTGTTTAAAGGGCTTTTGATCAGGTTTGAGAGGGATAGTGTGTTGGATTACAGAGGTGTCATAGGACTTTAGGTCCTCATAGCTCCATGCAAAAACATCCTGGAACTCTTTGAAGAGGTCAATGTATTTTGGCTTTTGGTCAGGAGGCAAGGAAGCAGATAATTTAATTATCTTGGGTTTGTCAATCGTACCTATGTTGCACTCTTCAATGGCTGCATTCAGGGGCTGCATTTTTGGTTTTCTGGGAATATCATTTGAATCAAAAATGTCTTCGAGTGGGGTTAGGCCTGTTGGTAAAAAATTGTCTTTTAGCTCAATGATTTCAGTTTCAGCATTGGACACTCCCTCTTCCCAGTCAACTTGTTGAATTTGCTGGATGTTTTCTATATTGAAAATAGTTGGATTCAGCATTTGCTTTGCAGTCCTAGGTGATATTGGCTGAGCAGTCTGTTGAAACTGTATTTGTGATGGACTTGCTCCATCAAGTATTTGTGATTGACTTGCTGTCTCAAGTATTTGTGATTGACTTGCTGTCTCATTGTCAATATTTAATCCTGCAAATTCTTGCTGCAGAGTTAAAAACTGATTTATTTGCTTGTCATCCTCAAATACTTGCCAATCATTGATGTTGTTTGGTATGGAGGGTCTGTGTTTTACCTCAGCTGTAAAACAATGGTGGGGCTCAAAGGGCAACTTGCAGGTACTTGCAAAGGTGGCTAAACTATGAGCATGTAGATTTTGGGTTCTGGGAATTTTAGTAATTTGGAATTCAGAGAAGAAGTTTAGTACCTCGGCAACAGCAGACCTATAAGTCCTTAGTCTTTTGTCATTGGTGACAAAGTTTCCTTTCACTTGTTGGATAACTAAATCTGAATCTCCCATGATTGAAACCCTGACAGCTTGTAAGAATTTTGCCAACTTGAGTCCTAGTAAAAGGGCTTCATATTCTGCCATGTTATTGGTACATCTGAAATTCAATCTATAGGCTCTGCCTTCTGCATAACTATTTTCCTTATTGTGTACCCAAACTCCAGCTCCTGCCCCTAATTTGTTGACTGAGCCATCAAATTCAAGGAACCATAGAATATCCTGTTGGGGAGGAGGTTTTATGATCTGTTCTTGGGCTGGTAGTGTAAGTAGCAGTTGTGGTTTTTTCTCTAGCTTGTCTTCTAGGACAGTTCCATCATTCAATTGGATGTTCTTGACAACTAAGGCAGCAGCACTATCAAATGTTTGTTTGACTGTTGTTTCATGAGTGATACTACTCTCCATTGCATCTTCCTCCTGTGTGAATATCTTAGTTTCAACTTCACCTTTTGAGGGAGTAGTTGTATCATTGAAGAGAATGTATGAGTCTATGTCTGAATGGACAGCATATATAGGAAAATTTTGAGGTTTTTCTTCACTGCTGACCATGTACTTCATTAGTGTTTCTCTATACAGTCTTTTTGGTTGCCCAAACACAGAGATGGTGGCATATGACATGTCTAATTGTAGGGAACCTTGGAGTTTGGCTCCCCATGATCTTGATAACAACATTCCATACTTAGGTGGGATATCAGCAACTACCACATCCATTAGGATTGTCCTGTTTGGGTATTGAACTAGAGACACACATAAGTCTTTTATAAGACCTAGACACTTGACTTGGCTGGAGTCAAAGGAAAACAGATCCTTGTATGGTCTTGTTATGTCTAAATTCAATCTCTCCATGACTGCTTTTGGCATAAGATTGTGAGAGGCACCTGAGTCAAACATTGCATTATGTAGTACTTTGTCATGAATATGTAAACTGACATAAAAAGGCAGTACCCCTGTGACTACTGTTTTTCCATCCACTTCTGGGCCAAACAGGAGTTCTGGGGTGTCATCCAGTACATTGACATCATCTTTGTTGCTAGTGAGTTGTAGGGACCTTTTGATTTGCAATTTATAGCTGTCATGCTTGGCTAATTCCGAGAGAGGAATAGCTATTTTTATTTTGCTAATTTCTGTTTCAAGATCAAAAGGTTTTTCAGACTGGGTTTTGGGGTTATAAGTGACAGTTCTTTCCTTGTTCATTACATCTTCTTCTTGATTTTTATTTTGTCTTTGGGACTTATCCTTCTTAGTCATCTCTTGAGGAGTAATATTTGAATTAGGATGAGAAGATGAAGTGTCCAGAGACTGCTGTCTTGAGGACAGTGGTTCAGTGATTTCTTCAACAATCACTTCTTTGGTAGGTAAGTTTAGTTGGTCACTAGGTTCTGTGACTATAACTTTTTCAGGCTGCTGATTATCCTTTTTCTTTTCAGGCTGGTTGACATTCACAGTTCTGCTCCTTAGCTTGTACTGTTTATGGACTTCATAGACAGCAGTGTCATAGCCTTGTTTAAAGTCAAAGGATTCACCTGATTTAGTTTGGAACAGTTTGATTTCCTCATCCTCATGATCTTCTTGTGTTAGGAAAACTTGACTTTCACCATCTAGCCCTATTAAATTAATCTCAGGATCTTCATTGGGCTCTGCTGATGTGGAAGTTTCTGCATAATTTTCTTGAAAAGGGGGTCTGATCTCTGGATCAGGGTTGGGCCTGCCAACATTCGGGTTTGGATTTCTCCTAAAATTTGGATTCCTAGGAGGATTGTTTTGTGGTGCTTCCCATGATGCTTTTCTTTCAACTGATTCCACCCTATCACCCAATCTTTTCACGCTATTGAGTATGGCATCAAGCTTTTGATCAAAGGCTGTGGTTTCTTCTTTGTATATGCTTCTCTTTTCTAACCTTGCCCTGTTTCTTTTGGCAATCAAGTTTGCTTCTACTGTGACAGCAGCCTTCTGGGCGTCTTCAAGGGTCTCAGGTTCTCTTTCTTTCAACTGATATGCCATGTCAGAATCAAATCCATCAGGGAACTTGTATAAGGCCAAATCAGGAGGAGGTCTTAGGTTTTGTGGTATTGCATTGTACACATTGTTGAATCTAGCACAATACTCCAGAACGGTCTCTTGAGGACCTCTCTTGATTGTTTCATATTCACCAAGTATGTGCAGGGGATCTTTCTTCTTTTCCCATCTGGTAATAAAGGCCTGATAAAGCTCATCAGGGGTTGTGATAGTATTTGCAGCAATCGACCTGAACCAGGTTCTAACATCACCTGTCAGGCTTTGGACAAAAATTCTCATCCTCACACTGTCATCATCTATCTCATAGTTTTCAAAGTGATCTTGCATCCTCTTAGCATGTTGAATAGCAGAGTAAGGGCCAGTGGAGTCAAAATATGTGATTTTGGTTTGGTAATCCTGGGGTAAAGCTGCAGGATTAGCAGGTAGCTGCAAGGGTGCATATCTATTTGCCATATTTGGAGGGTTGGGTGTATTAATGGGTGCTGCTGGGATAATAGGAACAGTGGGTACCAAAGGGGTAACAGGTGAAGCTGAACCTAAAGTGTGGTTCAAGGGGATATGTGCAGTGGATGAAGATGGGGGAGGAGAACCTTGAGATGTAGATGGTGAGCTAGGGGAACTTGGAACAGAACGAAAGAGGACTTTAAGGGGAGTAGAAAGGTTAGGAAAGTCTGTAACTGAGGTCAAAATAGCAGGCTGATCCTGCCTTTGTTGCTTCCTAATGTTTCTAGGGATGGTATTCGGATTATCAACAATGATGGGTGGATTTGGGTCAGGATTAGCCCTAGTATGCCGTGGATTTTTCTTAGGAGCCAGCTTCTAACTGCTTTTTAGGATTTTGTGGGAAATTTTTATATCTGAAGGGACTGGATGAAGACTTTGGTATGGTAATATATTCTCAAAGCTAAGATGAAGATTCCCAAACAAGCTCCTCCTTGAAACTGTTAATGTAATGCAGAAACAGATTAAAGGCCTCTTGACTTAGTTCAGGCTTGATAGCAGCTTAAAGAAGATATATAGTGAAAAAATCTCAAGCACTCCCCAGCGGAGTCGCCATTTATGTTAACACCCAGGTTGTTCCCTATGACTCCCAAGGGAATACGGCCGGGGTAACCACTAACCAGTCTTTGGATCACAGTTTCTAGCCAAACTGTAATCAGAGAGGGCTCTCTCTTTATGATTTGTCTCTGTTATGATGGAGTTTTAGGCTAGCTATTATGCTCAGGTTTTGGTTTATGTTTTGGTTGAAGGATTTCTTTCAGGTCTTATGATGTAGTGTTTAGATAGTGAAATACCATTGGGCAATGGAGTCTGGAGTTGTGAAATGACTTGATATACAGGACTGGTGTTGTTCAAACTGCAGGGCCTATTGTGTATTTTAGACAAACAAAATTAGATTAGATGGTGATGTATGTCAACTAATAGAAAGCAATTAAGAATTTTCTATTAAGTTGGTGAGGTGAAAGTGAACACACTGCACAGGAGCATGACTTGAATTCCTGGGACAAAGGCCACTGTGAAAGGTGTATTCTGAAAGTGCAGCAATTAAGAATTACACTTACCTAGATTACAGCTGAAGAAAACATTCATAAACAACACAGATTGAACTCAGGGTACTCAGCGAATATATCCTGAAGTTATTCTTTTTCCTTGTTGCTTAGTACTGAGAATCAGATAACATATATGGATTTTAACAAAACAACTAATTAACAGGGAAAGTTACAGAGACTTATTGTATGGTGAAATACACAGGAATCCAGCAGTCATCGACAAGCACCAGAACGCATTCAACACTTCAGACATCCGAGAAATTCCATCACTTTCTTTATTAGACTTCAGAAAGGATTACAGCATAAGAATTTCTTTAGGAGAAATCAACAACAACCCTTGCAAGCTCATGCGAAGGGGACTTTATAGTAATGCTTATACAAAATATCTCAGGTATTGAGTCATCTGAGAGATAAAATATCTTCATAAATGCGTACAGAAAGTAGAAAAAGAAGTTATTGCACTTTGAATGCAGCATAAATGCTCTTTATGTCTGTCAGAGGGTAATTTTGACCTTTGGAGGTCATTGAGTCGGTTGCAACGCTTAGCTTTAATGCTGATAAATGCGCCTTTATTTCTTGATGCGCTGTATTTTCTCGGCTCTGCCACCTGTAGTCTTCTTTTTCTGCTTTGTTGGCCGATGCATCTGCTGAGTTGGCTCAACTTTAACCCATCATGCATGCTGATCTCGTTTGAACTGTGCTCTGCATGACAACTGATACTCTTTAAGAAACAAAATTGTTAAGTGGCTCCCTGTTTACAAAATCTTCTGTATGGCATTTGTCCACCATTCTTGCGTAGGGAGTTGATGCCTGAGAATAGCATCCATTGTCTCCTCTGCCTCTGTGTATTTGAAGAAATTGGGAGCTACCCCAAACAGGTGATTGATCTCATTCATTATGAAAAACAGATTCTCTACTCTGTTGTAAAGAGACTGTCCTGTGGCTGGCCCTGTTTCCTCTGAGGTGCTGGGCTTATCATTGATCTGGCTGGTAGCAAATGTATTGACCCTTTTAGCATATTGGTCATGTGTGAATAATCTCCCTGCGCTGTTCAGTAAGCTGGGGAGTCCTCTGCTTTCCAACACTTGAAATTTTTCCAGAAACTTGTTCACCTCAGTCTGCATATCCTGGGTTCTCCTTTCCAATGTCTGCACAAAGTTTCTCAGTGTGAGAACCCTTTTAACCATTTGGATAGTGTCAGTTCTGTTTGTAATTCCCATGGCAGTTAACTGGGAACTTGTTCTGTGGTTAAGTACATTGATCATTCTGGTGGCTACTTCAGGCATACTGCCCAATTGAGCTCTTGATCTGTGAATCTCCCTCTGTGCCTTTGGGATGAGCTCTAGTTGCTCATGGATAGTTTCAATGTATGGCCATTGCTCATTGATAGATTTTCCAATGTTAGCCCATAGCACTACTTTCAATTCAGCCACCACTTTATCTAACTTGAGATCATTCTCTAGCTATTTTATTTTGTTTTTTAGGGCTTTCACCTCCCTTTCTTTCTCTGCCACAGTTTGTTTGGATTTATCATATCTATCATTGATTTTAGCCAAAGAATCTTTGGCTGAATTGAGCTCCAACATTTGAGCTTCCAGGACTTGGATTTCGTTCTTCAGCTTTTGCATATCTAGGCTTTGGGCCTGCTCTGTAGTTGTTGGCGCTGCTGAAGTCGATGTTGCTGTTTGCTCGGTCTGTTGAGGAGGAGGGGCAGTGATAGGAGCAGTTTCCTCAAGATTGATGATCTGAGGAGGAGGTTGAGAGGTCTGACCCTCTTCTCTTTGTTTTAATGCTGCTTGCAATGCTGCCTTTGCAGCCTCTGATTCTCCCAACTTCTCTTGTGCTTGGACCAGCTGTTTATAAATGGAGATTAATAAATTTGTGGTGTCCTTCTCATGCCTTTGTTGGGCTACCTCATCTGTCTGAGGGTGAATGGTAGCTGGGATCTTGATTTTCTTTCTCATGGCAGCCATGTCAGCATCCCTTAGCTTCAAGATTTCCTGTATCCCTGAAATATCTTTGGGATCATGCCCAATTTCGATGATTATGTCTTCAAGGGACCTTATTCTGTTGTCCTTCGCCTGGGATAATGCCTTCTCCAATTCCAGTTGAGAGGCTGTGGCATTGAGGCTGCTCTTTAGCTTATAATTTTCCAATGTTTCATCTGCTAAAGAGGCATACACCATTTCACCAGTCTGTTTATGCAGTTCAATTTTGTCCATTGGGTGTATGTCTTTGGCCATGACCTCCAGGTTGGTCCTGAGGTAATCTGAGGCAGATTGGGGCTGCAGTGCTGTAGGCATAAAATGACTCATGATCATCTTGCCTTCACCTACATCAAAGGCAGACATAAGTCTCTGCTGATTAGAAGGAGCCATGTTTAGCAGATGATTGTACAGTTGTACTTTGATGGGCTCATTCCTCCTTTTGATGTCTATGAATTGTTGTTTGATGCTCACTTGTCCTTCTTTTTGCTGTCTGGAGGAGCTGACCTCCCCTCCCATAGCCCTGTCCTGTTCCTGCTGGAAGGAACTTGCTGAAGCTTCTCTGCTGGGTGGGCCCATGCCCAATGCCTCTCTTATTGCTATGTCCTCCTCAGCAAAATCATTTAATCTTTGTCTCTTTTCTCCTTGGTTGATAGATGAAGTGAGAGGAGTTTCTCTATCCCTTTTCCTAAAAACAAATGTATCCTCCTTTTGAGGAGTTTGGAGGACCGAGGCATCAGTGGTGACTTCTGGCCTAGGAGGCACTATGTTCTGAGCCTGTTGCTCAGTGGAAGTTGGAGTATTAATTACTCCCTCCTGCTGTAAGGGCTGCTGACTGTCATGTTGCCCTTCTTCTCTCTGCAGATCTTGTTGCTGTTGTTGCTCTGCCTGCTGCTGCCCTCCTTTATCTGTTTGCTCTTGGGTCACTGGAGGTGACTGCTCCTTCTCCTGATGTGTCTGCTCTGTTTCCATTTGCTTTTCTTTGCCTCTGCTGGATATATTCTCAGTAGCCTTGGTAGTTTGCTGCTTGGCAGTTGTGGAGGATTCAGCTGCTCCCGTTTGTGTGCTTGGAAGTGTGAATACCTGTGAACAAAGCTCAAGGTCAGCCATCTTCTTTAGATTCCTTAATGCCCTGTTGTTCAGCTCTTCTTGTGACAAGGGCTCTTCTAAGGTCCCTCTCCTCCATTTGTCTTGATTTGCATACTTTTCAATGTGAGGGAGGCTATGGTGATCATAGGCAGACAACTTATATTTGAGCCTCCTTGTAGTTATGAAATGGTTAGGGTCATAGGGTACCCATATAAAACTGGTTTGCAGGCCAAGGGCCTCAAGCATTCTCTCTGCTTCTCTCCATCCTTGCTCCCTCTCATTATAGATAAAATGGCCAAGTTGGCTTTTGACCTTCAACTGTGCTTTTTTACCTTTTCTTGAAAAGTGAAGCACATCAACTCTGCCAAATTGCCTAAAGTATTCTAGGGCAAATAGCCTCATAGGCACATACTTGGGTAGTTTGAAAGGAGGTAGATCACACCCATATATCCTGATGACAGTGTGGTTTTGGTAGAAGTACCAATCCCCAATGCTATAAGCTTTTGACAGCTGAAGAATCCTTTGCATATCATCAGTGAGTCTTGGAGGAGGTGAGCTCATCAGCATTGCCATAGCTGGATGGATGAACAGATCCATGAATTCACAGTAGGTGTATGGAGACACAGGTCTAATGTGGAAGACAGAAGACCAATAGACCACTGATCTAGGATTGCCTTGGGCATCCATTCTTTTGATTGAAAAGTGAAACTTCTCATGTTGATGGTATAAGATCAAATGGTAAATGTAGGAGGTGTATCTGAACATCCTATCTCTCCTTAAATTCATCAATTGCTCATGAATCTTGTCTGATATGTAGGTGGCATAGTCATAGCAGATTGGTGACTTGCCAGGAGCAAACATAAGCATCATTACCAGCACAGTTGCATCAATATGCTCAATTGAACTATATCCCAGGATGGGAGAAATCATATCTGCCAGGTCTCTGCCCAGTTCATTGAGATATACATGAAGAATTGGAGGGCCCATCACAATCTTAGTTTTGATGTATAATTGATTGAATTTGACAATTTGAGCATCTGTGAGTTTATCCCCTTGTTTTATCAGATTTACCAGTGATAAAGGAACCAACTTCTTATGAGGGTTGAAGCAAAGCATGTCTCTGATAGCTTGAGGGGTAACATAGAAAAGTACTGCACCAGATGGGTCAACAACAGCTTGCTGAGAAACATCATATTGTTCAGCACAGAGGTGGATTAGTTCAGGGAACTGTTTGACCTGAGGGAGCT
This sequence comes from Pinus tabuliformis, assembly GCA_031772625.1. Lineage (NCBI taxonomy): Eukaryota > Viridiplantae > Streptophyta > Pinopsida > Pinales > Pinaceae > Pinus > Pinus tabuliformis. The sequence goes on from CM062814.1 coordinate 295,890,269, forward strand.
TAAAAATAGGGAGGAAAGAGTCCCATAAGCCCAGTATATCTGTCCCATTTTCATGCTTGGCTTTTAATTCATTCAACAGATGAAGGTGGAATTTGCTGCTCATCAGCTTCTCTTCTGCAATTTGGTAATCCATATCTGTCAAGGCTTGCCATTTCAAATTCTTTTGAGGGGCATTCAGGGGTTGAACATTTAGTACTACAGGAGGGACTGATGGGTCCATGGTTTTTCTAGGATTGTGGGTAGAGTTGCTATGCAGAGCAACACAATCAGGTTTTCTTCAATGAAAGATGTGAATTGTAGAGGACAGAGAGTGAATGGGAAGGTTGCAGCAGTTGCAATACTGCTTTTGAACAAAATAGAGCAGTAGCAGAACTGAGCAGAGTTTGCTTTGTGGTGAATTTGTTTCTTGCAGGTAGCTGGTTCACGATTGCGCGAACCAACGAGGAATTTCCACTAAATTTGCCCAATGTGGCCTCCTAAACGTGTAATGGTAGCACTGGTTTGGTATGAATGCTGGTACGGTGGAGTTTTAATGGTGAAATTGGCGTTTTAAGGTCTGCTCACAGGCTATACCCGGAATTCACGGAAAAATGGACTTGCAGAGTGAAAATGGAGAATACCTGGTGAATTTCGTCGGCTCAATCTTGCTAATGCACGAGTGATGGTCGCTCTGGCGGTCTCGAAATTTCCTTAGCAGGCTGGTGCAAGTTTTATACGTAAATTGCATGCAGAACAAACAGTGCAGCTTTTGCCAAAAATAGCAAAAAACGCGAAATTCTCGGTCTAAATATGGATTTTGGCGATTTTGGTGCGTTTTTGTGCTGACGTCAGCATGACGTCATAGGTGGGGTCAGGGTCGGATGACGTCATCAGGCCAGGTGGCGGGTTTTGATTGGTCCACAGGGATGGTGAGGTGGCAGGACATGTCAGCCAATGGTTGAGCGGGAGGCTGACGTGACAGCATAAGTGGCAGTGACGTGGGTGATGGGGAAATGATGTGGTGATGACGTAATGCAAATGGAATGGGGGGAAACCGGAAACCGGAGGCGGTTTCATATCGCACCGCTTACGGTACGGTGGCGGTAAGTGTCAGTTGTACCTCCGATGAGCCGTGGAGGGGACGCGTGGCTACCGCATGACGTAGCCAATAATACGGCCGTCGGAAGATATCGCCCGGACAGAGGATCTGCTCCGATGCAGTGATGGCCGTCAGATCTGGGGAGCATGATCGGACGGCTATCGGAGGGTTGATGTGATAGGGGGATAGGGCGGGTAACCAACGGTCGTCGGAAAGGATCCGATGCCTTGAGAGCTGTTGGATCTTCAATTCTTTAATCGGACGGTCGTCGGGAGGATGAAGGGATCAACAGGTAAGGGGAGGGGCGGGGATTATTTTAATAATTATTTTGGGGATCTGTGCATGGGCGGAAAACTTTGGTATAGTGGGTTTCCGTGAATTTTCTGTGGAAATGCGCCCGCCCTTTGGACTTTAGGTAAAAGGGAAAAAGTGGGTTTTCCATGTTTTTAGCCATTTGAAGCGGGTAAGGGTATAAACAAGGCTTTTTAGGAGGTTTTATGTGTAAATGGGGGTTAAAAGTGAGAAAATGGATTTGTAAAGGGGAAAGGGGGTTTGGCTTAGGCTTATCACAATGACCAGATGTCATTTGATCCCTTTAGAGAACATATGGCTATAATGCCAAGGGGAGGGATATTTATACAGAATTTGGGGTTTATACACCATGGTGTTTAATACTAGTAGGGGAAAGGTGATATAGGGATTTTACATAGTAAAGTTAGAGTTAATATGGATGGGGGGTGATCAAAGGGGGAAAGCATTGAATTTATTTGCAAAACACTTGGTCTAAAGAGTAGATCAAAATGAAAAGACTTTTACACAAGAAATGTGGCTTTTGAATGAACAAGAACCACCATGAAACCATGATCTTCCTCCATGAATCTCAGCTCATAAGGGGATGTTAGCAATGAAAAGAAAAGGGGGGAGGAGGGAGGTTAGTCATGCTCCTTGCTGTAACTTGATGAAGATGAACACCTTGTCACTCGATAGACTTTGCCTTGGTAGGCATAGTTAACACATCTGCACTGGTAAAGATAACCTTTCTGCAACCCCAACTACTTACCCAACTACTTGCCTAGCATTTTTTATTTCTTCTTAGAGGGTGCACTTGGACTTGTAGACCCTTACTTGCCTTTTCTTTTATTTGTCTTTTTCTTTGTTATTTCTATCTACTTCTACCCTTATCTCCTCCAAGGTCCCAGATTAAGCTGTTGGGAGCCTTTTCTTGTCTACCTAAACTACTTGTCTGCCAAGATTAAACAGTTTGGACAGACTCCTTTCTCTATTCTACAACCGCAAATTTAAACCATGGAATGATCCAGATTAAGCTGTTGAATCATCCATCAAAATTTGAAGCTCATACCAAGCTATAAGCATAGATTGGGTTCTCTTGGAAATATGTGATCTTTGAGTCATCAAAGCAGAACAAATTTGGACCTTCCATAGCCAATCATGAAATATGAAACCTATTGGTATAGGTATCTAACAGCTAGTACATATGTTTATTTTTTAGCAGGGAGATAGGTTACCTATTGTTCTACATAAGTAGGATGATCAGCAAGTGAATCAAGTAGTCACACAGTGGACCTCATTCATTAGGAAGAAATCAACTGAGTTCATATTTTCATACTTCAGTGATTGTCTCACTCACCCAGTTGTACAACTTCTTAACATCCAGAGCAAACCCAGGATCAGTGCAAAAATCAAAAGGATCCTGCATCTCAGTGATCAAGCTAGAATAGGAGACTGGTATCTTTACTAGAACTATAATGAGATTATAGTATACGGTTGTCAATTGGCTCCATATAAATTGCCCAAATATGTTCCAATGAGAATTTTCTCTCTGGAATATATTAGGCAAATGATTAATATGGATGAGCCTCATTTTATTTCAGGGAAGAGGAAATCCCAGTTCAAGATAAAAGGCACAAGTGGGATGATTCATTTGTGATACTAAATCGGCAGGTTTAGAAGTAGATGCAATCCTAAAACAGATGGGTTTTCAACTGAGCTTCACCTGGTCTTATGACCCATTTAGTATTATTTCAAACTTAAGGGAGGAACTCAAAACCACAACTTACAATCATACACCAAGACCAGACATTGAGAAGTATAGAAATCAAGAACAATGGGAAGAGAATACACTTCAAGAAGAGCATGTTTTACCTCCTTCTACCCTTAAGACTCCTACTTCTCACACGAAGCAGGACAAGAGGCCCTGAGAAGGATCTTCATTATCAGCAGTTGGAGAAAATTAATTCATTCACTATCAGAAGAAGTCAAGGATTGACTCCAAAGGCACTACTACTGCTCAGGGTCAGAAGGAGCCTATCATCACAATTTGGATGATTCACAGGTTTCCATAGGGACAGAAAAGCCTATAATCACTACTCCATCATCATCTTCATCTTCAAAAAAAAATTTAGATATCACCCAGTCTGTAAGATCAAGTGAAACAGAGGAGCCAAACATCTTCACTAATTTCCTTGAAATTAAGCAGAAGAATGAGGCTTTAAAGGCAAATGTTTATGCACAATTTTGGATGCAGACTTCTACTTCACAATACAAGTTGTTGATAGATTTTGACAACGAAAAGGGTAGAATTCAAATGGATTTTCTATAGGCTCAAGTGCCATTTCCCATGGCTTCTTCTGATTACAAGAAGATTGTATTTTGTTTTGACGCTAATCAGATACACTCAATTGATCAAATGGACATGCATAAGAAGTCTGGTGAGATGATTTTCTCTACCATGACTAATACTATTATGGAAATTGTCAAAACTCGGAACTGATCTATCAAATGTGCAGTCACAATTGAAGATTGAAAAGATATCATCTTTAGAAAAGGATAATAGGTTCAAGTCATTAGAAGACTTAGTGATTAAAATTTGATATGACCCTACTGATCTTAAAGCTGCAGAATATATTATCAAAAAGAAAAGTGCAGATATTACAACATTGAGGAAGCAACTCAAACTTCCTTCTACAGAGGACCCTTAGACCAAGGATATAGTAGAAAGTGAACATCACAAGGAAGAAATGCTCAAATTAATTATTGAGTAGAATGTACATATAAAGACCTTGGAGGAGGAAATTGAAAAATTGCTTAAGGAAAGAGATCAATTTACTCAGTTAGTCATAGCTCCCATCACATCTATTCCTATTATAGTGTCCAGAACATCAACCTGGGAATCAAAATCAACCACAATAGAATATACATCAACAGTAGGAGATTTGAACAAACCTTTACATGAGCTGACTCACAAAAAACGTAAAATTGAAAGGCTTCATAAGAAATTTAAGAATCTAGAAGCTCAGAAGATAAAAAAAATGACACTCTGTATGTTGAATAAATGCAGAAAACACACAGGTTGACCAAGAGGATAGAAGAGTTGCAAAGTGGGTCATTAATGGCTTAAACCTTGGCCCAAGCCAAGGAAAGCATTTGGGCAAATATTAGTCAGGCCATAACTGAAGTATGGCCCTCCATTCAGATCATTTTTTAGCAAGAGGAACTTATAAACAGATGTTAGATAGCTATTAACGAAGTGAATAAAATTCTTAAAGACAAACCAAGTGAATCTATAGACATGATCATAGTTCTTAATTCAAAAGCCTGGGCCAAGTTGGAGAAAATTGAGATTCTGGACAAAAAATAAACCATTTTGGAGATCAAGAAGGTTTTGCAAAAAAGGAACCTTATGACTCAGTTAGAGACTAAGTGCCAAACATTGAAGATTTATGTTCAAAGGTTTCATTTTAAGTTTAATTTACTCAATCGGAGAGGACTTCCAAGATTAGTGGCCCCAAATGACAGGTTGATCAGTTTGGAAGAATACTTCCAACAACTTTATACTATAGCAACTGATAAAGAAAAAATTTCAGGCATAAAGGGTCATATTACGGGAAAACAAATGTTAGAAGATTTTGATTTTGATTTGACTATTAAGCATGAGATTAAACACATTTTTGTAAATAAGCCCACTTTTGAGAAGTACACAGAGGTTGATGAAGTTTACAAGAAATTGGTATATCTTGCTATACCAAGTGAAGACATATGGGATCACTTGTTTGAAGTTATCGATTAAATTTCATCAACAATTGAAAGACATCTAGGCAACACTTTTTGGGGACCACATCATCAACAGATTCCTAAGGAATAGTGCTCGCACTTAGCATTTTTGAAATTCCTGTAGTTTTGTACTGTTTTTGCATTTTTGTTTTGAAAATATCTAGAAGAACTTTTTGTATAAATAACTCCTCCTTCAAGTTATTAAGGGTTGAACTCTTGGATGAGCTTTGAGAATAGAATTGTAACTAGGATGGAGAGTTTATTCAAGTTAATGAAAGGATTTTGAATTTGCCTTCTATAGTTTGTCTCCTAGTAAGCTTTCTTGTGTGCTTATTTCATTATGTCTTTCTTCATATATTTAATTCTTTATGCAGAGATTTGGGTAAGATCATACCGAGTATCATTCTGTCTTATATCCCCTGTGAATTTATAAACAATAATTAGGGACTAGTTTATAAGACTATATGTTATTATAAACTCCTCTACATCAATTAATTGTCACACCCATCTGCATTTGTTTAAATATATTTTTTCTACAGGAAATGTTGTTTGTCTGTATTATTTTCTTATAACCAATCAAATAATCTATCTAAATACTTAGCAAGTTATATTTCATCAAGATTCTATTATTCACTGATTTTAAATCAATTAATTATAGCTAGAGAAGCCATTTCATCCAACTTAGTAATTGTTAAGGCTTAAGCACATGTTTTCAAATTATTCATAACATTGGTCATCCAAAAACATTAAAAACAAACAAAACATTTTAGAGGCTTTGGCATGAATAACTGACCTAGAGTCATCTCAAAGGACAACATCAGACTTGCACCATTGCTGGGGACAAAAATTGAATTATTTTCCCTAGGACAATGATTAAAGACTTTTTATTTAAGGTGAATAAAGAAATTGTAGGTTAAAATCATTCACCTAGTGACTCCACTAGACCAAGATGGCTCCTTCAAAACATACCATATCTCACTCTGACTCTCAAATTATATCTCCTTCATCTGATCTAGAGAGACTGGTGAGAGAGGCCTCATTTAGAATGAGTCTTGAAGCTTTTGCTTCTTCTTCTGTACCATTACAGCCTGAAGATATTTTAGCTTCTGATCCCTTTAGCTCTGTTCCATCCCAATTAGATTTGGCTGATCTAACACCTAGGGTTTTAGAAATTTTATCTAAAGGAGTTGATCTGCAGTCAGCTCTCTTATTCCAATCTTTGGAATCATACAAACTCCTTGAAATATTTTTAGATTCACTGAAGTCAACAGAAGAACTAGATGTACATTTACTAGAGCTAACACCAACTGATTTTATCTCCCTCGCTCATTATACATTTCCATCTACTTCTGCCCAACCTGAATAAACCTTCTCTGTAAATTCAAACCCTTTGTTTGAAAATAAATAATAAGTTGAAATAGAGGTTTAGAATTTAGTTATTAAAAAACCTTTGAAAACTTTTAGGGATCCTCCACTTTCCTATCCTCCTCCTCCTACTTTTACACCTCCATATTCACCCACAACTTCACCATCTTTCTCTTCACCCTCCAATACATCATCTCCTACCTCTTCTAGTGAGTCATCCTCTTCTTTGTCTTCAAATATGGCCTTTCAACCTATTATTCAGGCTAGGTATGCTTCCCTTCATCTTCCCAACTAGCTCAACAATTTTCTAGATGGGTATTTGAAACACCTGCCCAGGTTTAATGGGGAAACTAGTTTTTCTGTAGAAGATCATCTAGCTACATTTTTAGATTTTGAATATAATTTGAACGTAGATCTTGATGATGTATATATGTGATTATTTGTTCATTTTTTAGAAGGAAACATTAGGATTTGGTTTAGACAACTGAGAGATGATTCAATTCATTCTTGGAATGAATTAACTACCATATTCAAGAATCAATGAAGTGTTAAAAAGGATCTAGTTTACTATCTTAGAGAGTTTGAAGAGCTTAAAAAAACCATGGAGAACCAGGGCATATTTCATTAAAAGATTCAATAAACTTTACCATAAGATGCCTGTTGATTATAAACCTTTAGTTACAACAACCAAAGTTAAGTTTTCCAAATCCTTTGTTGATGAATTTGTAGTCATGCTTAGGGAAATGAAAACCCTTACCTTACAGGACATGCAAACTAATGCTATAGAAATTGAGGCTAATAGATCAACTTCATCTAAACTTAAAGCCAAGGCTGAAAAACCTGAAAGAAAAATGAAAGCTAAGGAACATGGGTCTTCTTCAAAAGCTAAAAACGATGATCAAAAGATAGATGAGATAACATCATTACTTAGAAACATTTCTAATAGGATTTCTAAGATTTAAACTTATCTTAGAATGATACAACAAACTATTATTAGAACACAAACTCAATTTAGAAGAGTCCCTCAAACTCAAATTTTGCAGAGACCGAACACTGATCAACAAATCTAGCACCCGTTGATGATTGATGACCAACAACCAAATGACATTAGAACTTTAATTTATGAATATATAAATAATCTAGATCATTCATATGTACATAATGCTATTGTTTCTCACTCTTTAAATAAGTCTTCTCCATATCAAGAAGCCCATCAAATTTCTAAATATCATGCCATTTTTGAATTCCTAATTACATAATTGAATAGGAGATACGATAAAAGACCTAGGTCAAGGCCTAGTAGACCTCTAAAAAGTCCCACTGTAAATGAACCTTGGATCAAATCTATTGAAACCCAGACAACAATAATTCAACCATTGAATCAAACAACTTAAACAAGAAAAAAGTATAAAACGGTTTTGACAACTTTTAATGTTGAAAGAGAATTGGAAAGAGTTAAAATACCAATTCCCCTAGTTGAACTGTCAAAAAAACCAAGGTATAAGAACCAAGTTTCTAAATGGATTCAGTCATCCAGTATGGATGTTGAAGGGGATGTGATAAGCCTGCAGGATGAAAAACCCTCAATAGCTTTTGGTCCTAGCTCTAACACGATAGATGAGAATGTACCACATTTTTATGTGACTATGAAAATTCATGATTTCCTTTTATATAATTGTATGTTAGATTCTGTGGCTTCCCATAATCTGATGCCTAAATTAATCGTGGACCATCTGCAATTAGAAGTTATTATAACTTACCATGATCTTTACACTTTTGCATCCAAGAAAGTACCTTGTCTTGGACTTATTAAAGATTTGGTGGTTACCTTAGCTCAGATCCCTATCAAAAGTGTGGTTTTAGACATTGTAGTCACTGACATCCCTCCCAAATTTGGCATGCTGTTATCAAGATCTTGCTATGATAAATTAGGAGGAAGCGTACAAATGGATATGTCTTATGCCACTATTCTGGTATATGGGGCTGAGCATCTTAGGTTATATAAAGAGGTTAGATTTATGAATACTCTTTGTAAATATGATCAAGCTAAGAATCATTCTATTAATGTTGTTGACCAAGACTTTGGGTGTTTTGAATTATCAGCTAATAATCCACAAAATACTCTACTTACTATTGAAAACATTGTTCATCAACCTAAAACCATTGAAACTCATATTTGGAAAATGTACTTTGATGGTTCTTTCTCAAAGGAAAGAGCAGGAGCTAGAATTGTATTAATTTCACCAGATAAAGAAAATATTACCCAATCATACAAACTTGAATTCGATGTAACTAATAATGTAGCAGAGCATGAATCTTTTTTGCTAGGATTGGAGTTAGCAAGAAGTCTTAACGTGCATAATTTAAGTGTATACAATGATTCTAAACTTATTGTCAAACAAGTTAGGAATCAGTGTAAAACTAAGCACCCCAGACTAAGATCTTATAGGAATGAAATTTGGGATTCAATTGAAAATTTATTTTCAGCATTCAATATCACTGTTATTGCTAGAGATCAAAACATGCATGCAGATTCCTTGGCTGTTTTTGCAAGTTCTTTTAAAGTCCCTGCAAAAATGCTTGTCCAGTATCAAATTCAAGTCAATTATAGGCCATCTATTCATGAAAATCTTAAGCACTGAAAATATTTTATGATGACGAGTAGCTAAAATCATTTTTTGCAAATCATTTATGAATTCTCAAACCTGAAAATTGAGGAAGAACAACTTGATAATATTGAAGTTCACAACGAAAATCAAACACCACAATTTGAATCTAAAATTGATGATCATAGAATTACCCAATTATCTAACAAATTTATTCCAAAAGGTTTCATCCCTCTTGAGAAGCTCTTTTATCATAATGATGTCCCCAAAAATCCACTATTTTATTCACATGAGGAAAATATTGAAATTTATAACATTGGAAATTCTAAAGAGATTAGAAATGTTAAAATTTCTGCATCCCTGTCAATGGAAGCCAAAGATAAATATTTGGCTCTCCTTAAAGCCTACAAAGGTTTTTTTTCCTGGTCTTATAATGAATTAAAAACATATGATGCATCTCTTATTGAACATAAAATTCCATTAAAACTAGAGGAAAAAACCTTTCAAACAAAAATTGAGGAGAATTAATCATTTCCTTCTTCTTGTTATTGAAAAAGAACTTAATAAGCTACTGGATTCTAAAAGAATACGTCCTTTGAGATATTCTGATTAGGTAGCCAATCTAGTTCAAGTGAGGAAAAGGAATGGTGAAATTAGATTATGTGTGGGTTTTAGGAATTTTAATAAATCTTCCGTGAAAGATAATTATCCATTACCTAAGATGGATCAATTACTTCAGAGAGTTTCAGGAGCCCATAGAATTTTCATGTTAGATGTTTTTTCTGGATATAATCAGATTATGGTTAGTCCGGGGATAGAGTAAAAACTTCATTCACAACTCCTTGGGGCACATTCATGTATGCCGATATGCCTTTTGGGTTAACTAATGTTGGAGCTAAATTTCAACGTGCTATGGACTAAGCATTTGTAGGGAAGACCAACAAATTTGTTTTTAATTATTTAGATGATTTAATTATTTTTTCCAATTCTGATTAAAAGCATTTAAAGCATTTGAGAAATGTTTTTGACAGGTTCAAAAAAATCGGGATTTCTCTTAATCCCAAGAAGTCTTTGTTTGCACTCTAAGAAGGAAAAATGCTCGACCAAATCATTTCTAAAGAAGGAGTAGACAATGATTCTAAAAGAGTTTCAACAATTTAGGCACTCATATTACCAAGGAACAAGAAGGAAGGTCAAGCTTTCCTTGGGAAAATTATTTTTTTAAGAAGGTTTATCCCTAATTATACTGAAATAGTTAAGGACATAACTGATATGTTGAAAAAGAACCATGAAGTTAAATGGACAATTCCTGCTAGGCATGCATTTGATTAGATTAAAAAGGCCATTGCAAAAGAACCTATCTTAGCCAATCCAGATTACTCTGAACCCTTTTAGTGTCTTTTCTTTTGCTTCTGAAACTACCTTAGCTATCCTTCTTTTGCAAAAGAATAATGATGGAGATGACCAACCCATTTCCTTTTTTATCAAAGTTATGAGAGATGATGAGCTAAAGTATGACATTATTTAAAAGTAATCATATTCTTTAGTTCAAGCTCTAAAAGCCTTTAGAGTCTATCTCGTCCACTCTTCTATTATTGCCTACGTACCCATTGGTGTTGTCAAAATTGTTTTAACTTGGCTTGATACCGATGGAAGGAGAGGTAGATGGATAACTAATATTTTAGAGTATGACTTCATCCTCAAGAATACCAAGTTGGTAAAAGGTCAAGGCCTGACTAAGCTCCTTGATGAATCTAATTGCAAGATCTTAGGAATATATTTTGATTTTGAAATCCCAGCTGAGAAGAATCCATAAGAATATTCTGCAATACCCACACAGGAGAATCCGTAAGAACCTTATGAGAGCCTAACTCAGAAGAATCCATAAGAACCGTCTAAAATCCAAACTGAGGAGAATCCACGAGAACCTTCTCCATCAGATCAAACAATTCTGATTCACATTGATGAAATTTTTTTACTATCAGATTGGTACTCTAATATTGTGAATTTTCTTAGAGAATTTGAATGTCCACCTGAATTCAGCAAAAATCAATGTAAAAAACTGAAGTTGAAGGTTGTAAATTATTGTATTGTAAATGAAAATCTATATTAGAAGGGTCCTCTTAACATGCTTTTACTTTTCGTAATAGAAAATGAGATAGAAGGGATCATTGATCAATTTCATGCAGGAATTTATGGAGGACACTATGCTTGGAGGGCTACAACTTATAAAACCTTAAGGGCATGTTTTATTGGCCTACTTTGTTTGCATAGATAGGAGCAAAGGTTAGGAGTTGTACACAGTGTCAAATGTTTGCTGGAAAGAAGAGATTAGCCGTTCTTCCAATGGTTCTAGTACTAGTTCAAGCACCATTCCTTCAATGGGGATTGGATTTCATTGGTGAAATTCATCCTCCATCAAGCAGTCAGCACAAATGGATATTGACTGTTGCAGATTTCTTTACCAAATGGGTAGAAGCCATTCCAGGTAGAAATGCAACTGATGCTGTTGTTATCAAGCTTATTGAAGAATATATATTGTCTAGATTTGGATTCCCCATGCAAATAGTGACAGACAATGCAGCAACATTCAACAGTACTAAAATGATTGAATTATGTTAGAAATATCAGATCTTGTTGTATCATTCTAATCCATACTATCCACAGGGAAATGGACTGGTGGAGTCCTCAAATAAAAGTTTCATTAAAGTTATAAGAAAACATTAGAGGATCATAAAAGGAGTTGGGATAGTCATCTCATTTATAAACTTTGGGCCAATAGGATTTCACTCAAAATATCAATAGGTAAATCCCATTTTCAACTCATTTATGGTAAAGAAACTATATTTCCCACACATTTAGCTTTTCCTCCTATGAAGTTTTTGCAAGAGTTAAATGAAGATCCTGATGACTTATCTTGAAGAATAAATTAGATTAGATATCATTTTGGGATTCAACTGTGTTAAGTAAGTCATTCATGTATGACCATTTCCATGAGAGGTAGTCATAACTGACTAATTTCTCATGATTTTTGAATAGTTCACTTACCACTTATTGCATCGGGTGATGCTCATAGGGGTGAAGAAGTGGGATTGGAACTAGTGAAATGAATCACATAGAGTCAATCATCACTTCTGAGGCTTGCAACAGGTAACTAGGACTTCCAGGGATGTCACCCATCCCAGATCGCCTCTGGCTCAAGCAGGCTTAATTGTGGAGTTTTCCCCACAATAAAGCCCACTTAGCTTGCTACCCCATTTGGACAACCTTAGCAAGTATTGTGCCTCATGAACCATTCAAGTAGATATCCCTTCACTCTTTTTGAATTTAAGTATTAGGGGGTTTACGCAGTGCATTATATTAGATATCATTTTGGGATTCAACTGCGTTAAGTAAGTCATTCACGTATGACCATTTCCATGAGAGGTAGTTGTAACTGACTAATTTATCATGATTTTTGAATAGTTCACTTAGAACTCATTGCATCGGGTGATGCTCACAGGGGTGCTAAGTGAACTATTCAAAAATCATGAGAAATTATTCAGTTACAACTACCTCTCATGGAAATGGTCATATGTGAATGACTTACTTAATGCAGTTGAATCCCAAAATGATATCTAATATAATGCACTGCGTAAACCCCCTGATACTTAAATTCAAAAAGAGTGAAGGGATCTCTACTTGAATGGTTCATGAGGCACAATACTTGCTAAGGTTTTTCAAATGGGGTAGCAAGCTAAGTGAGCTTGATTGTGGGGAAAACTCCACAGTTAAGCACGCTTGAGCGAGAGGTGATCTAGGATGGGTGACCTCCTGGGAAGTGACGATTGACGCTATGTGATTCATTTCACTAGTTTTAATCCCACTTCTTCACCCATGTGAGCATCACCCAATGCAATGAGTGCTAAGTGAACTATTCAAAAATCATGAGAAATTAGTCAGTTATGACTACCTCTCATGGAAATGGTCATATGTGAATGAATTACTTAACGCAGTTGAATCCCAAAATGATATCTAATATAGTGCACTGCGTAAACCCCCTAATACTTAAATTCAAAAAGAGTGAAGAGATCTCTACTTGAATGGTTCATGAGGCACAATACTTACTAAGGTTTTGCAAATGGGGTAGCAAGCTAAGTGGTCTTGATTGTGGGAAAACTCCACAGTTAAGCGCGCTTGAGCCAGAGGAGTTCTAGGATGGGTGACCTCCTGGGAAGTCCTGGTTACTGGGTGCAAGCCCCAGAAGTGATGATTGATGCTATGTGATTCATTTCACTAGTTTCAATCCCACTTCTTCACCCCTGTGAGCATCACCCGATGCAATGAGTGCTAAGTGAACTATTCAAAAATCATGAGAAATTAGTCAGTTACGACTACCTCTCATGGAAATGGTCATACGTGAATGACTTACTTAACGCAGTTGAATCCCAAAATGATATCTAATATAATGCACTGCGTAAACCCCCATACTTAAATTCAAAAAGAGTCAAGGGATCTCTACTTGAATGGTTCATGAGGCACAATACTTGCTAAGGTTTTGCAAATGGGGTAGCAAGCTAAGTGGTCTTGATTGTGGGGAAAACTCCACAGTTAAGCGCGCTTGAGCCAGAGGAGTTCTAGGATGGGTGACCTCCTGGGAAGTCCTGGTTACCGGGTGCAAGCCCCGAAAGTGATGATTGATGCTATGTGATTCATTTCACTAGTTTCAATCCCACTTCTTCACCCCTGTGAGCATCACCCGATGCAATGAGTGGTAAGTGAACTATTCAAAAATCATGAGAAATTAGTGAGTTACGACTACCTCTCATGGAAATGGTCATACGTGAATGACTTACTTAACGCAGTTGAATCCCAAAATGATATCTAATATAATGCACTGTGTAAACCCCCATACTTAAATTCAAAAAGAGTCAAGGGATCTCTACTTGAATGGTTCATGAGGCACAATACTTGCTAAGGTTTTGCAAATGGGGTAGCAAGCTAAGTGGGCTTGATTGTGGGGAAAACTCCACAGTTAAGCGCGCTTGAGCCAGAGGAGTTCTAGGATGGGTGACCTCCTGGGAAGTCCTGGTTACTGGGTGCAAGCCCCGGAAGTGATGATTGATGCTATGTGATTCATTTCACTAGTTTCAATCCCACTTCTTCACCCCTGTGAGCATCACCCGATGCAATGAGTGCTAAGTGAACTATTCAAAAATCATGAGAAATTAGTCAGTTACGACTACCTCTCATGGAAAATGCAATGAGTGCTAAGTGAACTATTCAAAAATCATGAGAAATTAGTCAGTTGCGACTACCTCTCATGGAAATGGTCATACGTGAATGACTTACTTAATGCAGTTGAATCCCAAAATGATATCTAATATAATGCACTGCATAAACCCCCATACTTAAATTCAAAAAGAGTCAAGGGATCTCTACTTGAATGGTTCATGAGGCACAATACTTGCTAAGGTTCTGCAAATGGGGTAGCAAGCTAAGTGGGCTTGATTGTGGGGAAAACTCCACAATTAAGCGCGCTTGAGCCAGAGGAGTTCTAGGATGGGTGACCTCCTGGGAAGTCCTGGTTACCGGGTGCAAGCCCCGGAAGTGATGATTGATGCTATGTGATTCATTTCACTAGTTTCAATCCCACTTCTTCACCCCTATGAGCATCACCCGATGCAATGAGTGCTAAGTGAAATATTCAAAAATCATGAGAAATTAGTCAGTTACGACTACCTCTCATGGAAATGGTCATACGTGAATGACTTACTTAACGCAGTTGAATCCCAAAATGATATCTAATTTGTATAAGTTTTCTTGTTTAAATGCCACTTTATAGAAATAAATTACTTTGTAATAAACAAAGGTTTTGGGTGCAGATTGTTTTCATGCCACGACATTTTCTTCTGATTTGACTCATACAGTTTAATCTTGATTAAATCATTTAAATTTATGTATTATATTAGTGAATACATTCACCGAACTATTTAAGCTTGGTCGAACACTAGAAGATATGATAGAATAGGATAAATGAATGGCCTAACATGCTCAAAATTTGGCTAAAGTTGTATGGGATTAGGATTAATTAGTGAATTAGGAAGATAAGGGTTGTTAGTGTAAATACTTCAAAATTATTTAGCTTTTAATTAGCATTTAATTACCTTTTAAAAGGTGATTAATTTTATGATTTTATGAAAATAAACATTATATGCTTTTGGGTGATAGTCATCTATAACAAAGATGATTTGTCATCAAGCACTAAAAAGAAAGCTATAATCAACAGTTATCCACTTCCCCACCTCGATCAACGGTGGGGAAGCCACTTCACACCCCCTTTCTATGATATTTGATAATGGCAAGGGGGTGCGAAAAGTTGTTTTACATGCACGGGGCCTGAGCTAAAATGTCGCCACCTCTGCGTTTTTCACCCCCCTTCACTCCTTACCTCTAACCACCACCCCCCCTCTGAAATCCGATTTCTGGTTTATCGTGCCTCCAGATACCATGTCAACATTAACATCTCTCATGACTTCCGCTTCCAACCATTGTATGTCGCGTGTCTCTTATCCATTGTTGTTGATTTATTGCCTCTCGTTGATGATCTACCTTTCCATTAGATGCCCATCATTTCGATCACTAACAATTTCCTTATAACGATAAATTAATCTTGGCATAAATAATTCCCTCACCCAATCATGCCTGCTTTCCTAAACTGCTCTTTCACTGTTTCAATTAACTATTCCTATTTTTACAATTTGTGCCACTGTCGAGCCTATAAATAGTACACGTCATTTGAAGGTTCCTCTACTTCTTTTTATGTTATCCTATATTACAGTTATGTTATCACGGTTCCTAAGAAGAAAGACAAGCCATCTACCAGTTCTTTTGCATTACAAAAAAATCCAAAGGCCTCTGATGCGTTAGACCTAGACCACATCCCATTAGCTTACAAGTATTTTAAAATTACAGACACATAACATGAATTTAACATGTTCTAATTACATAATTGTCTAAAATAGACCTACACTAACTCTGAAGATGACATAAATCTATGGGAATCCCTTCTACCTCTGTATATGTTCCCTCAAACCTATCCTTTTCCTGATCTAGTCATGTGGTGCCAAGCTATGTATAACCCCTTGCAGAGAACCATGGTAGCTTAGAATGGAGACATTCTGAAATCTATCACCCCAGAAATCATCAACAAAATTCTTTTGATCCCTTAAAACGATTCCTTCAACTTTTTCTCCACTACAATATTAATGGACTTATATCAAAATCTCACCTTCCCTCAAAGAGCTCATATTTTTGAGATCTTTCCCCATGAATATGCTGAGCTCCATAAAAAGAATCCTCTGTATCTATCATCCATGTTCCCTAAGAGAGCTAACCACATCATTTCCCTAGTTTCTTGCTTGTTAGGCTACTATACAGATCAATGGGTAAATGAAGTTATCCTCTTCATCTACCCATTGGGCAGAGTCCTCAAATAAAAGTTTCATTAAGCTTATTAAGAAAACATTAGAGGATCATAAAGGGAGTTGGGACAATCATCTCATTTATGCACTTTGGGCCAACGGGATTACACTCAAAACATCAATAGGTAAATCCCCTTTTCAGCTCATTTATGGTAAAGAAGCTATATTTCCCACACATTTAGCTTTTCCTCTTATGAATTTTTTGCAAGAATTAAATGAATATCCTAATGACTTCTCTCGAAGAATAAATTAGATCATAGAACTAAATGAGGATAGAGATGAAGTACATTACAAGATTAAGAAATATCAGAGTAAAATGAAAAGCTTGTTTGATAGGAAAGATAGGGAAATGGAAACATGGCAAGTTTGACAACCTCTGGTTTGGACATTTTAGTATTGTTGAGGTTAAGGGTAATAACACTTTCATTCTGCAAAATTTGGAGGGAGAGTATTCATCATTGTTTGTCAATGGGAAATACTTGAAGCACTACATTTAGTATTGAGAGATTTCCATTCATTCATCATTGTATTATATTGGAGATTTTTATTTTACATGTAGTGTGTATTTGTTTCAACAGAGACCCCATTAGCCCGAGGAGAAGGCACATGGATCTGCAAGTTCTCTGCAGCCTATAGGAAGAAGCAGTCCCTCATTGGAGCCAATGTTGTAACATGCTTTATTTTTTATAAGTTAGTTTTTATTTTATATAAGAGAGTACGAAAAAAAAAAAAAAATGAAATATGAAAAAATAGAAAATAAAAAAAGAGATGAAATAAAATCCCATCAAAAGAAAATACTAATTTGTACAAGTTTTCTTGTTTAAATACAAGTTTTCTTGTTTAAATGCCACTTTATAGAAATAATTTTCTTTGAAATAAATAAAGGTTTTGGGTGTAGATTGTTTTCATGCCACAACATTTTCTTTTGATTTGACTCATACAGTGTAATCTTGATCAAATCATTTAAATTTATGTATTAGATTAGTGAATACGTTCACCAAACTATTTAAGCTTGTTTGAACACTAGAAGATAGGATAGAATAGGATAAATGAATGGTCTACTATGCTCAAAATTTGGCCAAAGTTGTATTAGATTAGGATTAATTAATGAATTAGGAAAATAAGGGTTGTTAGTGTAAATGTGCCAAAATTATTTAGTTTTTAATTAGCATTTAATTACCTTTTAAACAGTGATTAATTTTATGAAAATAAACGTTATATGCTTTTGGGTGAAAATCATATACAACAAAGATGATTTGTCATCAAGTGCTTAAAGGCAAGCAATAATTGATGGTGATCTGCTTCCCTGCCTAGATCAATGGTGGGGAAGCCACTTCACACCCCCTCGCTATGATATTGGATAATGGCAGGGGGTAGAAAAGTTTTTTTACATGTGCAGGGCCCTTGCTAACGCATCACCACCTCCGCGTTTTGCACCCCCTTCACTCCTTACCTCTTACCACCACCCCCTGTTGGAAATAATACTGAGAGGGGGGGGGGTGAATCAGTATTATCAGATCAATATAACTTTTCACTTTCCATATTAAGATTCATATGTGATGCAACAAGTATATGTCCAGTAAACATATGATTCAGTTAGTTGATCTCTAATGAGTGCATCAAAACATTATTAACCATATGAGTAGTAAACCGAAGCAGTAAAATAGAACAGATCATCACACACAAGAAGCACACATGAACACCATGATGTAAGGTGGAAACCCAATGTGGGTGAAAACCACCTGTTGCAAGTCATCTCAATATTCTTTAATAAGAAATACCTTTTACAATAGTTTTGTACTGGTGCAGACTTATACTAGTACACAGGCTTCTACCTGCAAAAGGCTACAACCTTCTCTCCTTCTCCAGACTCTCCTGGAAGAGAGCTACAACCCCCTTTTCTCTTGTACTAGCCGATGTACTACTACGTAGGTGTCGCCCTACCGAAGGCTAAAACCTTCTCTTTCTTCCTCCAGGTACCACGTTTCATCAATTTTCAGACTGGATACACTGAAGCACAAGATCATAATCTGAAACGCCACATTTCATCCAATTTTCATACTGGACCCAACAACAACATTGAAGCACAAGAAAAACCAATCAATTACACTTGCATCATCAATCTCTGATTTATCCAATACTATAACACTATCAATCAACGCGGTCACATCACAGACAACAGAACTCTGCAATAATAACCCGATCCAACTGTATCATCAAAAACATGCATCAGAGTGCATACACTACTTGGAAGTGTTGAACCTGCGTGTATACGCAACTTCACCAAAGTGAACTAGCGTATATGTCATTAATTACTTACTTATAACTTGATGCACTTCCTGACTTCAGACGTATCCAGATTATTACTTGTACAAGGATAATATGTGTGTTAGCAACCCGATCTAGTCCATTAGATCACATAAATATGAGTCATTATGATCCTGATCCATTATTAGATCTCATCCATCAACACTGAGGCTAAACATAATCAATCAAATTGAATATGTAGAATACTGACACCATTAAACAGTCATCAGAACACATCAACAACCTGAACCACCTGTAACTCTAACCACCATAGCTCAAATGGTATACGCTACTCAATGAACCAAACCTGCGTACATACATGCTTTCACCAAAGCCAACCCGCATCCAGATCTATAAATATTTAATCATGACTTGCAGTAATTTCAAACTTAAGTTATACCTAGTTCAGATCATTACAAGCATCAATATACATATCTAGAATAAGCATAATCAACTATATAGAGATAGTTCATTTCAAAACATTTGATCCCGATCTATCCATAGATCTTGTTCTCCATCAACTGGTGAGATCCCTCTTTAGCTAAGATCCAGATCTACACCATAAACCAATCACAGTATTCTAGATCTAGCACTTTATCAGATATTCAATAATTCAGAAGATGCCTTGCCAAATGATCTCCTTCCTCTTTTATAACCTTAGGCCTTTCTCAATACCATGGTCCAAAACAATAGGATCAAAAGAACTGTTGGACTAATACCATGAACCAACCATGAAAGTGTGTGAGATCAACACTTTTGGATGCAATACCATGGACCAAAACCAGAGGATCAAAAACTGTTGGACTAATACCATGAACCAACCATGAAAGTGCATGAGATCAACACTTTTGGATGCAATACCACGGACCAAAACCATAGGATCAAAAACTGTTGGACTAATACCATGAACCAACCATGGGAGTGCATGAACTTTTCTCTTGCATGAAGGGAACTTTTCTCTGCATGAAAGTGCGTGAACTTTTCTCTACATGAAATAAACTTTTCTCTGCATAAAAGTGCATGAACGTTTCTCTACATGAAATAAAATTTTCTCTGCATAAAAGTGCATGAACTTTTCTCTACATGAAATAAACTTTTCTCTGCATAAAAGTGCGTGAACTTTTCTCTACATGAAATAAAATTTGTTGCACTATAATTTATCATCTGAGATGAGTGGGTTGCCATCAAGTACAACATATGTATCATAATGCCAAAAATCTCCCCCTTTGGACTTGATGGCAACAACAACCAATCACTCTCCTCCTTTGACATCAAGGGCAAAGGGTAAACCAAGATAATCTCATTCCTAGAGAAACATTCTACTGCCCATACTCCCCCTGAGTACCTGCTAAAATCTCTGAAAGAGCTCCCCCTTTGTATATGCCAAGGTGTACCACTCTGTCCATGCTTCCTCTGAGTACATGCTGAAGTCTCTGCTTTGCTGAAGTGTGTTGTTCAAAGCTCCCCCTGACTATAAGCAAGGTTTGCAAAAAAAAATGTTTTACAAGAAGAACATGAATTTATCATAAATGACCTTCCTATCACCAAGGAATCATACATACATCCATTTCCCAACCAAGTGGGGATTGACTCATCCACCCAACCAAGTGGGGATACATCAAAAGTTTACACATGATAAAACAAGAACATTACATCTTTATCCCAGGCATAGTGGGGAAACCAAGATAGGTCGTTACATGACCTTGACACCATAAAAGAGATGCATGACATAGAGACGAAATATCTAGAAACAGACTTATGAAAGTCACCAATAACGGATAGCAGTAGCATCTGACAATCACCATTCCAATCAGCAACCCTGATTTCCTTCTTTTCTCCCTCTGCATTTGTTCCACCTGAAACCAACAACAGCTATGAACTAGAACCAAAATCTTCTAAGGTAATGCCAACAATGCATCATTAGAAGCTTATATGCTCCCCCTGAACATGTGCCAGATGGTTTCTGTCAGACCCATATCAGACTCTTCTCACCCTGAGTCTGGCCCACGGATTTCCTCCATATTAACATATACGCGACTGTATCCATAGAAAAAAGCGTATATACGCGGATACTCCTTATGAAACTCATGTACAACCAATTCTAGATCAGCAACCTGTAAATGTCCTATGACAGGGTATGTCTGCATATAGATATCAACTCATCATCATAAAATCATTCACATTATATCATATGTGAAAAACACCATAGCCATCTTATCAACAAGATCATCCATGTATCATCACTTGGGAATATCTGCATCAATCAACATACGTAAGTATCAACATATAGGTAAGAACTCATCATCATCATGTCTCCAACAACCAGCACTCTGTATCTTGAGCTCAAGATCATTTGTCAAGACTTATTTATATCATCAACATCAACAATCCTCATCCACATGAGCACAAAGAACTATAGGAATCCTACATCATAATTGTATTATATGATCTTTATGCATATGACGACAGTAGCATATGAGTGACTCATCATCAAGTAATGAAGATGTGTATTCAAGCTTTGTACTTCTCCTTATCCTTATGAAGATCACCATGTAAGCATCATATATGCACCATCTAAGAATCAATCCACTAATATGATTTGATCATCAACTATGTAACCCCAAGAATCATATGGACAACTCATAACCACATCATAGCAAGATATATCATTTAGCCATATAATCTTCATCACCAAGGACTATTAACCATAATGCCAACAATGAAATATTAAAGGCATATGCTCCCCCTCAACCTGTGCCATCTGTTTACTGTTAGATCTTATCATGCATATATCAGCAATAAGCATCAAGACATCATCATCATCAAGTTAGGATCAAAACACTTTTAAGTATCAAGACATTTCCACACATCCTCAGTAGACTGTAACTATTAACCAATAGAGAAAATAATGGACTGGATCATATCAGACCCCTTTTCTGAGCCTGTCCCCACTGCTTTTCTTCAGACTGACATATACGCGATTGTGCAGTGTCTAACTCACGTATATACACAACTTCCCTTTATGAAACTTGCGTATGAGATTCAGGATACTGAAGTTTCACACTTTCAACTCCTCCTGAGTCAGTTATGTCTGTGTTGTGCTGCGTCTGAGTACATTGTGCGGTGCAACATTTTTCTAACTGAACTTCCTTCTTCTTCCATATCTTCAAGAATGATGATGATTTCTTCTTTTGGTATGGTGCCCGTCCTTTGTTTCTGCACTCCTTTGTTGTATGTCCAAGCTTGTTGCACACATAACATCTTACATGTTTCATATTCCTTCTGTAGCAATTAGTAACTTTGTGACCAAACATATTGCAAGCAAAGAAATATCGATTAAAGTACCTGGAATGTGATGATATTTCTGTGTGATGATCTTGAACCATTCTTCTTCTGCATCTAGCTACAACATGTCCAAGATTATGACATTCATAACATTCAATATTATTCATTTGAGTAAATGGCCGACTATTACTTCCATAGTTAGGAGTAAAAGATTTTCATTGAAGAATCTCTTTTCTTGATTGTTGATGGGGTTGATCTCTCATTTCCTTGTTGATCATTTTAGATTTATCTTTAGAGTTCCTTGCTTCTCCTTATGAACTAGATTCACATTCAATAGATTCATGAAAACCAAGACCAGTTTTGATAGTAGGAGATCTTTGACTATTAAGAATATCATTCAAGACTTTAGTACTATCTTGAAATCGTAAAAGCTTATCCTTATCTTCTAATTATCTTTCAAGATATTTACCTCAACCTGAAGTTGTTCCTCCTTTTCCATACATTGCTTCTTCAAGTTTTCTTTAGACTTTCTTCCTTCTTCCATTTGTTGCCTTAGTTTGAGTATCTCCTTTTCTTGTTCTTCATTCAGATCTTGCTGCATTTGACGAAATCTAAAGGCACATTCCAGCTGAGATTTTAAGCTGATGACTTCGTTTTCCTATTTTTCAATAGCTTGGAGTATATCTGTATTCTGCTTCTTTGATTCTTCAAGATCTCCTTTTAGCGAGTGGATCGTGACTTCAAGACTTTCATAGTAACTGGATCTATATCTGAGTTTCTTGATTGTTGTGTTCTTTTCATTGAATTCATCTCTTAGTGATGTTACTTCATCCTGCAACTTTTGATATTTGTCCTTAAATAACTTCCTTACCTTGCTTCCTTCCTCTAGTTGAGCTTTTAGTTCGGTAGCTACCCTTTCGAAAGAACAGTCCCTTTTGTTCAATAGATCTTGCTGATCTCTAATTTTGTCTGTAAGAATTTTAACTTCTGCCTCTATTTGATGTCTTTCTTGTTCACCCATAAGAGAAACTCAGTTGTTTCACTGTCACTTTCATCTTTTCCAAATGGATAGATAGCTGGAACATCAGAGGATAGCAAATTCATACCTGTTAGTTCATCTTCATTCTGAAATGATTCTGAATCTGAAGAGTTTCTTACACCTAATCCCCAATCAATTCTCCCACTGTCATAGTTCTTCTGAGATATCTTCTTCTGCTTATGTGCTTTCTTCTTAAGCTTCTTTCCCATTGTTCCACGGATCTCCTTCAAGCGATCAAGCCTATTTCAAAGGACCTGCTCTGATACCAATTGTTGGAAATAATACTGAGGGGGGGTGAATCAGTATTATCAGATCAATATAACTTTTCACTTTCCATATTAAGATTCATATGTGATGCAACAAGTATATGTCCAGTAAACATATGATTCAGTTAGTTGATATCTAATGAGTGCATCGAAACATTATTAACCATATGAGTAGTAAACCAGAGCAGTAAAATAGAACAAATCATCACACACAAGAAGCACACATGAACACCATGATGTAAGGTGGAAACCCAATGTGGGTGAAAACCACCTATTGTAAGTCGTCTCAATATTCTTTAATAAGAAATACCTTTTACAATAGTTTTGTACTGGTGCAGACTTATACTAGTACACAGGCTTCTACCTACAGAAGGCTACAACCTTCTCTCCTTCTCCAGACTCTCCTGGAGGGAGCTACAACCCCCTTTTCTCTTGTACTAGCCGATGTACTACTACGTAGGTGTTGCCCTACCGAAGGCTAAAACCTTCTCTTTCTTCCTCCAGGTACCACGTTTCATCAATTTTCAGACTGGATACACTGAAGCACAAGATCATAATCTGAAAGGCCACATTTCATCCAATTTTCATACTGGACCCAACAACAACATTGAAGCACAAGAAAAACCCATCAATTACACTTGCATCATCAATCTCTGATTTATCCAATACTATAACACTGTCAATCAACATGGTCACATCACAGACAACAGAACTCTGCAATAATAACCAGATCCAACTGTATCATCAAAAACATGCATCAGAGTGCATACACTACTTGGAAGTGTTGAACTTGCATGTATGTAACTTCACCAAAGTGAACCAGCGTATATGTCATTAATTACTTACTTATAACTAGATGCACTTCCTGACTTCAGACATATACAGATTACTACTTGTACAAGGATAATATGTGTGTTAGCAACCCGATCTAGTCCATTAGATCACATAAATATGAGTCATTATGATCTTGATCCATTATTAGATCTCATCCATCAACACTGAGGCTAAACATAATCAATCAAACTGAATATGTAGAATACTAACACCATTAAACAGTCATCAGAACACATCAACAACCTGAATCACCTGTAACTTTAACCACCATAGATCAAATGGTATACGCTACTTCAATGAACCAAACCTGCGTACATACGCACTTTCACCAAAGCCAACCCGCGTACAGATCTATAAATATTTAATCATGAATTGCAGTAATTTCAAACTTAAGTTATACCCAGTTCAGATCATTACAAGCGTCAGTATACATATGTAGAATAAGCATAATCAACTATATAGAGATAGTTCATTTCAAACCATTTGAACCCGATCTATCCATAGATCTTGTTCTCCATCAACCGGTAAGATCCCTCTTTAGCTCAGATCCAGATCTGCACCATAACCCAATCACAATATTCCAGATCTAGCACTTTATCAGATATTCAATAATTCAGAAGATGCCTTGCCAAATGATCTCCTTCCTCTTTTATAGCCTTAGGCCTTTCTCAATACCATGGTCCAAAACCATAGGATTAAAAAAACTGTTGGACTAATACCATGAACCAACCATGAAAGTGCATGAGATCAACACTTTTGGATGCAATACCACGGACCAAAACCATAGGATCAAAAACTGTCGGACTAATACCATGAACCAACCATGAAAGTGCGTGAGATCAACACTTTTGGATGCAATGCCATGGACCAAAACCATAGGATCAAAAACTGTCGGACTAATACCATGAACCAACCATGAGAGTGCGTGAACTTTTCTCTTGCATGAAGGGAACTTTTCTTTGCATGAAAGTGCGTTAACTTTTCTCTACATGAAATAAACTTTTCTCTGCATAAAAGTGCATGAACTTTTCTCTACATGAAATAAAATTTTCTCTGCATAAAAGTGCGTGAACTTTTCTCTACATGAAATAAACTATTCTCTGCATAAAAGTGCGTGAACTTTTCTCTACATGAAATAAACTTTTCTCTGCATAAAAGTGCGTGAACTTTTGTCTACATGAAATAAACTTTGTTGCACTATAATTTATCATCTGAGATGAGTGGGTTGCCATCAAGTACAACATATGTATCATAATTGCAACACCCCCCCCCCCCCACGAAATCCACTTTCTGGTTTGTCGTGCCTCCCGATACCATGTCAATGTTAACATCTCTCGCGCTTTCCGCTTCCAACCGTTGTATGTCGCATGTCTCTTATCCATTGCCGCTAATTTATTGCCTCTTATTGATGATATCCCTTTGCATTAAATGCCCATTATTTCAATTGATAATGATTTCCTTATAATGATAAATTAATCCCGGCATAAATAATTCCCTCGCCCAATCATGCCTACTTTCCTAAACTGCTCTTTCACTGTTTCGATTCACTATTCCTATTTTTACAATTCATGCCACTATCGAACCTATAAATAGTACACATCATCTAAAGGTACCTCTACTTCTCTTTAAGTTATCGTATATTACAATTATGTTATCATGGCTCCTAAGAAGAAAGACAAGCCATCTGCCAGTTCTTCTACATAACAACAAAATCGAAAGGCCTCTAATGCCTTAGACCTAGACCACATCTCATTAGCTTACAAGTATTTTAAAATTATAGACACATAATGTGAATTCGACATGTTCGAAATACATAATTGGCTAAAACAGACCTACACTGACTCTGAAGATGACATAAATCTATGGGAATCCCTTTTGCCTCTGTACATGTTCCTTCATACCTATCCTTTTCTTGATCTAGTCATGTGGTTCCTAGTTAAGTATAACCCCTTGCAGAGAACTGTGGTAGCTCATAATGGAGACATTCTGAAATCTATCACTCGAGAAATCATCAACAAAATTCTTTTGATCCCTGAAAACAATTCCCTCAGCTTTTTCTCCACTGCAATATTAATGGACCTATATCAAAATCTCACCTTACCTCAAAGAGCTCATATTTTTGAGATCTTTTTCCCTGAAGATGCTGAGCTCCCTAAAAAGAATCCTCCATATCTAGAATCCATGTTCCTTGAGAGAGATAATCACACCATTTTCTTAGTTTCTTGCTTTTTAGGCTACCATACAGATCAATGGGAGCTCAGAATGGAGACATTCTGAAATCTATCACCCGAAAAATCATCAACAAAATGCTTTTGATCCCTGAAAATGATTCCCTCAGCTTTTTCTCCACTGCAATATTAATGGACCTATATCAAAATCTCACCTTACCTCAAAGAGCTCATATTTTTGAGATCTTTTTCCCTGAAAATGCTGAGCTCCCTAAAAAAGAATCCTCCATATCTAGAATCCATGTTCCTTGAGACAGCTAATCACATCATTTTCTTAGTTTCTTGCTTTTTAGGCTACCATACAGATCAATGGGTAGATGAAGTTATCCTCTTCATCTACCCATTAGGTAGAGTCTTCAAATAAAAGTTTCATTAAAGTTATAAAGAAAACATTAGAGGATCATGAAAGGAGTTGGGACATTCGTCTCATTTATGCACTTTGGGCCAACAGGATTACACTCAAAAGATCAATAGGTAAATCCTGTTTTCAGCTCATTTATGATAAAGAAGCTATATTTCCCACACATTTAGCTTTTCCTCTTATGAAATTTTTGCAAGAGTTAAATGAAGATCTTGATGACTTCTCTTGAAGAATAAATTAGATCATAGAACTAAATGAGGATAGAGATGAAGTACATTACAAGCTTAAGAAATATCAGAGTAAAATGAAAAGCTTGTTTGATAAGAAAGCTAGGGAAAGGGAAACATGGAAAGTTTGACAACCTTTGGTTTGGAAATTTTAGCATTGTTGAGGTTAAGGGTAATAACACTTTCATTCTTTAGAATTTGGAGGGAGAGTATTCCTCATGGTTTGTCAATGGGAAATACTTGAAGCACTACATTTAGTATTGAGAGGTTTCCATTCATTCATAATTGTATTATATCGAAGACTTTTGTTTTACATGGAGTGTGTATTTGTTTCAACAGAGACCCCATTAGCACGAGGAGAAGGCACATGGATCTGCAAGTTCTCTGCAGCTTACAACAGGAAGCAGTCCCTAGTTGGAGCCGATGTTGTAACATGCTTTATTTTTGATAAGTTATTTTTTATTTTATAAAAGAGAGTGTGAAAAAAATAAAGAAAAAATTAAAATATGAAAAAATATAAAATAAAAAAGAGATGAAATAAAACCCCATCAAAAGAAAATCAAAATCTGTACAAGTTTTCTTGTTTAAATGCCACTTTATAGAAATAAATTGCTTTGTAATAAATAAAGGTTTTGTGTGCAGATTGTTTTCATGCCACAACATTTTCTTCTAATTTGACTCATACAGTTTAATCTTGAACAAATCATTTAAATTTATGTATTAGATTAGTGAATACGTTCACCAAACTATTTAAGCTTGGGTGAAGACTAGAAGATAGGATAGAATAGGATAAATGAATGGCCTAATATGCTCAAAATTTGGCCAAAGTTGTATTAGACTAGGATTAATTAGTGAATTAGGAAAATAAGGGTTGTTAGTGTAAATGCACCAAAATTATTTAGTTTTTAATTAGGAGTTAATTACCTTTTAAATGGTGATTAATTTTATGAAAATAAATGTTATATGCTTTTGGGTGAAAGAAATATACAACAAAGACGATATTTCATCAAGTTCTAAAAGGCAAGCAATAATCAATGGTGATCCACTTCCCTGCCTAGATCAATGATTGGGAGGCCACTTCACACCCCCTTGCTATGATATTAGATAATGGTAGGGGGGGGTGCGAAAAGTTGTTTTACATGTGCGGGGCCCCCGCTAATGTGTCACCACCTCTGCGTCTTGCACCCCCTTCACTCCTTATCTCTTACCACAACCACCCCCCCGAAATCCACTTTCTTGTTTGTTGTGCCTCATGATACCATGTCAACGTTAACATCGCTCACGCCTTCTACTTCCAACCGTTGTATGTCACGTGTCTCTTATCCATTGTCTTTGATTTATTTCCTCTCATTGATGATCTCCCTTTGCATTAAATGCCCATTATTTCGATCGGTAATGATTTCCTTGTAACGATAAATTAATCCTAGCATAAATAATTCTCTCGCCCAATCATGCATGCTTTCCTAAACTGCTCTTTCACTATTTTAATTGACCATTCCTATTTTTACAATTCATGCCACTATTGAGCCTATAAATAGTACACGTCATCTTAAGGTATCTCTACTTCTTTTTATGTTATCCTATATTACAGTTATGGTATCATGGCTCCTAAGAATAAGACAAGCCATTTGCCAATTCTTCTGCATTACAACAAATTCCAAAGGCCTCTGGCCTCTTACACCTGGACCACATCCCATTAGCTTACAAGTATTTTAAAATAACAAACACAGAACGTGAATTTGACATGTTCGAATTACATAATTGGCTAAAACAGACCTACACTGACTCTGAAGATGACATAAATCTATGGGAATCCCTTCTGCTTCTGTACATGTTCCCTCAAACCTATCCTTTTCCTGATCTAGTCATATGGTGCCAAGCTAAGTATGACCCCTTGTAGAGAACCATGGTAGCACATAATGGAGACATTCTGAAATCTATCACCCCAGAAATAATCAAAAAAATGCTTTTGATCCCTGAAAACAATTCCCTCGGCTTTTTCTCCACTGCAATATTTATGGACCTATATCAAAATCTCACCTTCCCTCAAAGAGCTCATATTTTTGAGATCTTTCTCCATGAAGATGTTGAGATCCATAAAAAGAATCCTCCTTATCTAGCATCCATGTTCCCTGAGAGAGCTAAACACATCATTTCCCTAGTTTCTTGCTTGTTAGGCTACCATACAGATCAATGGGTAGATGAAGTTATCCCAGGTTATCTGTCAATTCTTGGTTGAAGCCATGCATGGGAAATTGATGAATGTCACTACTGAAGGAGTGTTTAAATACTCCTATGTGCTAGTACATATGTTTATTTTTCAGCAGGGAGATAGGTTACCTATTCTTTTACACAAGCAGGATGATTAACAAGTGAATCAAGTAGTCACAAAATGGACCTCATTGATTAGGAAGAACTCAATTGAGTTCAGATTTTAAGACTTTAATCATTGTTTCATTCACCCATTTGCACAACTTCTTAGTATCCAGAGTGAACCCAGGATTATTGCAGAAATCAAAAGGATCATGCACCTCAGTGATCGAGCTAGAATAGGAAACTGGTATCTTTACCAGATTTATAATAAGATTATAGCATATGGTTGTGAATTTGTTCCATATAAATTGCCCAAATATGTTCCAATGAGAATTTTCTCTATGGAATGTATTAGTAAAATGATTAATATGTATGAACTTCATTGTATTTCAGGGAAGAGGAAATCTCAGTTCAAGATAAAGGCACAAGTAGGATCATTCATTTGTAATACTAGATCAACAGGTTTAGAAGTAGATGCAATCGTCAAACAAATGGGTTTTCAACCGAGCTTCACCTGGTCTTATGACCCATTCAGTATTATTTCAAACTTAAGGGTGGACCTAAAAACCACACCTTACAGTCATACACTAAGACCAGAGATTAAGAAGTGTAGAAATCAAGAATAATGGGAGGAGAATACACTTCAAGAAGCATAAAAGTGTGTTTTACCTCCTTCTACTCTTCAGACTCCTACTTCTCACATCAAGTAGGACAAGAGGCCCAGAGAAGAATCTTCATCATTAGCAGTTGGAGAAAAGGAATTCATTCACTAGCAGAAGAAATCAAGGATTGACTGCAAAGGCACTACTACTACTCAGGGTCAAAAGGAGCCTATCATCATTAATTTTGATGATTCACAGGTTTCCATAGGGACAAAAGAGCCTATAATCACTACTCCATATTCTTTTTCAACTTCACAAAATTTGTTAGAGATCACCCAATCTGCAGGAGCAAGTGAAGTAGAGGAGTCAAAAATATTCACTAATTTCCTTGAAATTAAGCAGAAGAATGAAGCTTTAAAGACAAATGTTTATGCACAGTTTTTGGAAGTAGACTTCTACTTCATAGCATAGGTTGTTGACAGTTTTTGACAACAAAAATGGTAGAATGAAAATGGATTTTCTACAAGCTCAAGTGCCATTTCCCAAGACTTCTTCTAATTACAAGAAGATTGTATTTTCTTTTAATGATAATCATATACACCCAATTGATCAAATGGACATGCATAGGTAGTTTGGTGAGATGATTTTCTCTACCATGACCAATATTGCTATGGAATTGTCATAACACAAAACTGCTCTGTCAAATATGCAGTCACAATTGAAGATTGAAAAGATATCATCTTTAGCTAAGGATAACATGGTCAAGTCATCAGAAGACTTAGTAATTAAAATTGGATCTGAACCTATTTATGTTAAAGTTGCAGAAGGTATTATCAAAAAGAAAAATGTAGATATTACAACATTGAGGAAGCAACTCAAACTTCCTTCTATAGAGGACCCTTAAACCAAGGAGATACCAGAAAGTGAACAACATAAGGTAGGAACTAAAATTTATTATTGAGCAGAATGTACAGATAAAGACCTTGGAGGAGAAAATTGAGAAATTGCTTAAGGAAAAAGAGAAATTTACTCAGTCAGCCATAAATCCCATCATAGTTATTCCTAGTACAGTGTGCAGAATAGCAGGGGAATTGAAAGCATCCACGACAGAATCTACAACAACAGCAGGAGATTTGAACAAACTCTTACAGGAGCTGACTAACCAAAAACAAGAAAATGAAAGGCTTCATAAGAAATTTAAGAATCTAGAAGCTCAAAAGATAAAAAAATCATGCTCTTTATGTTGAAGAAATGCAAAAAACACACAGGTTGTCCAAAAGGACAGAAGAGTTGCATAGTGAGTCATTAATGGCTCAAACCTTGGCCCAATCCAAGGAAAGAATTTGGGCAAATATTAAGCAAACCATAACTGAAGTATGGCCTTCCATTCATATCATTTTTTATCAAGAGGAATTTATAAACTGATGTCAGATAGCTATTGATGCAGTGAAGCAACTTCTTAAAGACAAACCAAGTGAAGATACATACATGATCAAAGTTCTTCATTCAAAAACCCTAGCTGAGTTGGAGAAAATCGAGATTCTTGATAGAACATAAACCATTTTGGAGATCAAGAAGGTTTTGCATAAAAAGAACATTATGGCTCAATTAGAGATTAAGTGCCAAACATTGAAGATTTATGTTCAACGGTTTTATTTTAAGTTTAATTTACTCAATCAAAGAGGACTGCCAGGATTAGTGGCCCTAAATGATAGGTTGATCAGTTTGGAAGAACACTTCCAAAAGCTTTATACTATAGCAATTGATAAAGAAAATTTTGCAGGCATAAAGGGTCATATTATAGGAAAAAAATGTTAGGAGCTTTAGATTTTGATTTGAATATTAAGCATGAGATTAAACACATTTTTGTAAATAAGCCCACTTTTGAGAAGTATACCTATGTTGATGAAGTTTACACGAAATTCCTAAATATTGTTATACCAAGTGAAGACATATGGGATCACTTGTGTGATGTTATCGATTAACTTTCATCAACAATTGAAAGATAGTTGGGAAACACTTTTTGGGGACCACATCATTAACATATTCCTAAATAATAGTACCAACACTTAGTAGTTTTGAACTTCCTATAGTTTTGTACTATTTTCGTATTTTTGTTTTGAAAATGCATAGAAGAACGTTTTGTGTAAATAACTCCTCCTTCGAGTTATTAAGGGTTGAACTCTTGGATGAGCTTTGAGAACAAAATTGTAACCAAGCTAGAGATTTTCTTCAAGTTAATGAAAGGATTCTGAATTTGCCTTCTATAGTTTGTCTCCTAGTAAGTTTTCTTATGTGCTTATTTCATTATGTCTTTCTTCATATATTTAAGTCTTTATTCACAGATCTGGGTAAGATCATACTTAGTATCAGTCTATCTTAAATCCCTATGAAGTTATAAATAATAATTAGGGACTAATTTATAAGACTATTTGTTATTATAAACTCCTCTACATCAATCAATTGTCACATGCATCTGCATGCGTTTAAATATATTTTTTTCTACAAGAAACGTTGTTTTCCTGTATTCTTTTCTTATAACCAATCAAATATTTTGTCTGACTATTTAGCAAGTTACATTTCATCAAGATTCTTCCATTCACTCATTTTAATTCAATTAACTATAGCTAGACAAATAGCATCCCTTTCATCAAACTTAGTAATTGTTAAGGCTTAAGCACTTGTTTTAAAATTATTCATAACATTGGTCATCCAAAAAATCAAAAAATAAATAAAACATTTTAGGTGCTCCGATATGACTAACTAACCTAGAGTCATCTTAGAGGACAAAAAAGGCACATCTAGTTGTCTCATGAGATGGAACCTAGATTGTTAAGAAAGAAGAATAGTCCTATAATTTTAATTGGAGTAAGGATTCACTGGGCCCTTTTGTATTTCATTTTTTTTCATTTTGATAAGGTTACTTTATATTTCATTGTTTTTGTTAGAAAATTATATATTACAGAGCAATGGAACACATAAAATATTGCAGAAATATAAACACAAAAAATGCATAAAACAAGAGAGACACAGATATACGTGGTTCACCCAGTTCGGGCTATGTCCATGGAGAAACAACCAATCGTTGCTTTTATATTATCCAAAAAACTGAAGAGATGCAACCTACAGTAGATCAGCTGTAACACCCTCTTCACTCTCAATCTCCTCTCTCTTCCTCACTCAAAATACAAATATCTGAATAGACGCAATACAATTCACTCATATATACAGTGAGGGGTTGCCTTTTATGGAAAAAAAACCATAAATTAAACATAACTTCCACCATCATATCATCCACCTAATGAATGGCCCAGATTGACTAGAAATTACTATACTTTTACAAGGCAATTTTACATCTATTTTTAGCTTTGGGGGCACTGACCCCAAACCCCTACCCAGGGACTGCTCGCCCTTGGACCCCCTAACTAGGGGGGATCGGCCCGCCCAACCCACGCCGGGGGGGCAAGTCCCCCCTACGTGGAGGGTTCTACAGTCTTCTTAGGGTATACATCAGGCTAAGACCTTTGAATACAGAAGATAATCAGGCTCCACACCCAACAATCTCCCACTTGGAGACTGATTATAGCAACTCCACTGCTGCTTCATTTGCTAGACAATGACTCCACTTTGGACCTAGTTGTTTCTCATATTATTCATCATACTTGAAGACCAATTGAAACTAAGAAGATTCCCAGTTCCTCACTAGTTACAACTTTTGTTAACATATATGTAGGATTCTGGCTAGTGTGTATATTTTCCAACTTCAACTGTCCATCTTCCAACACTGACCGTATGAAATGGTACTTGAGCTGTATATGCTTAGCCTTGGAATGAAATATAGAGTTCTTTGCAAGATGTATGGCACTCTAACTGTCACTGTATAACCTGCCCAACTCCCCGTTTCTTACCCAATTCATCCGAAAACCTTTGTAACCAAATCATTCCTTTACTAGCCTTTGTAGTAGCAACATACTCTGCTTCTATTGTTGAATGTGTAACAAAACTTTGGATTTTTGAAACCCAACTGACAGCTGTTCCACCTACAGTAAATACATATCTTGTAGCGCTCCTCCTGTTATCTCTGTCACCTGCCATATTTGCATCAACATATCCCTTTAGAGCAATGTTTGAACCACCAAATCATAATGCTTGATTTGTGGTACCTCTCAAATACCTGAGAATCCACTTCACTGCCATCCAATGTTCTTTTCCTGGATTGTTCATGTACCTGCTTACAACTCCCACTACATGTGCAATATTAGGCCTTGTGCAGACCATTGCATACATTAAGCTTCCAACTGTTGATGCATATGGAACTTTAGACATATGAGCCATTTCTTCCTGATTCTTGGGACACACGTCCTTGCTTAATTTGAAATGGCTAGCCAAAGGTATACTAATTGGTTTTGCATATGGTATATTAAACCTTTTCAACACCTTTTCTATGTACTCACTTGGAGACAATGTTAATTTTTTATTCTTCCTATCTCTAGTTATTCTCATACCAAGGATTTGTTTTGCAACACCCAAATCCTTCATTGCAAATGAGTTTGCCAATTTCCTTTTCAGCACATTTATTTCCTACATGTTAGAACCTGCAACAAGCATGTCATCTCCATATAATAATAGTATAATATAGCTTCCATCATTTTTCCTTTTGAGATAAACACGATGATTAGAGTGACACCTAGTATAACCTTGTTCAGACATAAATCTATAAAATTTTAGATACCACTGCCCTAGAGCTTCTTTTAAGCCATACAAGCTCTTTTTCAACCTGCACACTAGTTTCTCCTTCCCTTTTACCTCATATCCTTGTGGCTGCTGCATATATATCTCTTCCTCCAAATCCCCGTGGAGAAAAGTTGTCTTTACATCTAACTGCTCAAGATGCAAATCTTCAACTGCTACTAGACTTAACATAGTTCTGATTGAATTCATTTTAACAACAGGAGAAAATATTTCATCAAAATCAATACCTTTCTTCTGTGCAAACCCCTTCACCACAACTCTAGCTTTGTACCTTTTTCTACCTCTATCTTCTTCCTTCAGCTTGTAAACCCATTTATTTTGTAATGCTATTTTACTTGTAGGCAACGTGACTAAGTCCTAAGTCTGGTTATGTGCTAAGGAGTCCATCTCTTCTTTCATGGCTTGCTCCCACTTCTTCCTGGTTTCTACCTGCACTGCTTCTTCATAACATTCTAGTTCACCAGAATCAATCAACAATACATAATATAATGAAGGAGAGTATCGTTCAGGGGGTCTAATCATCCTAGTAGATCTTTTAACACCACTTTCAGGTGTTTTAAGTGATTGTTTCTATTGTGGTTGTTGTTCTGGCTGTTGATCATTATGATTTTTAGGCACCATCACTTCTTCTATGATCTCGTCAAGCACAGTGTATTCTCTGTTTTCTTTTTCCTATTTCTTTTCTTGTAGCTGATCCTTATACAAAATTTTTTCATTGAATATGACATCTCTGCTCCTAATGATTTTGTGTTTTTCATAATCATAAAATCAATAACCAAAATCATTAACACCATATCCAATAAAGGTACATTTTTTTTATTTTTCCTCAAGCTTAGTTTTATTTTCTTTATTAATGTGGATAAAGGCCTCACAACCAAAAGTCTTTTAAAAAATAGTAGTTTACCTTTTTACATGTCCATGCCTCCTCTAGAATACTACCATCCAAGGAACTTGAAGGCCCTCTGTTTATTAGATAAACAACAGTATCTATAACATCTGCCCAAAATTGTAAAGGCAATCCAGCATGCAATCTCATGCACCTTGCACGCTCCATGATTGTCTTGTTCATCCTTTCTGACATGCTATTTTCTTGTGGTGTTCCTGGAAATGTCTTCTCTCTATGAATTCCATTCTCTGAACAGTACCTATCAAACTCTTTGTTGCAATATTCACCTCCGTTGTCTAATCTGAGACACTTCAACCTTTTTCCTATCTCATTTTCAACCAAAGATTTCCATTTCTTGAAATTATCAAATACGTCAGATTTATTTTGAATACAATAAATCCAGGTTTTTTTGCTTGCATCATCAATAAAAGTAACATAATAATGAGAGCCACCAAGAGATGATACCTGAGCAGGTCCCCATACATGTGTATGCACAAGCTCTAATTTTTCGATTTTCTTTTCTTTCCCAACTCTAAGGAATTTGACTCTCTTTTGTTTTCCATAAACACAATTCTCACAGAATTTTAAATTAACATGCTTCAAACCTGGCAACAAATTTCTTGAGTGAAGAATCTGCATCCCCTTCTCACTCATGTGCCCGAGCCTATGATGTCATAATGCCATATCTTCTCCTATAGAGGTTAAAACATTAACAGAATTAGAAATACCATTGCATAAATACAATGTACCAACCTTTCCTCCTTTTGCTATCACCAGGGATCCTTTAGTGACCTTCTAGGTTTTATCTATGAAAGTAGTTACAGAACCTTCACCTCCCAACTGCCCTGTTAAAATCAGATTTTTCTTCAGATCTGGAACATGCCTTACCTCCTTCAATAGCCATTGATTTCCATTCTACTGTTTTATGAAAACTTTACCCATTCCAACGATTTTACAGGGTTTATCATCACCCAATTGAACCTGTCCAAAATGTTCTTGAACATAATCATGAAAATGTTTCTTATCAGGTGTGGCATGTAATGAGGCGCCTGAATCTACCACCCAGGCAACAATAATATTTTCTAATGAAAGAATCAAATCATCTTGCAACACATCACATGTTACATTTGCTTCATGATTGTTTTCTTGCTGCGTATCTCCTTCTTTTCCCTTCCGAGACTTCTAGTATTTCTTTAGGTGTCCTTTCTTCCCCCATTTCCAACACACTATCCATGATCTGGACTTGGATCTGCCTTTTCTTGACTTACTATGATATCCTGGGCTCTTTCCTCTTTCCGTTTTTCTTCCCCTAGTCTCTACAGTCAAAGCATTACCTGATGTCTCACCGGAGCTTTTTCATCACATTTCCTCACTAAGGATTGCACCAACAACATCATCAAACTTTAAAGTACTAGATCCAGAGACAGAGTTACTAATGGCCATAACTAAACCATTCCAACTTTCTAGCAATGAGCACAGAAATAACAGAGCCCTAACTTCATCATCAAAGTTACCCGTACAGAACTTCACTGACTTGTAACTGTATTAAAATCATTTAAATGGTCTGCAACAGATCCACCTTCTGACATCTTCATATTAAACAAACGCTTCATAAGAAATACCTTATTTGAGGCCGAGGATTTTTCATATATTTTGGCTAATGTCAACATTAAACCCTTTGTTGTAATTTCCTTTGAAATATTAAACGCTATTGATGCCGCTAGGCATAGCTGTATTGTTCTAAGTGCCTTTCTGTCGAGAATATTCCATTCTGTGCCTGTCATACTTGTCGACTTCTTTGTCTTTCCGCTCAATGGTAGGTACAGATCTCTATAATACAGATAATATTCCATCTGCATCTTCCACAGCTGGTAGTTTTGGTCGTTGAATTTTTCAACCCTAAACCTACCATCTTCTGCCATTGCTCCCGCTTGAACCAGGAACCCTTCTCTCTTGCGAGTTTATCAGCCAAATAGATCTTCGACCTTGATACCAGTTGTTAGAAAATTATATATTATAGAGCAATGGAACACAAAATATTGCAGAAATATAAACACAGAAAATGCATAAAACAAGAGAGACACAGATATACGTGGTTCACCCATTTCAGGCTACGTCCATGGAGAAACAACCAGTCCTTCCTTTTATATTATCCAGCAAATTGAAGAGATACAACCTACAACAAATCCGCTGTAACACCCTCTTTGCTCTCAATCTCCCCTCTCTTCCTCACTCAGAATACAGAGATCTGCATAGATGCAATACAATTCCCTCATATATGTAGTGACAGGTCGCCTTCTATGGCAAAAAACCCTAAATTAAACATAACTTCCACTGTTAGATCATCCACCTAATGAACGGTCCAAATTGACTTGAAATCACTAGACTTTTACAGGGCAATTTTACATCTATTTTTAGCTTCGAGGGCGCTGCCCCGGAACCCTCACTGGCCCCCGGACCCCTTAGCCGGGGGGGATCGGCCCCCACGAACCCTCGCGGGGGGGACAAGTCCCCCCCATGTGGAGGGGTGTACAGTCTTCTTGGTGTATACATCCGGCTGAGACCTTTGAATACAGAAGATAATCAGGCTCCACACCCAACAGATTTTCACTTTGATAAGATTACTTTGAGAGTACTTAGGGTTTGAGTATTTTTTCTTTTAGATCGTAGAGTTTAGAAATATTTTGGAATATGTTTTTTTGTTTGTAAGTTGTTTGTGATGTTTCAGGCACTAGGGATCCCCAGGTTGGGCCACACCAGCTTGGAGCTAACTGGATCTTTTAGCATGTCTCTTCCCCACAACACAGAACACAACCACCCAGAGAGGTTTGATCCTACGACGCTTTGCTGACAAGGGCCATCCTCAATAAGTTATGCTAATGAGACTTGAACAGAAATATTTAAGAATAAGTTGAAAAATCTTGACCCCAAGAAGTTTAAGATAAGTGTAGTTCACGACAATTCTTGTTCAGAGAAGTTAGATTTTTTTAAAACTATAGAAATAAGTTTCTCACTTACATATATAATATTTATAATTAAAATAAAAACATATTTATTAAAAATAATTTTTTTAATATATCACAAAAGTATCTATCATCTCGATCATATTTATAATATAATTATTATTATGTTTGAAAAGTTACAATATAATATACTTTATTCTTATTCTTATTTTATATTTTTATTAGTTACAAAGAATCCAATTGATATGCTTTTTAATGGTTGGAAATAATTCAAGTAATATATAATTTTTATGAAATTATTAATTCTGTTTTTTTTGTTATTGTGATATAGAAATTGTTTTTACATATACTCTTTATTAGTATAAAAAAATCCAATTTATATGTTTTTTATTTTAATTAGAAATAATTAAAATTATAACGAATATGATTTTGGGGTATTGTTAATTTTTATTCTCTTTATATTGAAATAGAATTTCTCTTTATACTAGTTTTTTATTACTCGGAAATAATCTAACTTATATTTTTGTGAATTAAAATTTGTATTTACACATAGAAAGTCTATTTTTAAGGTAATGTGATAAAATTGTTATCTTTGTTATATTGGTTGATGTGGTAGCTAGTCTATTTTCAAGGTTTTGATGTGATAAAACTATTTTTTTGGTTATACCTAATGTTATGGTATTTGTGATAGTTATGTCAATAAACTTTAAGATGGTTGTATTAGATGAGCTGGAAGTATAAACTTAGTAGACATCACTTTTGCAGAGCACTTAAGAGTTAGACAAAAAAATAAAATAGTAGTTTAACTGTTCTATGTTTTGGATGTATTCTATGTACAAAAGAAACAAGGCCAACGAGAATTTCTAGACAATATGGCATTATGGTAACATAGAATTAGAGTGGTGGGGAAAATGCATAGATGTGATTTCAAAATTGAGCTTTATGTGCATCATAGATGGATTGGATCACAAATATGATAAGTGGAATATGATGTATAGGTTTTTTTATATGCTTATGATGGTGGTAAATTATTGATTAGTTATCCTACTAACCATATGAGAATTATTTTGTGTGTTTAAGTTTATGGTTTGTTTGGATTTCTAAGTTAATTTGTTTATGGTGTGTTTGAGCTAGTAGGTGGCTTGGTAGTCTACATTTGCAATGTTTACATGGGTAGGTTGTTTGGAATGTTATTTCGCATGTTTGAGTTAAATGAAGGGTTTTTTTGGGTGTATTTAATGGTTCATTTGTAAAGTATTTAAGTTATCAGGTTTGGTATTTATGATAAATAGGTGAGTATAACTTGAATATTTGGATTAGGATTTTCATGTTTGGGTATATATGTAGAACTAGGATCTTGCATGAAGGTAGATAATCCACATCAATATGGCACAATTGAGTCTAAATCTCTAAAGGGATAGTATTTTCACTTGTATAAGGAGTTGTTAACACTTGAAATAATGAGTTCTTTCTTAATGGAATGCTTCAAGAGTTCTTTCTTAACTTAAGATGACCAAAAACTTATATAAGTAGTTATGTATGTCAACCCAAGATAATACTTAAGGGAAGTGGATGCATTTGTTGAACTAGTTAACTCTTGGAATGTTAATGGAATTTGTAGAAATTATGGTGTAGATTTGCAACTGATCATGAAATTTTAATCAAAACCAGAAGACACAAACCTACTCTCCTGCTTTGTGGAATTCAATTCACAATTTAGAACATCAATCACAAACATGCAATGAGAAATAACACACATGCACACAATATTTTCTAGGGGAAAGAAATCTGCTAAAACCCCTATGCCTACTTGCTTTAATCTGATGAATAGAGATTTATTAGAATTGATAGCTCAATCTGAGCTCAACTTGCAAATGAATAACCTATCTCTCTACTCATTAAGAAGCTTGGGCCCAAACTTAGTCAATTTATGCCTCTGCTTGAGCCCATATTTCCTTGCGCAATTCTTAAGAAAATTAGGAGATTATGATAAATGAAGTTCACGATAGTTCTTGTTTAGAGTAGTCGATTTCTTTTAAAATATCACAATAACATTTTCACTTACATATAATCTTTATAATTAAAATAAAAACATATTTGTTAAAAAAAAAATTAATATATCACAAAAATGTCTATCCTTTCAATCAAATTTATAGTATAATTATTATTA
This sequence comes from Pinus tabuliformis, assembly GCA_031772625.1. Lineage (NCBI taxonomy): Eukaryota > Viridiplantae > Streptophyta > Pinopsida > Pinales > Pinaceae > Pinus > Pinus tabuliformis. The sequence goes on from CM062814.1 coordinate 295,931,085, forward strand.
TCTTTGAAAAGTTACAATATAATATTTATTATTATTTATATTTTATATTTTTATTAGTTAGAAAGAATCCAATTTATATGCTTTTTATTATTAATTAGAAATAATCAAAATTGTATAGAATAGGATGTTGAGGCATTATTAATTTTTATTCTCTTTATATTGAAATAGAATTTCTCTTTATATTTACTTTTTATTATTAAAGCAAAATTTGTCTTTACACATAGAAAGTCCATTTTTAAGGTTTTAATATGACAATATGTTTAATTTTGTTATACTGGTTTATGTGGTAACTAGTCTATTTTTAAGTTTCTAATGTGACAAAATTATTTTTTGGTTATTCCTGATGTTGTGATAGCTATGCCAATAAATTTTTAGATAGTTGTGTTAGAAGAGTCGAAAGTATAAATGAAGTAGACATCACTTTTGCAAAGCACCTAAGAGTTAAACAAAAAAAAAAAATGATATTTTAATTGTTTTATGTTTTGGAGGTGTTTGGAATATAGTTTGTGGTCAATTTTGCTAGAATTAGGTAGGGATTTTTTAAACTGTAATCCCTACACAATTTAATTGTTTTGGATTTTTTCAGTGCATTTAATTCATTTATACTTTCAATAATATATTATAAATAACAAAAAAAATCACAATTTTTCCAAACCAAAAATGTGTTCAATCAAATTTAGATAAAAACAAAACATAGAATAATTAAACAATTCCAAATATAAATAACACAAATTCAATATTACCATCAGATTATCAACATCGTTGGATCAAAGTCCCACATAAAAAAAGCCTCAAGAATCATTCAAATTTTCGCTACAAAAGCTCCTCAATTCCAAAACATAGAATAATTATACAACACCAAACACAAATAGTATATTTTCTTCAGGAGAAAAAAACAATTTCTTTTCATATTAATTAAAAGGAGTACAATCTCATACAATCATCAATATTATTTTGATTTGTCTATGTACTCCTGTCTATATGCTTCTATTTTTCTCCTTTATATCTTAGAAATTAATAAAAACAATTATGTTCCCATATAGTGAAGAAATTTTCTTACCTCAAAATCCACAATTCATTACAAGTCATCATGCAATCATTGGAAAAAGACTCTACAAAGAGTTGAAGGATCTGGAGTTCAAGAGAACATCTTGTGCGTATGCTGCAAAGAAATACTTACTTGACTTAGAGTGAATTCCCCTATTAGAAATAAACAAAAATAGTACATAGGGTCACCATTGTCATCAAATTGTGAACATGGCTTGTATTGGAGTAGTGTTTAAGATGAGAAGAACTCCAAGAATCATTCGGTTTCTGGTTGCAATGCCCCTCATCTCTACTCAGGAGGAAACGCCTCGCGAGGATGGATGTTTCGCTCCACGTGCTTTGTTTGGAGGCCCAGTACATGGTAGTCGATGGAGATTGATGGCAAGTTTTTTCTTTATGGTGTTACATCCAAACAAGGGGATTTTCGAAGCAACAAGTCCCTACCACAGTGAATTGGAGAAAATAAAAGCCATAATGGAAGACTAGTAATTGATCTTTGAGTTGCTACCTGGTTCTCATTGTAACGTGTAAGAGGTTCATACTATGGGCTACAGTTGTAGAAAGGTTTAGAAACTACCATGGAAAGTATTTCACCCGATTCACAAATTTTTTAGCACCAAAATCCAGCACATCCTTTACCATCAACCACATTGATATGAATTCTCCTTTAGAATTTTATGGGATATTATGTGCATGTCATTCAATTGCAGGCCTGCTATTTTTTGGCCTGAGAGGATGGTCTAGTAAAATTTGAAAAGTGGGCTAGGAAGCTTGAGGTTGGGATTCTGGAGCAACACCATATTGACAGATTTATACTTCTAAGTTTTCCCATCAGTTTGGATGGAATCCATGACACCATCACTAGTGGCATTTTTTAATGGTGATGATTGAACATAAGAATATTTCTTTCCAAGCACTTGGGAAACTTGGTCCATCATACTTGGGCAACTTAAGTAGCCTTAGCACAGTTACAACATTTGACCTTCATGACCCCCTCAAGTAGTCCTTCTCTAAAGAGTTAATAAAAGGTTAAACTAGTTTGAATTGAAACATTTTATTATGGGCACTAGGGGAAGCATAGAGAGAAGCCCTCCATATCTTCACATATTCAATACATCACTGATTAGTCTTTTACTTGGTGAGAATGAAGTCTCTCCCCCCGATAACAACCAAAGGGCCTAAGTAACATAAATTACTAAATTCTAGCCTAGAATACCAGTCTAAAACAAAGCCTTCTAAGGTCTTAGGGAATTACATTATCACAACTACATCCTAATCCATAAATTCCCACACCGCATTGGTATGGTCATGTGATAACTAGGATTTTCCTTGCCATCATCCTTGGGAAAATTAGAAATGGTCTAGGAAACCTAGTGTCTTTGATCCCTCGAAGGGTTCTTTGATCTCGTAATGGAACTGGGATTGATGTCACTTCCCTTGCCCTTGACACTGGGCCTTTTTATATATATCTTTATCTCAAAAGTTGGACTCTGTAAAATGAGTATAATACTTTTCTCCACAATCACAAATTGTAAGAGGCGAGATCTCAAACATCAGAAGCTAGAAGTAATAGCTCTTGGTCATAATTAATGGAAACTATTGCTACTCAATTCAGAATTATTAAAGCCTTAATTAATAAAATGCCCTGAATTATTCATGCAAAAAACCTCCAAAGGATAATACCTCTCTTTGGCCAACTCTACTTACTCTGTCTCTAGCTTTTCTCTCTTCAATGCTCCATCTACTTCTAGATATACAAAAACAATTATCGCATAAACCACTAGCTCTGGATCTATAAACTATAATATGTCCTCTGAAACTAGGTCAGGCCCCAATAAGCTAACAAATCTCGGTGCTACTGGCCCTTTTGGCAACAATCCGCGGAGTGCGGACTAACATCTCACCCGAAGTAGCATGGGAGGGTGCTAGAACTAGTTTTCCGCACCGTGGAGATGTCTAATGAAGTCAAGTGGTCCGCGGTTTGACCCTGCACACAAGTTGATTTTTTCACTTTCCCGTACCTCGCATCCTGATATACTGCCTTCGCACAACCCTTCCCAGGGGCTGAACGCTACACTCTGTATTATTACCCAAGACCTTACTAGTATTCCAATGTTAGTTGATTATCTTAGCCTACTTGCATGCTTTAAGTTATACTTAACAACATAAACCATTCATACTGGTTCGTGCAGTAAATAAACAATATATTTGCAAATTATATCAAACAAGCATTAACCTAAGAACAGATACAGAATTATAACAAAATTTATCTTTATTAATTCCTTCTTTGATTATAGACTCGACTTCGCCCTGTGCACTCAGCTGCAGGGGTCCACACACTCAGCTATGGACTACTAGACCTCCGCACACTCAACTGCAGAGCCTTCTCCTACTCTATAACCTAAAGGCACACTTTACAATTCAACTTAATCACTTAGACTTTTTCCTTACTTCTTTCTTCTCCACTTAGAGCCTTGCTCTATTTATGCAATCCCATGGTCCGCGGACCATGGGTAGGTCTATCCAGCCGACATTACATTAAAAAACTAGGGTAGATAACCCTATGGCTCTATCATACTTGCATGCCATGTGCCCCCAATTTTTGGAGCTTTACAATAAGATTCGGTCAAAACTTGGGCTTTGAGCCCCAAAAAATGCCTTGGGGGGATTCCATGCCCAACATTAGTACAAGAATGGATACTAGGAAAAAAGATACTACTTCTAGCTCTACTTCTCACTCTGATCCTCTTGCTAGTAGATATGCTTCTCAATCTATTGGTGGTGCTAGGTCTAAACCTATTGATCTAGTTGCTTCACCACTAGTATCTTAGTAAGTTCTAGTTTCAATTGTTGTCCCACCATTCAGTGGCATTAAGAAGCAGAGGTACAAGTTGCAGGAAATGTAGTTGACCTCATTTGGTCAGGGATGATGAGATGGGGATTCTAAAGCTGGCATTTTTACCACCCAATACAGTAACCAATATGAATATGCTTATGTACCATTTCTTACCAGATACTCATACCAAAGGAAACATTTAATAATGTAAAAGAATATTTAAATTAATTTCATAAGTTGTTATTGATGATATACAATAATATATATTATTGCTAAGAGAATAGTCTAAATTTCAATGCCATTGATTCCTTTAAATCATATAATTATCATAAAGAGAAAACATACACCCAATTTCCAAATCAAATGCCTAAACATCAAATTCATAAAAAAAATACTAAATAGTAAGCTCAATACCTCAGAACCACAAGGCTTAAATATGTAGGTCTCTGCTGTAGCAGATGTCAACAAACAACAAAGAAAACTCCACAATAGAAATGATTAGGAGCCCAATGACCCCATACAAGAATAACCAAAAACTACAAACAACAATGACAAAAATTGAAACACCAAAAGATGAATGAAAATGTTGGGTTGTTATTTTGTAAGAAATTCAAAGGTTTATGCCATTTTTTTAGTAATTTGAGCATATGCTTAATAATATTGGAAATAGTTACACTTCATGCATGGGGATTCCTCTTTCCTTTTTTTACTTTTAATTGAAATTTGGATTTCAACTTCTAAGCAATGGGAACTCGCTTCCAAATTTCAAGGAGAATAATGCTTCGTAAAGTGAAAGATTTTACTAATTTTGAAAAATCATTTATACATTTACTAATTTCAAGGACCATGAATGTTATACAGAGAAATCAGTTTGTTAGAACAAATGACTTTATAATTAGCCAAAACTAGTGCACACACAACACTAGTATACACAAAACATCATGAACTAAAAAACCTGCCAATTTGTAACAAAGGAGTCACACATTATCACAAGACCCATGTTTATCACCTGCCAATCATATAAAATTAATCATACACCTTACTGCAAGAACCATGTCTGGCATGGTATTGTGGTACACCAACAATACCATGACAAAATCCATATAAAAATATAAAGCATTGTAATTTAGCAAAACCATAATTCCTACAAAGTTTATGACACTATGCCATGACAGAATTAACTATATCTCACCATCCTACAATAATCATCGGCTGTGGTAAAGCAACGAGTCAAAAGACATACACAACGAAGAGAATTTTGTATTTAAGCAAAATCAACATTCACATTTTTTTTACAAGACTATGCCATGACAAAATAAACTAGAATGCCAAATTGTTAAATTGGTGTTCCACTAGAGTCATTGGCTCACACACTTAAAAAATCAGAAATGACAAAAAAAATAGGGCTTCATTGAGAAAGACAATTGTTTCTAGGTGTTTCTCCTCCATGGCCATATTCTCTAGAACTTCCAATGCTTCACCATGAACTGATAAATAATTATCCTCTGCATCAACAGTTTTCAATTCACTTCCAGACATTCATAGAAAATGAAATAATAATCTCAATCTCAGGGCAATTTTTTTTATAAAAGACCAAAAAAACACAAGGATCATTAACATACTTCAAATAGAAAAAAGTCCAGAGCAATGGATTGAAAATATGTGAAGATAGGACATCAAGCAGAAGGGTGTTGAGTAGCCAGGGCTTGAGAAAGAACATGGTCACAACTGAGAAATGTTCTTTACATGTCACATCCCAAACACACTACCAAACCTAAGTACCATGCAATAATGGAAAAAAATTGTAGTACAATTGAGAAAGAAGAAACACATATTTACCTCATCTTCTAAAGCAGATATAGGTGAATGTGCATCTCCTTTGAGATTGGAGATTGAATTTTTTTTCCATTTTTAAAATCTGCATTGTGATTGTAAAAACAAAACCCACCATTTTTTATTCCAAAGTTCAATATCATATGAATAACAAACATGCCATAGTAAGGACATCCAAGACAATAAACTATGACTCATATCTTTTAACCTTGCAATAAGACTATTTATATATTCATTATATCTTGATCAATCAACTCAGAACTGGTGTCCTTGATAAGCCATGGTGCTGAACAAAATTTCAAATATATGATCTCATTATAGAAAATTTAAAAAAATTCATTTCAAGAAACAAATTTTTGGCAGATGAAAAGAATAACTACATTAATAATTTAAACAAAGATATTCAATCATAAGCAAAGCAATAGCATCATGTTTCCCTCTCTAATAATAATTTGGACAAATGGTCAATATGACTAAATGATTGCTAAGAAATTATTAGTTGAATGGAGCTAATAATACACATTATTAAAAGTGATTTTCTAGCGATTCAAACAACAAACTTGAAGACTCCATTTATGTATATGCTCCTTGGTTGACAGATATGCTAAATACTAATTATGATAGGTCCAATGAGGATTTTAGGAAAGTTGGCAAGTTGAAATGAAAAGTGATTTTACCATGAAGGATGTAGGTGATTAAATCTACGTTGTCCACTATTATGACTCAATTCAAATAAAATCAAGCTTTTCCATCAACCCGAATCATTGCAGAAAGGAAAATAAATGTATTATCATACTTCACAATGCCACTCTAAGATTAGTGTAACTCTATGCCAATTTTGTATACATCTAAGTTCTAAGTTTATAACTAAGGAAATCCTATCAATAATTTATTTGTGGATATTTCTACATAAGCAATTATCCATAATATCATTTATGTGGGTATCTACAATTTTCTATGACTTATGATACATGAATACATAAAATTGGAGGCCTGCAATTTTGTCAACTAGATGTAATCCACCAACAATTTAGTTTAAGCTCTTCTTGGAAAGTTTGAAATTAGAATAGTATCCTAAATTTGCAATTATAATATTATAATATTTATTAATTAGGTCCCAAATGCAACAGTGATCAAGCCAGGGTTTAGAGCCTTTATAAGATTCAGATGAGATTTGGAGAGCCAAAACCACTTTACTTAACATTCCACTGAATGTACATAAATCACCATCAAATCCACTCCATCACACTTCTTTGACCCAACATGAAGTTTTAAGGATGCATTACTGAGACTTCCAAACCATGTACCTTTGAGCCCAATAGTAAATTCCACCCATGCAACTTGAATACTAGTTTTCAAAACTAGCAATAGAGCTTTGTATAAACATAAGCATGACGTGTTTCAAATGGTTTACCATTTTTTGAACTCATCATCTCTTTAAATTTATATATTTCCATTATCTGTAATGGATTTTGGCCATCAATCCTAGAGCTTGATCTTGTCAATACCTATGTTCATCAATGTAGCCAAGTCCTTTCACACTCCCATTAAGATTAAGATATTGTTCCCCATAAAATATTTAGCCTGATCAATGATTGATTTTTCCTGATCATATTGTATTCTTGAGCTTCAAGATATTTGTGGCTTCAGTGTCATGATTTTATATCCCCTCTTCTACAAACTAGGCATGCACTATGTTCTTTTGAATTATTTAGATAAGCTCCCAATATTTTTTCTATCATCCAGTTTTCAGATTAATAGCCATATTTAATCGTGATATCATCATAATATTCAAACAAAAAATGGAGCACTAAAAACAAATGTTCATGAAAAATATGTATTAAGTGATTTTAATGAAATTCTTCCTACCTACATTGTGTTATCCATGTCCACTCCAGAAAGAGATTTGAACATGCATCATGCACTAAATATGTATGTAGCACAAAGAAATTGCAAGGACTCAGCAAAACTAAATACTTGATTTTGTAGATAAATGGATGATAGGTGCAAAAATTGGCTCATAAAGTGCATGACTAGTAGTTTCTATACAGTGTCATCCAACATGCCTTCCCTATAACAAATAACATGTGTGTTGCAAGCGAGTGTGGTGTCATTTTTAAATTAAATTTGCATGTCTTATTGAGAGAAAAATTGATAAAAAAATAAATATAATAACTAATATGAAGTTAAATATTAAAAAATAAAACTTGTTGGTTGGCATGCATAGCTTGCGTGAAACCCATGTATCCCCTCACCACACTCAATGTTCAAGAAGGTTGGGGTTAAGGTGGGGTCTGGTACTTTGCACCACTGTAAAATTTTCTCAACATAAGCTATTGTAGATGTTATTGGAGCACCTAGTGTTGTCTATCGACACTATAGGTATGAATCTTCAGAACCCATGGAGGTGAGGGGCATTTTATCTTTGGAAAGAAGAATGAGGTTGGTTTTGGTCCATGCTTATTTGGAGATTTCTCTGATGCTTATCTAGAGATTTCTTTGTTGGGTGCTTCTTCAACGGGATCTAGTTAAAGATAAAGATCTAATGGTGGGAGATCCCTGCATACGAGTTAGCAGCATTAAAGGAAACATGCATGTCATTTCCAACCACTTTGCTACACCGTGAATAACTATTATGCATGGGTGTTCTCTAATAGGGAGAATATTCAAAATAGGAGGGAAAGTGAAAATGAATTGCAACAATCAATGGAGAGAGTAAGGTGATTCCAAGTGAGATAAATGTGTGTCAATTATGAGAGGTTGATTATTAAACTAGGAGGGAGTTTCAAGATAAATTGTGAAGGTTAAGTGAAGTGCGGTGAAATGTGATAGTAAGGTGGTTCAAGGTTCGATAAGCAATGGGATTGGTGGGCTACATAATACGGGAATTCCTTATCCATTCTAGAAACAAGGGGATTGGCATCACAAGAATGGACAAGCCTGTAAAGAAAACATGGGAATTTGCTTGAATTTTCGCATTCACTTCTTCATCCCAATTTCTTGCCCACCAAAGCTAGATTTTGAATTGTAAAAAGAAAATGTATAAATCAACCACCACTCGTGTCAATATCAATGACAACATCATCTTGAATGTGCACAATTTCTCCTAACAACACTTGCTCTGTATTAAAAATAACTTCAAATATCACAATGAGTGAAGGAGTTGTACCTGAAGGGAATGTTGTCATATAGACTGTCCAACAAGAGAATGTTGTCATTCTAGATCTGCAACTTCTTGGAACTTACTATGTTCTTATTCGAGATTTGCAACTTCATTCAATTGTTAAGAGAAGTTTGTTATCTGAGACCTGCAACTTCCTTCAACACCAAGAACTTACCTTTTGCGTGGTTGTGTAGGTGGCACCAATGCAAGACCTTGCCTTTTTGCATGGTTCATCCAAACTTAAACAAGAATGCAACAAATCACAGATATAACCATAAATACATAGATGCATTAGAAATAACACTTCATTTAATTAATATCAAATACTAAAATATGCTTACAAAATAATGGAAATAAACTACCTCAGGCGATGGTAGCTTATCTTTGAGAAGAGATGTGGAGGCTACATGCCTCTAAACTATGTTATAATGGGGCTCAAAGGTCTATTTATTATTGAGAAGAAATGGAAAGCCCTAAACATTAAAAAACCTAACCCTAGGAGATAAAGCACCAAAAATGTGGGCCCCATTTGTGTAAATTGGTACATCAACTTCTCGGGGTCGCAAATTTGGCATACAGTCCCCATTTAGCTATCTTAATACCTCGTTTCGAATATGTAAAGTAGAAGACCAAAAATAAATGGATAAATTAGATTTGGAATTTTTAAATCTCTCATTTTTCCCTAAAAACATTTTTTAGGACCTCAAAACGGCTCTGAAAGTTCAGGACCTGAAAAACTGCCAAAAATAGTAAACTATGCTACAATTAAAGAAACTGAAAAAATAAAGAGACAATGTTTGGGATCTAATTGGAATAGGTGGGTGGCCACCAATATCCACCTGGATCAGTCCTCCCCACTTAGGAAGTGATGGTCCCCATTGTGTTGAGTGCCTCCATGAGATGGGGAAACTTCTACTGAACTTGGTTCCTAGGGAGCCACTTACCTTGGTGCAGGAGTTGGCCATCTTTGAAAACCTGATATAGTTGGATATTTTGTTGGCAAGTTTTCTTGATCTATGTGTCCATTATTTGATTAGTTGTGGTATGTTCCATGCATTCTGGGTTTAGCTATATTGGTGTTAGTTGTTATGCAATGTCGGATGTGTCAACCAATGGAGGAAAGTATGGTAGAAGGCAATATACATTGAACACTGGGTGCATACCAAGGAATGGTGGAATGCTTAGCTTGAAGGAATTATCCCCTATAACCTTAGTGATTGTGTTTGGCCCATATCAGAGTGGGCGAAGCTTGCGGTGGGGTCCAGTGAGGCCCTCCTTCTGCAAATGTAGCCAAACTTTGTCGCCTACATGGAACTTTTTCTGCAACTGAAGTTGATCATGGTGTTGCTTCTACTTAGCATTGGATTTTTCCAATATATCATGGACCTATTGGCAAATGTTTTGAATGTGATCATCTTCAGACTTGACATGAGATGAATCTTCCTGAGTAGTTACAAATGGTATGGCCACATCAATGGGACATAATGGTTGAAATCCCAACCCTACCTGAAAGGGGTTGTGGCCTGTTGAGCTATGGAGAGATTTGTTATAGTTGTGTTGGACATAGGGGAGGCTTTCATCCCATGCTTGTGGATGCTTCGAGTTGTACATGTATGAAATGTGTATGATCATCCTCTTGACGACTTATGTTTTTCCATTATATTTGGATGGAAAGTCATGGACTTAGTGAGTTGGTATCCAACATTGACCAGAGACTTGACCAAAATGAACTTAGGACTATATTGTCCCAATATGATACAATGGACTGTTGAATCCCAAAGTGTACCCACACTCACTAAAATAAGAGATTAGCAGTGGCCCCTGTTGTGATACGCTTTTTATAGGCTGCCATAATGGCCATCTTAGAGAATCCATCGACGACCACAAAAACATAGTTTTTTTTGTGCTTAGTAAAAGGAAGGCCTGACTTGTAATCCATTGAGATGGATTCCCAAGGTTGACTAAGAATAGGTAGAGGAGTATATAGGCCTTGCTTCTTGATGGTTTGTTTGGCAATGGTGCAGGCAATGTAGGATTTAATGTACCTCCTAATGTCTCAATAAAAGTTTGGCCAATAAAATATTTTTAAAGTATTGTCATTGTTTTATCTACTCTGAAATGTCTAGTGACCCAACTATAGTGCGGCTCCCAAATCATCTTGGAACGCTCACTTGATGGAACACATATATGTCCCAGGTGGCATAATAGTGCATCATTGAGGTGAAAATTTGGAACTTTCTTACCATTCGGGAGTGTTTCGTATGTGTTGTCGAATTATTGATCACTCTCATAAGGATGCGGCAACCCTGAAATCTCGTGCTCACAAGAGTTGAGCAAAGTGATTAATGCCATGACTGGAGGTTGGTTGAGGCAATCTGTGACATTATTGGTGCTTCCCTTATTGTACTTAATATTCAAATGGAATTGTTGCAGGTATGTGGACCATTTTTAATGTGCGATCATTCTTCCACTTCCCTTGTGTTTGTATGAACTGCAGGGGTTGCTGGTCTGTGTGGATGACTATTTCCTTCCCCATAATATTATGCTTCCATTAATGACATGCTTACACAATGGAACACATTTCTTTTTCATAGGTTGGATACTTTCAGACTGAGTCTGAAAGTGTCTCACTATGGTAAGCCACTGGATGCCCCTGTTAAGTAAGAACTGCACTAATAACATAGTCAGAGGCATCTATCTCAATCTCAAATGGTTTCTGCAAGTCTGGAAATGTCAGCACTGGTGCAGAGCAGAGGCACTACTTCAACTCAACAAATTCCTTTTGTTGGGATCCATAAAAAAATAACTTCGCTTGCGCTCCACCCTTGGTGACATAACTTAATTTCCAAGTGATATGCGAGAACCCTAACATGAACCTGTGGTAGAAATTGGTAAGGCCTAAAAAGTTGCAAAACTTTGTTAGAGTGTTTGGGGCTGGAAAATCCCAAATGACTTGTATCTTGGTTGGGTCCACATGCACACCCTTCTCATTAACTTATGTACCCTAGATATTGAACCTGGGTCAAGCCAAAAATGCATTTTTCCATATTGGCACACAACTTACGTTGCCACAGGGTTTGGGGGACCTGTTGAATATGGTGGAGGTGCGCTTCGTAGGTCTTGTTGAAAATAAAGATGTCATCTAAATACACTACCACGAATGCAGTGGTGAAGGGTCACAATATGTCATCTATCAATCTCATGAGGGTTGCAAGGGAATTTGTCAACCCAAAGGCATGACCAACCATTTGAAGAGGCCCTCCTTGGATTTGAAGGCAGTGTTCCACACATCAGAGGTTTTTATTAGCACTTGGTGATAATCAAACTTCAAGTCAATCTTGCTAAAATATTTTTCCCCCTTGAGGTGGTCCAAAAGGGTCAATATAGAGTCTCTAGATCCCATCCTTCTTATGTGCCAATACAATTGGGCTCCCATAGGGTGATGAGCTTGGCATGATGTTGCCTTTTTGCAACAACTCCTTGCTACACTGTATTTTTTCATGCCTCCTGTACTTCCCTATGAAATACCCTGAAGTGCCTGAAACATGATCATTATCTAGTATACTCATCAATGTATGCAATTCAGATCCCTCCTTTAACTTTGCCTAGAAAATACCTAGAGCTTTCCCTTAAGAAATAGCTCATGAAACCCTAAATTGAGAATCATCCCTCTTATGAACCTAAAAACTGCGATGATCACCTGTTGCACCTTGTTAAGACAACGATGGAATCACTCCGTTCTCTCTCATACTCGTGATGGTCTCAAAAAGGAATTTTCCCCAAAGAGGATGAGAAGCTTCGTGACCTAGAAGCTTCCAGAGAGGTGAGCTAGAGGTGGTTTCGCATAGATGAGGTCGAATCCTCCTAATTTGACCTCTTGGTCTCATCCCTATGAGCTACCTCCTTAAGATGTGGGCCTAATCCTATCTCTGGAGGAGGCCTAACTCCCTCTCCCAGCTTATAAATTCCCCCTCTACCATTCCCAAATGGTTGATCTATGTCCATTTGCACCCCTATGCTGAGCTTGTGCTTAGATGTTATTCATTAGACTTGGAGAAGGAGTGTTGGAGAGTTTCTTGGCTTGGACTTGGATTACCACTCAAGGAGAGCCTTTCGACATCAAAGCTATGGTAGTAAGATGAATCCCCTTTATTCTTTAAATAATAATACAATTGTTGGTTCATGTTCCCAATATATATGTTCATGTATGTATTTGTTTGGCATTCCTTGATGATCTAATAAATTATTATTGGATTTTATATTGGTTTTGGCATGCTTTGTTGTCTCTTGGTTGTTTTTGTAGGTATATAAGCGCTGAAAGAAGTAGGAACAAGGCCTCGACACAAGCACTTCAAGGATCTCAACAAAGGAAATCGGATTAGCATCAGAGCAAGGTAGACCTTCTCTTTTCTTCTATTTTCAATCATGATCTAGGAATATGTCTAGTTGATTATCCCTTTAGTTGCTAGACCCACTCATTGGGCTAGAGGGATTGTCTCTGTCCGTAGAGAGGATTAACCTTATCAAAAAAATGGTGACTCTTCCAGGGAGCCTATGACCTTTTCCTTCCTCTCCTTCACCTTGTCTTTTGACCAGTTTGGTCAACCAATGATTTTTAGACTTCATTGCTTTCTTGCAGTTAGTGTCATTGCCTGGTAGGTGTTTGAAGATTTTTAACTTGAGCTATTTTGGAAAATTTTAGATTTATTTGTCCTTTTCCTTGACCATCACAGATATGATCTTGACAATCATGATGATATCGTATTTCTTCCAGTCGCAGTAGCAATGATCGCTATTTTACTTCTGACAAGTGTGATGATTGCAGAAAACTTATAAGTTTAGGGTTTTATCTTTGATTTTTAGTTTTAGTTGTCTTCTCCTTGTTGAAAAGTGTGCAACAAGAAATGCTTGTTGAGATTGCAACAAGATGATGGAGCTTAGTGAAAAGAGTCGCCTTCACTAAGTGGGCCCGCAGGCTATTTTTGGCGCAAGTCTATTTTTAGACTATGTCTATTTTTAGACATATGGATCATGTCGATGTTTATGGATGATTGATCAAGTTGGAAAAATAGATAGATTTCTATTTTTGATGAAAGTGTGAGTGATCACAGTGTGAGTGATCAAAGTCTATTTTTAGACTGGCTGTCAAAAATAGAAAAGTCAAATATTATTATCTCACAATAATATTTGGACTATAAACTTGATCTTATTCTCTTGGAGCACTTCAGAATGAGCTACGGATGTGGTACATGCGGATCCCACAAGGAAATATGTGGTTACCTATGGGATGACTAATATTTGCATGCAGGACTTCAGTTAGAACTCAAGTGAGTTGAGTTTAGTGGACTGGAGGTACAGTTGATGGAGTTGTGTTCAGTTTGACTTAGTTAAACTAGTTGTAGTTAGTCTAACTGCAGATAGACTAATGATGAGTTGTTAAACTAATTATTAACTCATAATACAACTAAAGAATACATCAGTTAACTTAGTTGCATGTCAGTGCATGTTCAGTTCAACAGGGACAAGTGGTAGAGAATCAGATTGCTATCAGTTGTGACTATAGTTGTGCATCAGATCTTGCACAATCAAGGGATTGAGTATGCCAATGAGTTTGCTCACGTATTTGGCCCACATTTTAGCCTTTGCTCACATCCACAAAGAGTGAGTGACTATTTTTCAGGTGAAAATCGAGTTTGGTGAGCCATTCTCATCAGTTCTTGAGCAGGTATTGAGCAGTGGAGGCAGGCAAGCAGCGGGGGAGATTTGGAGATCAAATCTGAGCTGTATTGTGTGTAACAGGTGGAGATACTTGTGAGAAGTATTATGCTTTGTATTGTTACATGATTCAATCAATATAATATACATATAGTGTGGGGTTTTAGCGAGATGCTTTCCCCGGGATACATACTGTGTTTATGAGTTTGATTGATGCTTCTATCTGTCCCTGTGAATGTTTCTGCTTCTGTAAATTGATGATCAACGTAGAGGAGATTATGTATTATACATGTTCCGCTTATAATTGTATGATTAGGATAATCTCTGTGAATATGTGTTAAATTATTCAAAATTTCTACATGGTATCAGAGCTAGATGATTTGTAGAAAAAGTTTCTACATGGTATCGGAGGTGCTTGATTTGTAGAAGAGATTTTTACAGGATATCAAGCGAGGATTGATCATCAGATATACTATTCAGGAAGTGTTTACATTCTATTTCTTCAGGCAGAGTCTGTAATCGGGCCAGGTAGCCTCTGGATTCATCCTTCCTTTGGAAGGTGAGATATCCGGTAAAAGCCCATACAGTCGATCTCTGTACGAGAAATACTTTGTTCTCACGAATTCTAGATCGGAAGCGGTTGAGTTTTGAGCTGGTGGAATTCGAATTTAATTCCAAAGCAAGAGATAAAACTCAGAAACATTCAGTTCGAGAATGGAGATAGTATGCCCCAGTATCTCACGAGGTTCACTCAGTGTCGAGATGAGCTGGGAAGTGTGGGGGTTACTGTTGATGATGAGGATGGTGAGTCTAGGACTCCTTGACCTTCCTAAGAGTTGGCATAGCTACCAGGACTCGGTGAATGGAAGGGAGAAACTGCCAAATTGGGAACGACCATGGTCGGATTTGATGCAGGAGGAGATTAGATGGAGCACCAGAGACGGTTCTTCATCCATGCAGGATGAGGAGAACTGTGCCTTAGCGAGTAAGGCGAGGAAGGGGAAGGGGAAGGTTTCTCTTTCCGAATCCAGTTCTTCCAATGATGGGAAGAAGGTTGACTAGGCGAAGGTGAGATTCTTTCGTTGTCATGAGTTGGGTCATTATGCTACTAATTTCCCAAAGAAGAAGTCCAAGAAGGGGTCCGGGGAAGGATCTGAAGGTGAGGCAGCCTCACTTGCTTCATAGTTTGAGTTGGACTTCACACTCTTCTCATGCATGGTTTCATCCATGATGGGAAGTGGTTGGTTTCTTGACAGTGGAGCTTCTTTCCACATGACCGGTGACAAAAGTTTGTTCAGTACTTTGGAGGAGAAAGATCTCCAGATACTCATAGGGATGGGTAATGATGAGAAGTATAGTGTCTCAGGTGTAGGCACGGTTATTTTTCAGAGGGAGCATGGAGCTCGCCTTACCTTGACCGATGTCAAGTATGTACCAGGACTGAAGAGAAACTTGGTGTCAATCGCGATGCTGGAAGACAGAGGCTATGATGTAGTCTTCAGTAAGGGAAAGGTTTTCCTTAGACACATCATCACCAGACAGGTGAAGAAGATTGGTTCACGGGTCAAGAACATGTATGCTCTTGAGGTTCAAGATGCATGCAAAGCCTTGAGTAGCAAGGCAACTGATGGAGACTTGGTGGTTGAGAGGGAGCGTATATTACCTCTCAACATGCAGAGCCAGAAGAAGTCTCAAACGATTGTGGAGGAGCCACGATTGGTGCAGCAGCTTCAGGAGGTTGTGGAGGAGCCACAACAAGGGAAGCTGAGAGGACATAGAGTAGAGACATCTACTCATCTAGAGACCTCTAGTAGGGGGAAACTTCGAGCCAGATGGGCTGAAGGATCGCATGCAGGCATACCTCCAGGTAGGAGGTGGGGTGATGTGGATTGATCGTCCCAAGGAGGAGGGGCAGGATCCTTGAGGTACCCAACCTCTTGGATGAGACCTTGCTACAGGAGCCCCGATGTGTAGTAGCAGGAACTGACTGATTGGGTAGAGACAGATGCGGATGGAGCGGCAGAGAGAGCGACAGTGTAGGGAATCCCAGGACAACGCATAGCTAGCAGGTTGTAGCAATGCGAGAGGCACAAGTGTTTTGCACAGTGCTAGGTGGCACAGAGAGGTGTGCAATGGTGCGAGATGCATGGAGATGTTGCAGTAGCACAGATGTCAGAGAGGGAGCACTTGTCAGCAGCAGGTAGAGCTTCAGCATCAGAGGGTGTTTCTATCCCAACAGGGAGGTCAGTTGGGAGGTGCAGTGCGGATGCAATGCTGGGAGATAGAACCAGCAGCAGCACGGATGCAGTCAGAGATCAAAGTGACAGAGGCTAGAGCAGTCAGATACTGAAGAGCACAGAGATGCAGAGTTTCAGTCGACAGAGGCAATAGCAGTCAGAGACTTTGATGACAGAGCAAGTGGACCGGCCAGATGTGTTGCATGGAGAACATTCCAGAGTTACAGGATCGGGTTTGAGAGGAAGCCTTTCTTGTTGAGAGGGAGTGTTGAAAAGTGTGCAACAAGAAATGCTTGTTGAGATTGCAACAAGATGATGGAGCTTAGTGAAAAGAGTCGCCTTCACTAAGTGGGCCCGCAGGCTATTTTTGGCGCAAGTCTATTTTTAGACTATGTTTATTTTTAGACATATGGATCATGTCTATGTTTATGGATGATTGATCAAGTTGGAAAAATAGATGGATTTCTATTTTTGATGAAAGTGTGAGTGATCACAGTGTGAGTGATCAAAGTCTATTTTTAGACTGGCTGTCAAAAATAGAAAAGTCAAATATTATTATCTCACAATAATATTTGGACTATAAACTTGATCTTATTCTCTTCGAGCACTTCAGAATGATCTACGGATGTGGTACATGTGGATCCCACAAGGAAATACGTGGTTACCTACAAGATGACTAATATTTGCATGCAGGACTTCAGTTAGAACTCAAGTGAGTTGAGTTTAGTGGACTGGAGGTACAGTTGATGGAGTTGTGTTCAGTTTGACTTAGTTAAACTAGTTGTAGTTAGTCTAACTGCAGATAGACTAATGATGAGTTGTTAAACTAATTATTAACTCATAATACAACTAAAGAATACATCATTTAACTCAGTTGCATGTCAGTGCATGTTCAGTTCAACAGGGACAAGTGGTAGAGAATCAGATTGCTATCAGTTGTGACTATAGTTGTGCATCAGATCTTGCACAATCAAGGGATTGAGTATGCCAATGAGTTTGCTCACGTATTTGGCCCACATTTTAGCCTTTGCTCACGTCCACAAAGAGTGAGTGACTATTTTGCAGGTGAAAATCGAGTTTGGTGAGCCATTCTCATCAGTTCTTGAGCAGGTATTGAGTAGTGGAGGCAGGCAAGCAGCGGGGGAGATTTGGAGATCAAATCTGAGCTGTATTGTGTGTAACAGGTGGAGATACTTGTGAGAAGTATTATGCTTTGTATTGTTACATGATTCAATCAATATAATATACATACAGTGTGGGGTTTTTAGCGAGATGCTTTCCCCGGGATACATACTGTGTTTATGAGTTTGATTGATGCTTCTATCTGTCCCTGTGAATGTTTCTGCTTCTGTAAATTGATGATCAACGTAGAGGAGATTATGTATTATACATGTTCCGCTTATAATTGTATGATCAGGATAATCTCTGTGAATATGTGTTAAATTATTCAAAATTTCTACACTCCTTGAGATTTACCAGTGTGTTTTTTCATTGACTCTATTAGTGTGTGCTTGCAATTTATTTTTGACCTGGCTTGAGTGTTCTTGAAGTTTGATTAGCCTTTTATAGTTCTAGGTCTTCTAGGTCAACCTTAGTACACTCGTTGGTCTTTCGATCAGAGATTGATTGCCTGCGTTAAAATTCTTTGTGTGTTCAGACCTACTTGCATATTACTTTTGGTTTTGGTGCCTTAAGTTGTTTTCATTAGAGGATATAATGAAAGTTTCTTAAGTTTCATTCAACAAGCGATATATTACAAATCGATTGTCTCTTTGGAATAAGAAGAAAGTGTTTGCTTTGAAGTTGTTTATGTTTCAAACTGAAAGTGAAAGTGTCATTCTTTTCCTAGTTTTCATAACATTTTGGGTTGCATTCAAATCATTGATGTGAAAGTGATTTTCATACTTCGTGGTTTTCTTGCCTTCTCGTTCCCTTTGCACTAGATTACATTAGTTTCATTCTGAAAAATAGAGAAAAATCATCATTATATCTTATAGATTTTTCTTTAAAGATTTTTTTTGGCACTGCATTTTCTTATCATATGAAATATTAGATTTAATATTATCTTTACATTTGGATATGGTCATAGATGCATATTGCAATTGGTTTGATGCATGATTTCGGTGATTTTCTTCCCTACATAGCTAGCCTTCATCGAATTGAAAGATTTCAGTTTTTCATCTAGTCTGAATTTTAGGAAGAAGAAACATCGTTAGGGCCTTGAAATTGAGACATTATTACAAGATCAACTTTAAAATATATCAATTTACCTAAGGAGAATTTGAAACATTAACAATCATATCTAGTGGTCTATGATAGAGATGTGTTCTAGCGTCTTTAAAACTTAGTAGTTGTCATTAGCTTCAGCATTAGACAATGATTATACCTCTCTAGCTCAGTTGGTTTCAGGCACTCCTAGTACCTTGTCAATGTATCAGAACCCCATCTTGTCTTTCGGTGCTATGCCTACATCATGTTCGTTCATTTTGAACATGACCTCTCGATCAATTGTGCAAACTACAATCACTTCAGTTCTGATTCAACCTACCATTGTGTCTCAACCTGTCTCGTCGTTTCGACTGACTCTTTCGGTTCAAACATCAGTCTCAGGTCAGATCTCGGTAATTTCTTCTATCCCTCTAGTAAGTGGACAGATTGTGCCACCACCTAGGGGACAAAATCCGAATATCCCCATGATGTCTCAAGATACTAGTGGATTACAAACTTATAAGGTTGAAATGAATCAACCCTCTTACGGTACTATTCCTAACCTTGTTTGTCCATCTGGGTAGGGTAACATCCCATACTAGCAGCCATATATGGCTCAAGTCCCATTCCAACTGGCTTTTGTCCCATATGGTTCACAAGCTCTGGTAAGTCTACCTTACATTCCTCAATTTGGGCCTTATGGTCAGCCTAGTCAATCCACTGCGCCTGGTGGATATGGCTAGATCCAATTCGGGAACTACCAATACCCTCAAGGTATCACCCTAGGAACTATCCAAATACCCTTACAGTAGCAAGGCAAATCTTTGTAGCAGCAAGGTCAAGCACTGCAATAGCAAGGACAACTGTTACAACTGTAAGGGAAACCTTTGTAACAGTTACAGAAAACTTTGCAGCCGCAAATGCAGTTTGTTCAACAGTCCTCCCAACCTTTTTCCTTGCAAGGCTATGTTGGGCCTTAGTTTTGGTCTTATTTTTTCTCTAAGAAACTTACTAATCCATCTATTTGCCATCCATTTTCCCTTCATTCATCCCATTTTGATATATATTTGATATCCATTCAGGTATTTAATTTTAATTTTTCAATTTCTAAAGTTTTTATGAAAGTTTGGTTTTTAGTGCAAAATTGGCAGATTCAGAAATTCCCGTAATTTCTCTATGGTTGATATGGTTGCAGGACACTTGGGCACGAATTGAATGCATGGATGGGAAGCTTGGGAACTAGGACTAAGCCAGCTATGCTTAGTTCGAACAGAACAAGCTTTATTAGGCCCATTTGGTGCTAGTCAATCATGACTAGTCATTCAAAAATCCCATAGAAATAGGGCAGTTTTGAGATTCTATGGGATTGATAATATTTATTGGGATGGGAATAATGAATTCGACTTAGATAGGTGGATGAGAGTAGATGGGTTTGTTTGAGTGAATATAGATCAGTTTTTTTCATGAGACTTCTTATTTAAGAGCCAAAACTTTGATGGCTTATGTATTGACTTATTATACTTTTATGTTGTGACACTTTTGGATTGAAGAGTTAATTTGAAGACTTGTGCTATTATTATTTTTCTATGCAATGCTATGGATGTGTGATTGAATTTGAGCTTCTGATATCACTTCTCAAGTGTGCAAGGCAAGGGTGGAGGGCCCCCATTCCAAGCTAAGTACACTTCCTTGTTAACTAGTTTTATTTCTTGTAATCTGGTTATTGTAGAACTGGTTTTTCAAAGCTTTATTTCAGATTGCTTTATGGTTCATGCATGGTGATTGATTTCATTAGTTCTTAGCTTATTCATCACTTTATTAAGTTGGAGAAGCAAGTGTTCAAGTTGAACATCCCTTCTATTGAAATGATGAATTAAAACTAGTTTCCTTTTCTTGTATGCAAGTAGTTTCTTATTGAGATTTTGGTATTGAAATGAATGAATTATGATGAAATACCTTATGTGTCTCTTAAGTTAAGAGATTCTTTCATTAATAATTTATCCATCTTAAGTTCTTGGTTTTAACCTCTGATTCATTAAGTGGTAATTGAGGCAAAAGTGGACTTCTTGAGTCAAGAACCATTTCAATGTTTTTCCTCTTTTTAAACTAATTGAATTAGAGTTGTAGGATGTATTACTTTAAGCTTTTGAATAACTTATCTTTCAAGGTTTTATTAAATCTGATCTTCACATATAGTGAACTTGCCTCAAAGCATAAACAACTCGGATTGATAAGAAATAATTGTGTTAATTTAGGTAAACAAATTAGCTCAACATTTTGGCACCGTTGCCGGGGAGGCAAATATCGGCATAGTCAATAGAAATATAAATTTCAAAACAAACAAAAACATTAGTTACATCCATTTTTAGTTATGTTTCTTTATGCCTAGATATAGAGATCCTCAAGGTAGATTTATTAAAAACCCCCCACAAATAGAGATAGGATCATCAAACACCCCAATTACTGGTAATCCAATAATTGAGGAATTGGTAGAAAAACAAAGAACTGGACAAAGATTAACTTTGATTGAGAGGCAAACTTTGTTAGCTTTGGAAGCAAAGCAAAAACAATCTTCAATTTCTGGAAAGCAAAAAGAAATTATCAAAGTTAAACAACCTGTCTTTCCATCCATAAATCCACCTATCTTTCAACAACCTGAATCTCCACTCAAAATTGAAACAAATCAACCAATGGCAGAAGAGGGACATGGATCTGTTATTTTCACTCCTGAACAATGAGCTGAATATGAAAGACAACAAAGAGAATGGAGAAGAAAGAGAGAGGAGGAGGCAAAACAAGAAAATGATAGAAAGATAGAAAATGATCGGAAAAGACAAGAAGATGGTAATGATCAAGAGGCTACCTTTAGCTTTCCAATAGTAGACACAAGTGCAATATTAGGAGAAGAAGTGAAAATGAAAAATATTCCACCTTCTGTATTGCCAAATTTTTATGGAATGTCCACGGAAGATCCTGATGCATTTATGTTTGAATTTGATATTCTATGTAGAACATATGGATACACTGATGAAATTCATAAACTTCGTCTTTTCCCTGCAACATTAAAAGCAGAAGCTTTAAAATGGTTCATGGGTTTAGGAGAACAAACAATAGCTTCTTGGGATGATATGAGATTAGTCTTCCTTAAAAAATATCAAGCTTATTGTAGATCTAGAGATTCAAAGGAAGATGTTTTCAAAATGACACAACAAGAAGATGAAAGTTTAGAAGAATATTTGGAAAGATTTGCATATAATCTACAAAAATCTAAACAACACTCTCTAAATCAAGAAACCATTCGAACAATCTTTCTCAAGGGTGTAAGGGATGAATACCTTGACATTTTGAATGTGATGGGTAAAGGAGACATTTCAAACCTACCATTCGAAGAAATTGTTGAGTTATGTCAAAAATATTCTAGAGGAAGATCAAAAACAAGAAAGAAAGAAGCAAGTTCAAAAGCAGCAAAGTCAGCTGCAGGAGGGATAACAAGAGCTGAAATAGGAAGTTTATTGGAAAACTTCAAAGCATACCTCTTAAGTACATTAGGGACACAAGTAGATGTTCTAAAGGCGAACAAGAAGAAAGAAGAACAAGAACAAGCTCTAGCAATCTCTTGTTCCAAATGTAGAAAGAAACATCCATTGAGAGAATGTCCTTTGGATAGTATTCAGGTTTGTGGTCTTTGTATAGAAAATCATTCCATAGAAAATTGTCTAAGATTGAAAGAATTACAAATGAACTCAATGAAAGAAGTGCCAGGAATAGAAGTTTTTTATTATGTAGCACCACGAAGACCATGGAAACCTAGGATGCCTCAACAAAATCAACAACAATTCCCTCAACAAAATTACCTCTATCCACCTCAAAATCCTTGGACCCCTCCAATGCCATGGCAAGCTTGGCCTCCACAACAATATTCACAACAACCTGCACAATGTTGGAGAGGATATGGTTATGGAAATCAGCCACCTCAACAGTATCAACAACAATACCAGCAACAATACCAACAGTCATTTGCATATCCACAATATTCACAGTCCATACCATTTCAACAACAACATTCTGCATATCCACAATCCATGCCATTTCTGCAGCAGAATCCACCACCGCTGTTGACCCAACCACAAAAGTTACAGCTACCCACAAATCAACCCAGACCAACTAAATTACCAGCCCAACCAATGGAAAATCCGAATAATAAGGTGGACAAATCTGCATACATTGTAGAGGAAGCAACATGTTTTCCCACATATTCGATTCTTCCTCTTAATGATGTCCATCTAAGGTCTGGAAAAGTGCTTAAAAAGGATTCTCTTCCAATCATAGAAGAACCAACTGAACAAGGAGAATCAGCTGAAACATCACAAATTGAGAAACAAATTCAGAAAGGAAAAACCATTACAACCCAAACACCACCTTATCCTGAAAGGTTAGTGGAACAACAAAAAGAAATAACCCTTCCTGAATTTGATATTTTAGATGAGTTAAAAAATTCTTATGTAAAAATTCCTTTATTGAAGGAAATTAAAGAAATACCAATATATGCTAAAACAATAAAGGAATTGTGCATTAAGAAATCAGGGAAAAAAAAGAAGGATCCTACTACAATCCAAGTCATTGGTAAACTAGCAAGCCTCATGTCTACACAAACCATTGTAGAGAAATATATTGATTTTGGTATCCCTAAGGTTACTATATCAATAAATAATTTCTCAGTACCAAACACATTAATAGACTTGGGAGCAGCTATAAATGTAATGACAATGGAGACAATGAAAACTCTGCATTTAAACAACATTAGATCAACTTCTACAATTTTAGAACTAGCACACAGATCTAAAGTTGTTCCGGAAGGAATATTAGAAGATATCGTAGTCTCTTTGGGTTCATGGGAGTATCCTGTTGACTTCCTTATCTTGCAACCAAAAACAAATTTGGGAGGACATCCTCTAATCTTAGGCAGACCATGGTTAGCTACCGCTGATGCCTTCATAGGATGCAGATCAGGAAGCATGATTATTTCACATGGAAATGAAAGGAAACATATTGCTCTTTATTCACCTGCACAATCAACTTCTTTAGAATCAGTACTTGAGACTCAAGAAAAACATCAAACTAAATCAGTTTTAAGTATAAATCAATTCTTTGACTTTAGAGAAGAAGAAGAGAATGAAGACTTAATGGATCTTTTCATTTCAGAACCAAGTATTTCAGAGCAGCTTAGAGAAGTCCAATATGAAGCTACAAGTAACCTTTTGAATCAATGATTTCAGGAAACTTGTACTGTTCAAACTTTGCGGAATTCTTTTATAGACATCTTTCCTGTAAACTCAATCTCCAATCCAACAATAAAAACAATTGAGGTATATCCTGGAAAACATTTAAACATTGGAAACCAGTTGCAATCAGCACAAGAGCAAGAGGTAATTGCATTATTACAGAAATATTCAAAAGCTTTTGCCTGGGATTATATTGAAATGCAAGGAATCCATCCTAGCACATGTATCCACCACATCTATACAGATGATCAACTCAAACCTGTAAGGCAACCTCAAAGATGAATGAATCCCATGATGAAAGAAATAGTGAAAGAGGAACTGCAAAAATTGTTAAATGTTGGATTCATCTATCCTATTTCAGATAGTCAATGGGTTTCTCCATTGGTTATAGTACCAAATAAAAATGGAAAGTGGAGGGTATGTGTGGACTATAGGGAACTAAACAAAGCTACACTAAAAGATCATTTTCCTCTACCATTCATTGACCAAGTGTTAGACTCATTAGCTGGAAAGAAATTTTTCTCCTTCTTGGATGGGTTTAGTGGATACAACCAGATTAGAATAGCAACAGAAGACCAAGACAAGACAACATTCACTTTCCCATGGAGAACCTACGCATATAATGTTTTGCCATTTGGTTTATGCAATGCACCTGCAACTTTTCAACGAGAAGTTATTGCAATATTTGCTGATCTAATTCACGAATGTGTAGAGGTTTATATGGATGACTTCACATTTTATGGAAACACATATAATGATTGCCTAAATAACCTTGAGAAAGTTCTGAAACAATGCATTGAAAAAAATTTGTCATTGAGCAATGAGAAATGCTATATGATGTTGACAGAAGGAATAGTTCTGGGACACCATATTTCCACTTCAGGAATTAAGGTGGATCCAACAAAAATTCAAGTCCTAGTTAACTTAATGCCTCCTACAACACAAAAAGAGGTAAGAAGTTTCTTAGGCTATGCAGGTTATTATAGACGATTCATTGAAAACTTCAGTAAAATAGCCCAACCTCTGTTCAAACTATTAGCAAAAGATATTGAATTTCACTGGAAAAATGACTGTCAAAATGCATTTCAAATTCTGAAAGAAAAATTATCAGTTGCACCCATTCTCCATGGGCCAAACTGGTCTTTTCCATTTCATATATCAACTGATGCATCTGATACCGCGATAGGTGCCTCTCTTGGGCAGAAAGAGAACTTGTTCAATTATGCAATATACTTTATAAGCAAAAATCTAACACCTGCAGAATTGAACTACACAGTCACAGAGAAAGAAATGTTAGCCGTTATACATGCAGTAAACAAATTCAGGCACTATATAACAGGATATCAAGTTTTCATTCATACAGACCATTTAGCAATCAAATACTTGATGAATAAACCCATCACCAATGGAAGAATAACAAGATGGTTACTGTTATTACAAGAATTTAATATCACAATACAAGACCGGCCAGGTAAGGAAAATCAAGTGGCTGACTTTCTGTCCCGCATACATTCACCCAATGATCCAAATCCAGTTTTAGACAACTTTCCAGACAAACACCTGTTTGCCATAACAATAAAAACACCATGGTTTGCAGACATTGCAAATTATTTATCTTCTGGAAAGTTTCCAACTCAATTCTCTAAAAAGCAAAAACGAAAAATTGTGAGAGAAAGTTCTAGGTATAGTTGGGTAAATGGTGATTTATTTTATACTGGTTCAGATCTGATGATTAGAAAATGTGTGCGAGAAGATGAAATATTAGACATTCTGAGAGCATTTCATGATGAACCATGTGGTGGTCATTTTGCAGACAAACGAACAGCATATAAGGTGCTGCAATTGGGCTATTACTGGTCATCCATCTTCAGAGACTCTAAGGCATATGTCAAGCAATGTGACAGTTGCCAAAGAACAGGGAGACCAAACACATCAGATGAGGTGCCGCTCAAGCCATAGGTCCTCATAGAACCATTTGAGCAATGGGCACTTGACTTTATTGGACCTATTAATCCACCATCAAATGAAAAGAAGTACATCCTAGTATGTACAAATTATGTAACCAAATAGGCGGAGGCCAAAGCAATGAATAGAGCAATAGAAGATACAGTGGTCACCTTTCTCTTTGAAGAAATCTTTGTCAGATACAGAGTACCTAGACAAATTGTAACAGATCAAGGGGCACAATTTACATCAAAGTTGGTACGAGATCTAACAGAGAAATAAAAGATCAAACTCAGGAAATCTACACCATATCATCCTCAAGCAAATGGGCAGGTTGAATCAACAAATAAAGTCCTAGAAAATATCATGACTAAAACAGTACAGCTGAACATAAGAGATTGGTCTGAAAAATTAAAAGATGCACTATGGGCCTACAGAATCACATGGAAGAATACAACTGGTTTTATTCCATACCAGTTAGTATATGGAAAAGAGGCCTTATTGCCTATAGAGTTTCAGATGCAAACATACAGACTAGCAGTTGAACTAGGACTAGACCTGACTGAAGCACAACAGTAGCGGATTATGGAATTGAATCAATTAGATTAGCATCATCAACAAGCCATAGAACATACCACATTGGTGCAACAACAAAGAATGAAGTGGCACGACAGATATATCAAAACAAAGACATTTCACAAGGGAGACTGGGCATTACTTTTTGACTCCAAATTCAAAGACTTCAAAGCAAAGTTCACAACACACTGGCTAGGCCCATATGAAATTGACGAAATCTTTGACAATGGAGCAGTAAAGATCAGGACAATCGACCAGGACTCCACCTCATTTGTAGTGAATGGACATAACCTCAAACTTTATAATAGGCCTATCAACAAAGAAGCATTTATGAAACAACTGATATAGGATACAGAACTGGAAATCATGGCACACCAGGCTCAGCCATCTTCTAGTCTTGTAGTTGAATATATATATATATATATATATATATATATATAATAAAAATAAAAACATATAAAAAATAAATAATTTGTTTTCTAGTGAAAACCAGGAAACTAGCACTAAGCAAACACGAATTCATAGGGGAAATCCAGGGCAACTTGGACTCTATGAATTCCTTATTCTTGTTCTATTGTTCTCACATAATTTCATTGCAGGAACTCTCCACAGACAACTGACTTGAGGACAAGTCAAATCATAAGCAAGGGGGAGAATTGCATAAGATCTTTAGCTATAAAGCTGAAGTATATATGGAACTTGTATTGTCAACAGAGGGACCTGAAATAAGAAATCATTGCAGAGGGACCTGAAAGACCTGCCAATGTCAAAACAACATGTACATATTCCATAAGCATTGCAGAGGGACCTGAACAACAATTCAAGAACCAGAGCATGAAGAACAAGGAGCAGCAATAAAGTTTACTTTTCAATCCATCTACAACATTTGATCAATTGATTTCATCCCACTTGTACAGAAATCATCCAGGGGAGTATATGTATAGTCATTTTGTGCTTGAAAATTCAAATTTTTCTTAGAAATTTTTAGTCTTTGTTAAGTTGAAATTAGTACCTGAGGATATTCATTATCATTTCATATCCTATAGTCCCTATACATACCCTATAACCCTTATACATCATATTCATTTCATCTCCATACATATCCCATATTTATTTCATGATCATTAACCCCTAAGTATTTTTCTTTAGAAGCATAAAAAGACCAAACTGGGACAACTTTTCAACCTGCACATACAACTCAAGAATTAGTAATGGTGATAATTTTAAATATGACCCAAGATGGTCATTTTAAAATTATAAATATGTGCATATAATAAAAAAAACTCATGCGCTATATGAAAATCTATATATGCCATATACAAATATATGTGCTATAGTCCAAATGGTTATAATATGCATGCGCTATAGTCAAAATGGTGAAGTAAAGATTATATACATATATCATAAACCAAAGCGCATGTATATGATATAAATTAAAGCGCATATATATATGATATAAACTAAAGGCATGTATATGATATAAGGAAGGGCGCATATAATATAAGGTAAGGTGTATAAAGGGAAGGCCGCGTGCAAACCATATGGCACGACCGCGTACAAAAGAACACAACTGTGATTGCATATGTGGCAGCGGGGTATTGTGTATGGCTTAAATGATAAATGCACATCGCTCAAACTCATTGCAATATGAACGCATTGTTTAACATCATTGCATATGAGAATGAGTGAGGAGCACGGGTATAAACACACGACGGTGGCAATCATATTGTATGCAGCCAAGGGTAAGTGACTGAATGAAACGACATCAACAAAATGATCATCTGAGTCAATATCGGCCAACACACAGGTACGGGGTAAACACCGTGGCATGGCGACTATTTTTCATTGGACTATGTGCTGTGCAGGAGTTATGCGCATACGTTCAAACTAAAACTATGATTCGGCCATCCTCATGACACAGTCAGGCGACTGGTCAACAAGACACCCATACCAACCATACACTATAACACCAATAAACAGAGTGCACAGTACACCCATGAAACGGTCATGAACTGACCGACAGTTCTTGCACTGTTTAAACTCATTCTTCATTTCTGAATAGCTTAGAACGATGGTGTTTGGAGCTGCAAGCTAGTGAAAAGGAAATTGAAGCGGGTTTGAGAGGATTTAAGAAGGAAAATTACCCCGGATTTAACGCCGAGTGATCACTGATTCTCGAGATCCATTCAGGTAACGGAGTAGTTTGTTTAAGCTCGACAACTGTGGAATATAGTTGTAAACTGCCTGTAATTAATGGTTAATTATTCTGCCCTTGCCACCAGTCAGTTAAACGTATGAACAGGGATTTGGAGCGCCGTTTAACACTCCTCAGCGCTTTTTGACAACCAGGTAACGCCAAAACCACGCATTAACCCCAGCAATAAGTCGGTTGATAGCAGTTAATAAATATGGCGATAAGATTCACTGCGTAAATCATGGCATAGAACACTAGTAAATAGCGCATAATTTAAGTTTAAACGTGTTGCATGGATAACACGTTAGGGTATGGGGATTGCATGTGAAGTTTTATGAACCAAAATGGAGTGCAGTGTTGTAAATCACAACAAAGTCTATAAATAGAGGAGGCAGAGTCTAGTTCATAGCGCTGAAATGTGATTTTCATGGCATGTTTGTTTTGATTGCGTGTTGTTGGTTGATTGCGCACTGTTGGTTGATTGCGCATTGATATACATCCTTTGTTTTGCTGCGCGCTGTCATCATTTATATAACTAATATATCATGTGCCTGTGTATGGAAATAGCCCGAATGGTTAACAAACATAATGGGTGTGTCTCTGTTATGAACCTTTTTGCCACTATGCGTCTTTGTTTTGACCAAAACAATGGGTTGAAGTCTGCGTGGGCCGAAAGAGCTGTGTCATGTTTAAAAGAAGAGCTGTGTAATGTTGGGTGATTTAGTTGTTGTGTAATGTGTCTAAGACCGAGCGCTGATTGCCAAAGGGAGTAAATGCCGAGCCATTTAAAATTCGTTTTAAATGCGCTATTTGTTTTCTTTTCAATTTGTTTTGAGGCCGAAGTGTTGTTTTTCAAGATTTTAGATAAGCAGGCCGAGAGAATTTTGTCGATTTTCAAATTTTTATTTTGAGGCCGAGAGCCATTTGAATGCACTGCTAGTCAAAGCACTGTTTGTTTTTAATGATTGTATATACACAGTGAACATATGGCTTGATTTTGGTGACAGTATACACAGTGTAGGGTGATGGGCATACATGGAACAGTATGAAAAAAATTGTTTTCATATGTATTTTGTTTACCAGAACAGATATTAGCATATTGACAGGGATATACAGGTGTTTGATTGCTTGAACAAGGATTTGAAATAGTGCTGCTACAGAGAAAGAGTGAACAGAGGCTGAAGAAATCAAAGTTAAATTGTTGTGAAGAGGAAGGTAAGCTTCTCTGCTTTCAGAATTTCATTTTGAAAAGAACAATAGTCATAAAATTTTTATTGTCAAGATGAAATTAGTAACAGCAGAAGCATACATTCACTGGATTTTAGAAACAATGTCAGCTAGAGTAGAGCCAAAATTTCAGATAGAGAGATGGGGGAAGGAAACTATAGAAAAACTTTACCAAGCGGGGATGATAGGATTTTTACAAAAATTTGATGGCCACTCTGAAGAGATAACCAGGGACTTTATAAACAATTTCAGTCAGGACTAGACACGGGTAGGAGATGTTATTATTCCTGTGACTCAGGAATATCTTTCCCAAGCTTTAGATCTACCAATGATAGGTGAGAAATATTACAAAGGCCTGCACTTCAAGGAGAAAGCATGGACTTTCTTTCTTGAGAAGAATCGGAAAGGGACTTTTGATAGAACAAAGGGGATACCAAGGGAATGGTTCAATGAACCATGGGGTGAGTTGGTTTTGGTCATCCAAAAGTTTTTGACTTGTGATAGAGGATATAGTGTTGCCCAATTGTATCCAATCACTTCAGTTTTGATTCAACCTACCATTGTATCTCAACCTATCTCGTCGTTTCGACGGACTCTTTCTGTTCAAACATCAGTCTCAGGTCAGATCTCAGTAATTTCTTCTATCCCTCTAGTAAGTGGACAGATTGTGCGACCGCCTAGGGGAAAAAATCCGAATATCCCCATGATGTCTCAAGAAACTAGTGGATTACAAACTTATAAGGTTGGAATGAATCAACCCTTTTATGGTACTATTCCTAACCTTGTTTGTTCATCTGTGTAGGGTAACATCCCATACCAGCAGCCATATATGGTTCAAGTCCCATTCCAACTGGCTTATGTCCCATATGGTTCACAACCTCTGGTAAATCTACCTTACATTCCTCAAGTTGGGCCTTATGGTCAGCCTGGTCAATCAACTGCGCCTAGTGGATATGGCTAGATCCAATTCGGGAACTACCAATACCCTCAAGGTATCACCCTAGGAACTATCCAAATACCCTTACAGCAGCAAGGCAAATCTTTGTAGCAGCAAGGTCAAGCACTGCAATAGCAAGGACAACTGTTACAACTATAATGGAAACCTTTGTAATAGTCACAGAAAACTTTGCAGCCGCAGATGCAGTTTGTTCAACAATCCTCCCAACCTTTTTCCTTGCAAGGCTATGTTGGGCCTTAGTTTTGGTCTTATTTTTGCTCTAAGAAACTTACTAATCCATATATTTTCCATCCATTTTCCCTTCATTCATCCCATTTTGATATATATTTGATATCCATTCAAGTATTTAATTTTAATTTTCAATTTCTAAAGCTTTTATGAAAGTTTGGTTTTTAGTGCAAAATTGGCAGATTTAGAAATTCTCGTAATGGCTCTATGGTTGATATGGTTGCAGGACACTTGGGCACGAATTGAATGCATGGATGGACAACTTGGGAACTAGGACTAAGCCAGCTATGCTTAGTTCGAATAGAACAAGCTTTATTGGGCCCATTTGGTGCTAGTCAATCATGACTAGTCATTCAGAAATCCCATAGAAATAGGGCAGTTTTGAGATTCTATGGGATTGATCATATTTCTTGGGATGGGAATAATGAATTCAACTTAGATAGGTGGATGAGAGTATATGGGTTTATTTGAGTGAATATAGATCAGTTTGTTTCATGAGACTTCTTATTTAAGAGCCAAAACTTTGATGGCTTATGTATTGACTTATTATACTTTTATGCTGTGACACTTTTGGATTGAAGAGTTAATTTGAAGACTTGTGCTATTATTATTTTTCCATTCAATGCTATGGATGTGTGACTGAATTTGAGCTTCTGATATCACTTCTCAAGTGTGCAAGGCAAGGGTGGAGGGCCCCCATTCCAAGCTAAGTACACTTCCTTGTTAACTAGTTTTATTTCTTGTAATCTGGTTATTGTAGAACTGGTTTTTCAAAGCTTTATTTTAGATTTCTTTATGGTTCATGCATGGTGATTGATTTCATTAGTTCTTAGCTTATTCATCACTTTATTAAGTTGGAGAAACAAGTGTTCAAGTTGAGCATCCCTTCTACTAACAATGTAAACTTTGAAACGGGAACTATAAACTCAAAACGGGAACTCTGGCCCAAAAACCTCAAAAAACCACAAAAACAGTGCTCAAAACGAAAAGTGTGTATACTGGAACGATGTTTTTTTTTTTAGGTGTCAATTTTGCGGCTGTTTTAAAAATGGCAGTGACTACAAAATTTTCTACGAATTGTTCCTGCAAAATATAGCTTCAGAACGAAAGTGTTGTTACTGGAATAATGAATTTTTTTTAGGGTCAATTTTCATACTTTTTAAAAAATGCTAATAAAACCAATTTTTTATGTCTCAAACAAAGTTAAATTTTAAGGAAAAAACACATTAATGTTTCTGGTAGAATATCATTTTTCTTTCCTAAGTATAAATTTAACATGTTTTCAACCACAACATGCTAGATACAAAAGAAATTGAAATTTTTTCAACTATAAAACTAAAAGAACATGACATTATGAACAAATTATATCACTGAATGAATTCAAAAGTCTTTATTTGTATACTGAATAAAACAGACATTATATCTCTAATTTGATATTGCATTGTAGATATTTAAACAATAAAATTTATCATACTTAAGACATAATCCAACAACACAAAAATGCTTCATAACTTCTCATTTAACAAAATATGGAAAACATTAATTTTATTTGAAGATACGATACATACATCAGTTATATAAACTATCTTAAACAATTATTCAAAATCACTCATATTTTCTTACACACCATCAGAATTCACATCTTCAAATGAGTGACTGGATGCTGACGAAGATGTTCCATATTCTTCTCTTTCATCAACTAGTGCCCCATCTGAGTTCACATGCATGCCCAACATTCCAGGTTTCAAAAGTCTTCTAAATCTACGACTGGTTTCAGCAGACTCCCATGTCAACACTGTTCCTTCTGGTAACAACCTTTTTAGAATCTCTGTCATCTTGAAGCGAAGAGTTCCTCTCTACTTCCATGGTGGATTTTTGCAAACAATACTAATTTTTTTTATATATTTTTTCTCTACACACTAACCATAACATAACCATACTTATTTGAATGAAAAAGGGACCAAGTAAATTGATTTTTATCCCCCACTCTACGTATTTAGTGGTTTAAATTTTAAAATTGTTCTTTAACTTGTTTGTCTTTTCATTATTTTCAAAAAAAATTCCACGTGGTGCATCAACTCGCAGTGATCATTGATGCTTTTACGAGCCACACTATGTACAATGGGTTAATATATAGTGCATATTGTTGGTTTATTATGCTTGTTAGTATACTTAGAAAGAAAGGACATACCATTTATGGTGATTTGGTACATCTTAACTCGCTATTGAGTTAAAATTTCCTGCAATTGTCGGTCAATTATTATTATTAAATGTAGTAATGCACCTTTAACAATGCTCCAATAGATCTTAAGTACATTAATAAACAAATTTCATGGCCGTATTGATGTGCCCTTAATTTCTATGATGCACTACTGGTGATGCTCCATGACATAAAAAAAACACCATGAGATAATATTTTAAAAAATTATTGTGCCAATGAATGCATGATACTTGAGAACACCAATGTTCTAAAAATTATTACAACGCACAATTGATGATGCATTATAATAAATTGGGAATCAATGACTTTTACTCATTATTTTGGCAGAAAATTTTAAGTTTAATATTCAATGAATATAACAAAGGGTAATTTAGACTAGATTTTTTTTATTTTCCACCCGCCCCCCCGCCTAAGTTTAATATTCAATGAATATAACAAAGGATAATTTAGACTAGATTTTTTTATTTTCCACCCCCCCCCCCACGCCCAGAAAGATCTAATAAGCACCTTCAAATTACCGAGCTTGATATTGCATACTCTAATCATAATATTTGACTACCTACACCATATCTATGTGTGAAAGCTCTGAAATGTTCATCCATCCGGAAACCTGCCAAGAAGTAGTGGAAGATATGGCGGATATATATATATATATATATATATATATATATATATATATATATATATATATATATATATATATATATATACCATGGATTTGGCACCCTAGATCACTCTTTCTACAATATAATAACATAGAATGGATATATGAATACTTTCATATGAAACGTGATAAGAGTTCATTAATAATACCCTGCACTGAATAGATGAACCTTTTAATACATCTCTTAAACGAAAGGAACGCTGTGAACGAGTCTTTTACGACGTTTCAGGGAGGAACGCTGTGAATATCTAGGAGGAAAGTTGTCAGTGAATCTTTTAATATTTAGGAATGTTGTGAAAGAATCTTTTAATGCATCCTTAACCAGACTGTATGTTCGGGTCATCCGAGAACAAACTGCAAGGTCAACCGTTGAATTTCTTGCTCGGAAGTTCCGATAACCAAAGTTACAATCAGGTCTAGGTCTTCTGTAAAATACTATTGGATATATATTCCTGGAAGACCTGCTCAGAGTTAATGGATGATATGACCGTCACCTATAAAAATTAAATAACCCATAAACATAGGGATTCACAGCCTTTCTCCAGTGAATGTGTTACAAAGGTTCATTTATTAGGTCCCAATCTTATGGCACTAAAATTTATGTTGGTGTGAGAAGACTGACACCTAATAATAAATGGACTTTTTCAATACTTTCTTTTGGAGGAAGGCTCTAGGTCTAATTAGAAGCAAAGGGCATCTGCATTAGAATACTATAGACATGGATGGAAAAATATTATCATATAGTTTGTAAAGCCATATTATGTCTACTTGTACTTTTGTTTAAATTATTGTTGTGAAGCCATATTGTGTCTACTTTTACTTTTGTTTAAATTATTGTTTGGTACAATCAAATGAAGATATTGAATATATCGATGAAATCATGGACAAAATGTCAATATTTGGGAGTTTGGTTTGTGACATACGATAGAACCCTAGAAATAGATTTATCAATGTAGGTGAATTTTGCCGCTATATCAATTGGATTTGGATAGTCACTCAATTGGATGGACGCCTAATAAATGAACTTTTTTTAGTAAATATTTTTGGAGCGTTGTAGGTCTAATTAGAATCAATACTCTTCTGCATTAAAATACTATAGAGCTGGATGGAAAAATATTTGCATATAGTTTGGGACGTCATATATGGCCCGATACAGGTGGAAGTACTTTTGTTTATATTATTGTTCTTGTACAATTGTATAATGATATTGAATTTATATATGAAATCATCGACACAACATTAAAATTGGGGAGTTTGGTTCAATTTAATATGTGACATACGATAACAGCCCTAGAAATAGATTTATCAATGTAGTTCGTGGATTTTGCTGCTATATGCTTTTGATCTTCGGTAACGACCGTCGTCGAGGAAGCTACTGCAGCGCTCCAAGCGCCAGGCATTCGGGCCATTGGAATTGAAGGAGATGTTCGCAAGATAGAGGATGTTGCTCGTGTTGTTGAAGTAACAGTAAAGCAGTTTGGAAGACTTGATATTCTTGTGAATGGTGCTACGGGCAATTTTCTTTGTGCTGCAGAGGATTTATCACCAAATGGCTTCTGAACAGTATTGGATATTGACCCTGTTGGCACATTTACAATGTGCAATGCTGCATTGCAATATTTAAAGAAAGGTGGACTTGGAAAGTCTCCTTCAGAAGCTGGTGTTATTTTGAACATAAGTGCGACATTGCATTATACAGCAGGATGGTATCAAATTCATGTCTCTCCGCCCGCACAGGGTCACCCCCGGGCCACCCCGCCTCGCCCGAGGGGCGGAGCGTCGATTCCAAGAATCGACGCTCCGCCCCTCGGGTGGGGCGGGGCGGCCCGGGGTGGCGCTGCGCAGGCGGCGCCCGCGCAGCGCCACCCCCGCGCCGCCCCGCCCCGCCCGAGGGGCGGAGCGTCGATTCCAAGAATCGACGCTCCGCAGAGACTATAAGTGAATCTGTTTTCCTGTAAAAGCGGCCGAACACAAGTTGGAGAAAAGTTTAAACAACGCTGTCATTAACTGTGGGGTAGAGCAGATCAGACTGTATTTTTTGATTATAAATGTCGTAACTAAGTAGTACGAGGTTGTGATGTGTTCAAGATCCTGTAACTTGTTGGACATTGATGGCACTGGCAGTGTAAATTTTACCAAAGTGGAAAGACATTCGAAATCGATGTATGTATGATTAATCCAAAGTATCTGCGTACTTGTGAATCATTTGCATTCAAAATTTCCTTACGTCCCGGGATTTTGTTGCATTCGACATAAAAGTAGCTCAGTTTTCATTTCATCTCTTTAAAGTTGTGTGTTTAGGATTGTTGAAAAGCTACGTAATAGGGCGTTGTTTTTTCATTTGATACCCTATTCTTGGCAGGAGTTGGTTTCTAGGCCATGCTTTTAAAGTCGCACTTTAACCTTTTGGTCATCTGCTGGAATAGACGATCGTATTTTGCTCACAAGCACGGGCTTAAATATGACATTGGCGTTGTTTAATGATTAGTCAATTTTGTCTGATTTTTTATTTTCCGACACCTCTTTAGAGTCTAGACTCTGGCTATGCGATTCGGTAGTGTTAGATTTTGAGCTCTGTAAGTGGGCACCGAAGTGATCGAGCTCGGTAAGTGAGCGCCGAAGTGATCTGGGCTTAGAAGAATTTAGTGATAAGAATCATGCTGATCTTTGATATAGATTATAATTAACAATAAGCAATCCAAAGTCGTTTTAAAAGTAAGAAAAGAGAAATCTTGATTTATACTAAAATATTATTTTAAAAGTAAGAAAAGAGAAATCTTGATTTAGTTCAATGTCAAGGGAAGAGCATCCTTCAGATAAATATTCCAATGCCATTATATAAACATGAATCGGATATTATATGATACAAGAAATCGTAAAATATATTGATTAGTCTATTATTAAAGTTTAATTTTTTATTGAGTCGAAAAGTTTATTTTATGATGTGTAACTTGTCATAAAAATACAAATTAAAAAAAAAAACATATAAAATATTTAAATTATATTATTTTATAAAATATTTTTTAAATTATATTATTTTATAAAATATTTTTTAAATTATATTATTTTATAAAATATTTATACTTGGAAAAATTAGATGAATTTATATGTATATTAGATTTATATTTAAAATAGAGTTATACTGATACTAATCTAATAATATTATATTTAATATTTAACCTCAGATTTTATTTACATGAATAGAAGAAAACATTATTGAAATAAATATTTTTATCAACATAAACAGAAAAAAACATTATTAAAACAAAAAACAACTTAAAAAAATTTAAGTTATCTCTTTACCTACAAACCCAAAATTTAGAAACAATTTCATAGGGTTATCTCTTTACTTACAGACCCGGTGAGACCAACACAAACCTGTTTGAAACAAACAACCATTAAAAAGATAAAGGAAATGAGTAGTTCAGATTCAGGAATTTAAAGAAAGCCACCAGATATATTTTTTAGAGCTTATTGTTAATTATAATCTATATCAAAGATCAGCATGATTCTTATCACTAAATTCTTCTAAGCCCAGATCACTTCGGCGCTCACTTACCGAGCTCGATCACTTCGGCGCCCACTTACAGAGCATAAAATCTAACACTACCGAATCGCATAGCCAGAGTCTAGACTCTAAAGAGGTGTCGGAAAATAAAAAATCAGACAAAATTGACTAATCATTAAACAACGCCAATGTCATATTTAAGCCCGTGCTTGTGAACAAAATATGATCGTCTATTCCAGCAGATGACCAAAAGGTTAAAGTGCGACTTTAAAAGCATGACCTGGAAACCAACTCCTGCCAAGAATAGGGTATCAAATGAAAAAACAACGCCCTATTACGCAGCTTTTCAACAATCCTAAACACACAACTTTAAAGAGATGAAATGAAAACTGAGCTACTTTTATGTCGACTGCAACAAAATCCCGGGACGTAAGGAAATTTTGAATGCAAATGATTCACAAGTACGCAGATACTTTGGATTAATCATACATAAATCGATTTCGAATGTCTTTCCACTTTCGTAAAATTTACACTGCCAGTTCCATCAATGTCCAACAAGTTACAGAATCTTGAACACATCACAACCTCGTACTACTTAGTTACGACATTTATAATCAAAAAATACAGTCTGATCTGCTCTACCCCACAGTTAATGACAACGTTGTTTAAACTTTTCTCCAACTTGTGTTCGGCCGCTTTTACAGGAAAACAGATTCACTTATAGTCTCTGCGGAGCGTTGATTCCCGGAATCGACGCTCCGCCCCTCGGGCGGGGCGGGGCGGCCCGGGGGTGACCCTGTGCGGGCGGAGAGACATGAATTTGATACCATCCTGCTGTATAATGCAATGTCGCACTTATGTTCAAAATAACACCAGCTTCTGAAGGAGACTTTCCAAGTCCACCTTTCTTTAAATATTGCAATGCAACATTGCACATTGTAAATGTGCCAACAGAGTCAATATCCAATACTGTTCGAAAGCCATTTGGTGATAAATCCTCTGCAGCACAAAGAAAATTGCCCGCAGCACCATTCACAAGAATATGAAGTCTTCCAAACTGCTTTACTGTTACTTCAACAACACGAGCAGCATCCTCTATCTTGCGAACATCTCCTTCAATTCCAATGGCCCGAATGCCTGGCGCTTGGAGCGCTACAGTAGCTTCCTCGACGACGGTCTTTACCGAAGATCAAAAGCATATAGCAGCAAAATCCACGAACTACATTGATAAATCTATTTCTAGGGCTGTTATCGTATGTCACATATTAAATTGAACCAAACTCCCCAATTTTAACGTTGTGTCGATGATTTCATATATAAATTCAATATCATTATACAATTATACAAGAACAATAATCTAAACAAAAGTACTTCCACCTGTATCGGGCCATATATGACGTCCCAAACTATATGCAAATATTTTTCCATCCAGCTCTATAGTATTTTAATGCAGAAAAGTATTGATTCTAATTAGACCTACAACCCTCCAAAAATATTTACTAAAAAAAGTTCATTTATTAGGCGTCCATCCAATTGAGTGACTATCCAAATCCAATTGATATAGCGGCAAAATTCACCTACATTGATAAATCTATTTCTAGGGTTCTATCGTATGTCACAAACCAAACTCCCAAATATTGACATTTTGTCCATGATTTCATCGATATATTCAATATCTTCATTTGATTGTACCAAACAATAATTTAAACAAAAGTAAAAGTAGACACAATATGGCTTCACAACAATAATTTAAACAAAAGTACAAGTAGACATAATATGGCTTCACAAACTATATGATAATATTTTTCCATCCATGTCTATAGTATTCTAATGCAGATGCCCTTATTCTATATTGGTGCGCTTATTCTATATTATATCCATGGTACAGGTATCCGTGCAAGTTATAAACAAATATTTCATGAAATCATTAAAATGAAGCCTCAAACTTCCACCGAGCATTTGTCTAATTATGGCAAGGTGTGTACTCATGGTTTTGTATTATAAATGTAATTTAATTTTTTTACGGTTTTAATTAGGATATTAATAAAGTATAATAAAAATAAGTGATGATAGATGCTATATTTTAATTGAGTGGATTATTTTTAATTGGTTATATTTCTCTTTAATTTTCATAACTTAATGTTTTGACCAAGAACCCTTTTTGGCGTGAAAAGCTTACGAGTTGGGGTTTATAACTCTCACCAAATACATTTTAGAAATGTTTGTCTTTCTTCTTAATGAGTCTTTGACTACTCACACTTACTTACATTACTAGAACATGCTCTTTTGAGGTTACCTGTGGAGATTTAATTATGTAGTATATTCCTTTTATGGTTTTCTATACAAATTGTCGATTGTACAAGTGCTTTATAAATCATATCTGGGTACATTGTGTGGAGAACTATGGTATCCCCAGGCAACTAGATGCAAAAAAAATTAATTATGTTTTGCTAGGGATAGTAAAAGGTTACCTATTATGTTATGCATGTTGCTTGTACATCTTCTTTGGTGGTTGTTCATTTTTCATTAGAAAAATAAAGAAAAACCCTTATGTTCTCACATTTAAATTTTGTTTCACCATTTTGGGTATTAAACACCTTGGAAGGAAACACATGTGAATGATAAATCCTATAATAGTATGCTTGACATATATTACTAATATTACTAATTTTAAATTAGTTTTTCTTTCAATTTTTCTTAGCTCTCATGTATTACTTTCTTCGACTCTGATATTTTTCTCATTACATTATATTAGTTACACTTGATACTTTTCAAAAATAGCTTGAAAGCCTTCATTCAACATATTATGTTTATGTGTGTTAGATAGAAATATCTAGAACAATAAATTCACTTAGTATTAAAAACAATCTACACATTCATTTACACATTTTTTTATGTTTTCAAGAGTACTTATATGTGTGTGTGTGTGTGTGTTTAGTCTGTGGATAATGCAGGCTCAACCTAGGGCTTGCAGCAATCTTCAAGCCTATTAATTAGCGTTTATGATTGTTCCCCTTTGGTTCAATGACTTATAGTTTGTTTATTAACCTCGATAACTAACCTAACCCAAAGAAATATTACATTCCTCTTTTGATTTCATAATTTTCAAATTACAAAACATTAATACATTGGAATAACCACAAGCATAAAAAATAAAGACAAAAATCAGAAAACAAAAATACATGTTTAACATTCATTCGCTTATATGAATAAATGACTTGGCCTACCGCAAAACCACAGTGAATAGAAAGATGCTCTACCCAACCAATGGGAACTGGTACCTGTACTGGAACTCCCCCTGAGCAAATTTTCTTTTTTTTTTGCTAAACTAAGAGTTGTAACTTCTATTTCATTAAATCGGAAAGAAAAATACATAAAATACAACAGTCCCCAAGGAACTTTGAGCTAAAGAAATATCAAACTGCTTAAAGCCATAGACCCACAAACAGAACAACAAAACCCTCGAAAAACAAACATAAGTCAACATCGTTCGATCACCCCTCAAGGATCTGACGGATGAGGCTCATATCGGGGCGAGAACCTGCAACCACGTTAAAATTATAATCGAACCCAATGAGGAAATACGGACCATTCTAAAATGATTTTGGGTCTGAACGGGGGGATAACCCTCGAGCATGTAGTCCACCCGAAATCCACCGATTCCCACCATGAAGCACAACAAACTCAAAGGATAACACTCACCTTGACCTACATACATATCCTTAATCGTCGATCTCCTCTCTAGATCTAACGGCGGAGGAAGACATCGCTTGACCTACATACATATCCTTAAT
This sequence comes from Pinus tabuliformis, assembly GCA_031772625.1. NCBI lineage: Eukaryota > Viridiplantae > Streptophyta > Pinopsida > Pinales > Pinaceae > Pinus > Pinus tabuliformis. Next base: position 295,972,720 of record CM062814.1, read on the forward strand.
CGTCGAATCTCCTCGCTAGATCTAACAGAAATTGAGAAAGATCCATTACAATGCAATTTCATTCAGCAAAGAATTAATGCTCTTCAATTTCTTCGAGATGCAATGCAAGAAATTGGGTTGAAGAAAGGGGACTTTAGTGAATCACGTGTGGCAAAAAAGGCAAAGGAACCCCAACCACCATTACATGGAATGTTTGGAAAGACATATATTGGGAGATTTGTAGACATCAAAGACCCATTAGAAGAGGAAAATGAGCAAAATGAAACAGAAAATATTGTGGAAGAGGACAATGATGAAACTCTAGAGGACGAAGAATTTGGATTACGTGACATTGTTGATTAAATTTAAGTTATGCTTGTAAATCAAGCTTTGCAATGTTTTGACTTTGACATTTTATGAGAAGAATAAACACTCAATTAGGGTTGTTCTATGTTCAATATTGGTAATATGTGATTTATGCATTGATTTTTAAGTTAATCATTATTTTTTGAAAAAAAAAAGTAGTTATTATTATCTTTTTGACATGTAATTCATAAAAAAAACTATTATTTGACCATTTTTAGTTAATATTTTTGTATACAAATTTTGATTTTGACATGTTAATTCTAGCAAAAAATTATCAAAACGTTTAGTTTTTTTGTTATATTTATGTTAAAAATGGTTATTTTTTATGTCCATTGTTAAAAAATGTTGTTTTTTAGAAACAATTATTTCATGTGGATTGAAAAATTAATTAAGGATGTCTAAACATGTAGATTATCTAAAATTCAAAATATCGACTTTCTAATTTAAAAACGCAAAACAATAAAAACCCCACTAAAAAAAATAAAAAAATTAAGATAGAGAATAAGAAAATATGAATACAATGACGACTTCAAAAACTATCAAATTTAGAAAATATTTTTTTACATTTCACACACTAGAAAATTTAAAGTCAAAAAATAGGTCTTTTAAAAAAAGGGTGTGATGCAGAATACTCACTTTTTAAAATCAGGATGAAAATCACTACCATTCACTACCATTCTAAAACTTAATGCACATGAAAAAAATTAAAGTTCCAAAAACCATGTTCTAAAAAAAACATGTGTATTTTGCATCACCACTTTTGAAAATCGGGTCATTTTTTTGCCACCTCTACAAAACGGGTAACAGTATCAGTTCTCGTTTCAAAGTTTACATTGTTTACTAAAATGATGAATTAAAACTAGTTTCCTTTGTTTGTACGCAAGTAGTTTCTTATTGAGATTTTGGTATTGAGATGAATGAATTATGATGTAATACCTTATGTGTCTCTTAAGTTAAGAGCTTCTTTCATTAATAATTTATCCATCTTAAGTTCTTGGTTTTAACCTCTGATTCATTAAGTGGTAATTGAGGCAAAAGTGGACTTCTTGAGTCAAGAACCATTTCAATGTTTTTTCTCTTTTTAAACTAATTGAATTAGAGTTGTAGGATGTATTACTTTAAGCTTTTGAATAACTTATCTTTCAAGGTTTGATTACATCTGATCTTCACATATAGTGAACTTGCCTCAAAGCATAAACAACTCGGATTGATAAGAAATAATTGTGTTAATTTAGGTAAACAAATTAGCTCAACAGTCTAACCTCTGTAGCCACATGGCCAACCTTTATAACAAAAAAATCAGCCTTTGCAGTAACAAGATCAACCTTGGCAACAACAAGCCTTGTATGCATATTAGCAAGGTCAGCCTTTGCAAGGTCAATGTCAACCCCTACATTAGTAGGTTCAAAATACTTACGTCTAGGGTCAGCAGGTTCATCAGCCTTATAACCCATATGACGTGTACAATGCTCATCAATAGCCTATGGCAGGACAGTATCAAACCCACCCAGGACTGGATCCTCCTTATGGGAAAGGTAACCCTTAATGGGGATAAAATCAGATTCCATATGGAAAAAATCCACCACTATGGGGGAAAAATCCTTACTAATAAGGATGGACTCTACAGTTTGGGTCTCCTCAAAGGCCCTATATTCCATTTAATATGCAATTGCCTTTCTTGGCTATGTTAGAACTACCCGATGTTTCCAGTCTCACTAATGATCCCATTCTTCATTCGCCATATTGGCCTCCAGTTCCATCGAAGATTCCAAGTAATTGCCCCAAATTTGAGGGAAATCGAAGGAGGATCCATAAGCCCATGTGATGACATATCACCTCTGGTTCTCCTCCAATTCGTACGTTGACGATTCTATACATCTTTGACTTTTCCAGAGAACTCTCACAGGTGTCACTGCTAAGTGGTACAACAAATTGCCTCGAGGTACCTACAGCGACTTCAACTCTCTTATTATGGCTTTTCTCACTCATTTCCAGCTGCCAATTCACTATCAAATTGGCACCCATTTTCTTATGTCTCTAAAGAAAGATACCATGACCCACATCTCTGATCATATCCATGAATGGAGACATCAGCATCTCCTCATCAAGTTTTAGATTGCTGGTGAGTTGTTGAAATAATGGTTCACAAAATCTTTCGTCAGAAAAATTGCTAAGCACATAGCCGTGGGTGGGTGTGTTGCTGAAGATCAAGCTATCACTTGTGCTCAGTATTTAGACCTGGTCTATTCAAAATCTGGCACATTGTATGAGATGTCACCTAATGCTCTGAGACCATCATTGGATCTAATAGCATCAAAGTCTCCAGATACACCACCTCTTGACGGTGTGAGTGATTTCGTGTCTCAAACTCCTTTAAAAGCTTCTTCAAAGTATAAATTGGGTCTCGAACACTGGTTCCAATAATCCCTCTAAGAATTCATCCAGTCATGGTAAAACCTCTGAGGTTCATTTTGTCCAGTCTACAATAACAAATAAATCATCTAAAGGTAAAAGGAAAGGAAAAGGTAAAGCCAAAGTCGATGCCCCAAAATAGGACCCTCCTAAATCTTCTGTTGATGGCGCTTCTTGACCAAAGCTGAAATATCTTTGCCTCATCTATGAGGAGGATCATTACACTAAATATTGTCCTTAATGATCTGAGGTTAGTCGCTTGCTAAAATGGACTTCTGTTGTCTTAAAAAAACCCTTTCCATCACAGCAGACCTAATTGGTAGACCATCCTCAATCTTGTAAGCTTTAACCCCATACAAAAATTACCTACATACGGATTTAGAAAAATAGAAAATAAACAATGGCAAGAGCATAACACATAAAACAAATATACACAGAGATTTTCCCTTGGATCCCAAAACTGGGATTACCAGATTGTTTTTTTATTATATTCCTTTTGTTACAATACATATATACATGCCGAAGAATCCATAAACCCCAATCCATTAACCCTGGATCAGAACATAATTGTAGTTCCCTTGACTAGATCTACAAAATACCATAGACTAAAAATCATCATGCCCAAAACCATGTGCGAAAACCATGCACAAAACTGTAGGTAGGTTTGCCCAACTAATATAGGGTCCAAAAAAATTTCCCAGGGTGCTGCCCTAGACCCTGTAGAGGGGGGCTACCACCCCCCTAAAACCCTCCATACAAGGGGGGCTCTACCCCCCTTCTAGCCCACTAGTTTAACTACTAGGGCTAGTTGTGGAAGGAATATAACACAACCCAACATTCTCCCCCTTGTTTTTTCCTTTCCGCGGGAGGGATTAGTTATTTATGCAACCCTAAAATGCCCATTTTTTCTCTACACCAAGAGAAATTTTCAAAGCTCATAGATTTTGTCAATGCATCTGCAATATTCTTCAAAGTGTCCACCTTTACTAGCAACACCTTTTTGTCTTCTATCATATCCCTCACAAATTCATACTGAACATCAATGTGCTTTGTCTTTGAATGGTAAATAGGTTTCTTTGCCAAGAAAATTGCACTTTGGCTATCACAGTCTATCCATATAGCTCCCTATACTAACCCCATACTTGAACACAATCTCTACAACCAAACTGCTTCTTTGCTTCCATGAGTGACTGCCATGTATTCTGCCTCTGTAGTTGATAGTCTCACTATAGATTGTTTCTTACTCATCCAACTGACTACACCTCCAAATAGGTTAAACACATACCCACTTGCAGATCTTATCTGATCCATATCTCCAGCCCAGTCAACATCAACAAAACTACGGATATCCAAAACTCTGTCCAATCCTAGTCTTCCTTGGTAGCACAAACCATAATCACTAGTACCATGAAAATACATGAAAACCCGCTTCACTATTATCCAATGCTCCTTCCCTGGTTTCGACATAAACATGCTCAATACTCCCACTGCATGTGAAATGTCTGGTGTAGTACAAACTATCGCATACATCAAGCTACAGACCACACTTTCATATGGAACACAGGACATGTCCTCTTCCTTTTCTTGTGTCATGAGACACTATTCAGCAGATAACTTTACACCTATAGGAATGGGAACCTTCACCGATTTAGTATCCTACATATTAAACCTCTACAGTATTGTCTCTGCATACTTCCTATGGTTTAACCAGAGCTTCCTCTTTGCCCGATCTCTTTTAATTTCCATGCCCAGAATATAGTTTGCAGCACCAAGATATTTCATGTCAAATTTAGAGGACAATTGGGTCTTCAAATCCTAGATAATTTCTTTTCATTTCCAACCAACAACATATCATCCACATACAAGACCAGATAAATAACAAGGTCACCAATTAATTTAAAATATACAGTGATCTTCTTTGCTTCTTATGAGGCCAAGTCCCTGTATAAATGTATCAAATTTATGATACCACATCCTTGGTGACTGTGTTCACCCATACAAAGAATTTTTTAACGTGCATGCCCTTCACCGCAAATCCTTCAGGTTGCTTCATGTAGATCTCTTCTTCTAGATCCCCATGAATAAATGTTGTCTTTGCATCCATCTATTCTACCTCAAAATAAAAAGCAACGGCAACAGATAAAAATAATATAATAGAAGCTATCTTGGAAATAGGAGAAAAAATATCACCAAAATCAATTACCGACTCCTAGGAATAATCTTTTGCTACTAATCGAGATTTGTATTTCTCCACCTTTCCTTCTGTATTTTCCTTCTTCTTTAACACCCATTTTATACCAATGGGTTTCCTTCCAATCGCAAACTCCACCAGATCCCAAGCCTAATTTTTGTGCGAAGATGCCATTTTATCAACCATGGAATCTTTCCAAAGTTTTCCATCATCTAAATCTACTTCTTCCTTCACAATTCTAGGATCATTATCAATAATAGATATAGAAAAATTTGAAAAAAAATCCAATGGACTATACCTTTCTGGCTACCTTCTTTCTTGAACTGATCTTCTCATAGCTGGAGTTTGTGGCTCTTCATCTTCTAATTCCTCTTCTACTGTAGACTTTGATTCTTCCTCATTAAGATCAAACTCTACCTTCTCAGGTTCCTTTGGTTGGACTTCATGTTTAATAACATCTTTCACCTCTCTAAACACCACATCTCGGCTGTACACAACCTTCCTTGTTACTAGGTTCCAAAGCTTATAACCCTTTAAACCATCATTATACCCAATAAAGAGGCACTTTTAAGATTTACTATCCAACTTTGTTCTTTTCTCCTTCGGAACATGTACATATGCATCACATCCAAATACCCTCAGATGTGAAAGAGAGATTTCTTATCAGTCCATGCCTCTTGTGGAGTCTTATCCTCCAATGCTGATGAAGGTGATCTATTGACTAGGTAACATGCAGTCTCTACTGCCTCTTACCAGAATTCCTATCCTAACCTAGCACCACTGAGCATGCTTCTTTCCCTTTCCATCAACATCTTGTTCATTCTTTCTCCAACTCCATCTTGTTGAGGTGTGTAGGGAGTAGTCTTCTATTGTGCTATACCACACTTCTTACGGAACTCTTCAAATTCCTTCTAGCAAAAATTTCCACCATTTTCTATCCTCAACGTCGTTATCAAAACTCACCCAATTCTACTTCCCATATACACAATTTTCACAGAATTCAAAATCCAGAGAGTTATTAGTCATACCTCCTACCATATCTTTAGCATGAAGTATTTGAAGGCCCTTATCTCCAATATGTCCAAGCCTTTGATGCCATAGCATGGTCTTTTCTCCATAGACCACTAGATATTATGCTCCACTTTCAAGAACCATAGAATTGTTGCACCCATCAATAACAATGCTACCTTGCAGCTTGTACAGAGTTCCAATCTGAACTCCCACATCAATACCAATGCTCCCTGGACCATCTTATAGGTATCTTTCTCGAACATTGTTTTGACACCTACATCATCTAGCTTGCTTACAAAAATCATATTTCTGGCCAATGCACGAATATATAAAACACCTAGAAGTGTTCTAATCCTTCCACCTTGCAACTTCAACTTTATTTTTTTGCGACCAATGATTGTATCCTTCTCATCATCCCCTAAGAAGACATCACCACCATCATATTTCTCATACTTGAAAAACCATTGTCCATGGGGAGTGAAGTGAAAGGATGCACCTGGGTCAATCAACCATGCCTCATGATCTACATGTTTACTTGAACAAGAAGCCAAGTACACATCCCCACCTTCATCTGAGGTGGTTTTCACCTCTACATAAGGAGCATCATCAGGTTCCTTTCCTTTGTCAGGAGCTTTATATTTACAATCTCTTTTGTAGTGCACTTCCTTTATGCATTTCCAACACACCTTTACAAATTTTCCTAGAGATTTAGATCTCCCTCTAGTTTTAGATCTCCCACTTGAGGACTTATTTATGTTTTTGTTTTGGGACCGTCCTCATATAAACAAGGCATCACCATTCTGTCTCTCCATATTTTTCCATCTCATCTCCTCCGCCAGCAAGGATGAGACTATTTCATCAAACTGCAAGGTAGTTTCATTACTACCTATTGCAATAACTAGACTATCCCATGAATCTTGTAGAGAAAACAACAAACTAATGCACTTATCTTCATTTGCAATTTTAATATCAACAGACGATAATTAACTTACCACAGTATTAAATGCGTTGAGATGCTCTGTCACCGAGTCTCCATCTTTCATCCTTAGGTTACACAACTTTTTCTGTAGGAACAATTTATTCATCAGAGACTTAGAAAGGTACAAAGTCCCTAACTTGTCCCACAAAGCCTTTGTCATAGCTTCCCCTGATACATTCAATAGTACTGAATCTGAGACACACAATTGTATTGTTCTCTTTGCCTTCCAATCCAAATTCTTCCATTATTGATCAGACACTCCTGTTGGTTCGGTACCTGGTTCTACTGCAATCCACTAGTCTTTATCCACCAACAAATCCTCCATCTTGAGTTTCCACAACTCAAAACTTTGACCGTTAAATTTCTCGATCTCTATCTTTCCACTGCTCACCATCTTATTTCACCACAAGAATTGATCCTAAATATCTCCCACTAAACAGGGTCTACCACAGGCCCGAGCGAAACCCGTCAGCAACAAAGGTGTCACCTTGAAGCCAAAACAACTCGGATACCACATGTAGGTTTTAAGCCTGTACAGGGACTACTAGATTTATTTTTCATTATATTCCTTTCAATGTTACAATACATATATATACAAGTTGAAGCATCCATAAACCCCAATCCATTAATGCTGGATTAGAACATAACCATAGTTCCCTTAACCAGATCTACAAAATACCATGGATTGAAAATCATCGCGCCCAAAAACATGTGCGAAAACCATGCACAAAACCATAGGTAGGTTCGCCCAGCTAATATAGGGTCCAAAAAATATATATAACACAACCCAACAAATATTTTGCTTCCTCATGTTCCCAAGTGTTCATGATTGTCACCTATCTCAATCGCAACTCAAACCAAGGACTATCAAGCTACATATAAATAGACAACAAAGAAAGAATCCAATGATGCTCCTTCAACTTCTACTCTGTCCTCTTCTGGTTCACTCCATATTGAGTGCCCTAACAATGAGTCTTTCATCCGACCACCCCCTAAAGTTGTTCTTCAAAATTCATCTTTCAATCTCAATGCTAGAGCTGCATAACATTATAATATTGCTGAGGATTTAGCTCAGGCACCTCTGGCGAAGTCTTCCTTTTAGGTTCTTCTATCTTGTCCAACGTAGCAGAAGTCACTACTGTCTGCTATAGGTGCTATTGATTCTTCTGATTCAAGTCTAATTACTTTCAATATAGAGAATCAAGTGCCTCATCTTCCTCATCAGATCGCATTTCTGATCTAGGTCCTTATCAAAGGAAAGATGATTTATCGCACGGTTATTGATGAAGGTGTGTCGACCTGCATCATGTCAGTTTCATGTTGGAAAGCCATTGGCTCTCCTCCTCTTAACTAATCTCCGAACACCTTGGAAGCCTTTGATGGCAGAGGTTCATGACCATACGGTATTCTCACGAACATACTGATTACGTTAGAAGTAAAGGCTATTGAATTAGAAGTAGAAGCTATATATGCCAATCTCAACTGCAACCTTCTTCTCGGGCGAGGTTAGACTCACGCCATGTTTGTTGTGGTATCTTCTTTGTTCCGCATGCTTTGTTTTCCTCATGAAGGAAAAATAGTCATGGTTGATCAACTATATTTCTTTTCTTCTGGTTCATCCAAAGGTAATGTTCCTTATGTGGGAAATATTGAGATTCCTTAGGAGAGAATGGGCGTAGGTCTCTTCAAAGAATCTTCTTTGATGGGTACTTTTACCTTTCCACCTCCACATGTTCATTCAGTCAATATGATCTCGGGTTCCACGAATCCTTGGGTTATCCCTTCCAATGATCAAATTGACTCATTTGGTTATGCTATGCCTTTAAGTCCATTGGAGAAAAATTATCAAGAAATTTTTAGCTTTGATGGTCGCTTCAGAAATTCATATTGTCTTCAGTATGAACTTGGACACTTATCTACGATTCCCTTGGCTTGGTTCTTGGGATTCTGCGGATCCCTTTAAATGAGACATTCCCCACTGATGAGAGTATTGTGGAGGTCATGTCTGGAGGAAGTTCCATGGAATGGTCTAAATCATCGTTCTTCCTTTCTCCCTCACCTTGATGAGATGTCTTCTTGTCCTGGAGCGTCTGTTTCTCATCCTTTTACACCTCATTTTAAAACACCTGTTCGAGTACATGAAATTTTGTCAGAGGGTAATATGGGAAACATCATTGCTATGATGCCTATTGACATTTCCCTTAAACCGAGAATTGTCAAGAACATCCATATAGGGGTTTCTTGTTCTCCATATGAGATCAATATCTATACTCAACTTTTTAAATAATTTTGGGATGTTTATGGTTGGCCATACGAGGATATGCCTGGTATTGATCCAGTCATAGTAGTGCATGAGATCTTGACGTATCCTGGTGCTAAGCCTGTTCGACAATGGCTTCACCCTGTGTACCCAGGAAAGGCTACTGATATCAAAGCAAAATTATAAAATCTTTTGAAAGTAGGTTTCGTTTATCCTATTCCATTGATGGATTGGGTATCCAATATCATCCTTGTTGGCAAAAAGCAGGCACGATAGGTGTTTTGGTTGATTACCGTGATATCAATCGCGCATGTAATAAAGACAATTATCCTACTCCCTTTATCGACTAGATCATCGAAGAAAGTGCAGGGAGTTAGATTTTTTCTTTCATGGATGGATTTTCTGGCTACAACCAGATTAATATTCCATCTGTCAATCAACATAAAACATCCTTTATCTATTCTTTGGGTACCTTCACTTACAAAAAGCTTCCTTTTGGCCTCAAGAATGCTAGTGCCACTTTGTAGCGAGCAATGTCCTATGCATTCCATGGCATTCAACATATTGTTCAGCCATACCTCGAGACTTGCTTGATCGTTCGGCTAAAAGTTGTGACCATCCGGATCACTTGAGAACTATATTTTTATGATGTCGGCATTATAATATCCATCTCAATCCACACAAGTGTGTGTTTTGCATCGATTCCAACTCGCTCTTAGGTTTTTTCGTGTCTCATGAAGGGATCATAATTGATCTTTTGAAAGTTGAGGCCATAGTCAATCTCCCCCCCTCCTTAATCACTACTGCAATTGCACAACTTACAGGGAAAAACTAATTTTCTCCATCGATTTGTCCCGAATTACTTTAAACTTACCAAAGGTTATACTCACTTACTTAAGAAGGGGATTCCTTTTATTTGCAATGAATTTGCTCAAGAATCCTTTGATGATTTAAAGAAATCCCTTATTAGTGCTCCTTTACTCCATCCCCTCGATTACCGCCATGATTATTTCTTGTATTTGGCTGCAAATGATAACACCATTTCTATGGTGTTAGTTTAGGACAGTGATGATGGCAACGCGCACATGGTTTATTATCTGAACCCAAATCTTCTTGATACTAAGTCTTTCTATGCTCATGTCGAGAATCTTGCTTTGGTGGTAGTTCATGCCATCCAAATTTTTTAACACTATATCCTTTTAAGGAAAAGCACCATAATTTCTTATTGTAACCCCATGTAATATATATTGTTGGGTTTTGTTATATTCTTTCCACGAATAGCCCACATAGTTAACTGGGGGTTAGAAGGGGGGAGGTCACAGGGGGTTTGAGGGGTACCTGTAACCCCACTTTATGGGGTCTGGGGCAGCGCCACGGAAAATTTTGGTTTTGGACCCTATGTTAGGTTGGGCAGACCCACCTATGGTTTTGTGCACGATTTCCACACATGATTTTTGGATGCGATGGTTTTAGGTCCATGGTGTTGAACATGATGGTTTTCAGTCCATGGTATTGGATGCTTCAGCATGTATAAATATGTATTGTAACATTGAAAGGAACATAACAAAAAATCAAGCTGGTAGTCCTGGTTTTGGGATCCAGGGGAAAATCTCTGTGTATATGTGTTTTATGTGTTATGTTCTCGCATTGTTTATTTTATGTGTTTTATAATTTTTATGCAGGTAATTTCTGTATGGGATTAAAACCTGCATTTGGTATCAGAGCAGTTTTGGCTTCAAGGGTTTTGCTTGCCTATGGTAGACCTTGTACAATGGGAGATCTACGAGATCGATTTTGGTGGTGAAAAAAGATGGCGAGCAGTGGAAAGATAGAGATCGAGAATTTTAATGGTCAGAGTTTTGAGTTGTGGAAAATCAAGATGGAGGATCTGTTGGTGGATAAAGATCAGTGGATCGCAGTAGATCTAGGTACTAAACCAACAGGAGTGTCCGATGAAGAATGGAAGAAGTTGGATCAGAAGGAAAAGAGCACAATACGATTGTGTGTCTTAGATTCAGTATTACTAAATGTATCAGGGGAAGCTACGGTGAAGGCTTTGTGGGACAAGTTAGGGACTTTGTACCAATCTAAGTCTCTAGTGAATAAATTTTTCCTGTGGAAAAAGTTGTATAATCTGAGGATGAAAGATGGAGACTTGGTGACAGATCATCTGAATGCATTTAACACTATGGTAAGTCAATTAGCATATGTTGATATTAAAATTTCAGATGAAGGTAAGTGCATCAGTTTGTTGTGTTCTCTACCAGATTTGTAGGATAGTCTGGTTATTGCAATAGGTAGCAATGCAACTGCCTTATATTTTGATGAAATAGTCTCATCCTTGCTGATGGAGGAGATGAGACAGAAAAATATGGAGAGCCAAAATGGTGAGGCCTTGTCTGTATGAGAACAGTCCCAAAATAGAAACAAAAATAAGTCATCGAGTGGGAGATCTAAATCTAGAAGGAGATCTAAATCTCCAGGAAAACCTGTAAAGGTGGTGTGCTAGAAATACGGAAAGGAAGGTCACTACAAAAGGGACCTTAAATCTAAAACTCCTGATAAAGGAAAGGGATTTGATGATGCTCCTTCTGCAAAGGTGAAAACCACCTCAGATGAAGGTGGGGATGTGTACTTAGCTTCTTCAAGTACACATGTAGATCATGAGGCATGGTTGATTGACTCAGGTGCATCCTTTCACTTCACTCCCCATAGAGAGTGGTTCTGCGAGTATGAGAAATACGATGGTGGTGATTTCTTCTGATGGGATGATAGAAAGGCTAGAATCATTGGTCGTTGAAAATTAAAGTTGAAGTTGCAAGGTGGAAGGGTTAGAACACTTTCGGGTGTTCTGCATATTCCTGCATTAGATAGAAATCTAATTTTTGTAAGCAAGTTGGATGATGCAAGTGTAAAAACAGTGTTCAAGAAGGATACTTGCAAGATGGTTTGGGAAGCACTGGTATTGATGTGGGGAATTTGGATTGGAACTCTGTACAAGCTGCAAGGTAGCATGGTTGTTGATGGGTGCAACAGTTCCATGGTTCTTGAAAGTGGACCAAAAAATCTAGTAGTCGCTGGAGAGAAGACCATGTTGTGGCATCAAAGGCTTGGACATATTGGAGAGAAGGGTCTTCGAATACTTCATGGTAAAGGTATGGTAGAAGGTATGAGTAATAGCTCTCTGGATTTTGATTTCTGTGAAAATTTTGTATATGGGAAGCAGAATCGAGTGAGTTTCCCCTCTGGTAGTAAGAGGGTGAAACAGATATTAGAACTTGTGCACAGTGATGTGTTTAGACCTGTGAAGGTTCCATCACTGGGTAAGTCTATGTACTATGTATTATTTATAGATGACTTCTCAAGGAATACATGGATATATTTCCTTAAGAAGAAATCTTAAGTCTTTGACAGGTTTAAAGAATTTAAGGCTCTAGTGGAAAACCATACAGAGAAGAAGATAAAGGTGTTGAGGACAGATAATGGTAGAGAATTTTGCAGCAAGGAATTTGAAGAATTTTGTAAGAAGTGTGGTATAGCTGGCAGAAGATTGCTCCATCTACACCTCAGTAAAATGGAGTCACAGAAAGAATGAATAAGACATTGATGGAAAGGGCAAGAAGCATGCTCAGTGGTGTTGGGTTAGGACAAGAATTCTAGGTAGAGGTGGTGGATATTGCATGTTACCTGCTCAATAGGTCACCTTCATCAGCATTGGAGGATAAGACTCCACAAGAGGTATGGACTGGTAAGAAACCCTCTCTTTCACATCTAATCGTATTTGGATGTGATGCATATGTACATGTTCCAAAGGAGAAACAAACCAAGTTGGATAGTAAATCTGAAAAGTGCATCTTTATTGGGTATAAGGATGATTTAAAGGGTTATAAGCTTTGGAACCCAGTAACAAGAAAGGTTGTGTACAACCGAGATGTGGTGTTCAGAGAGGTAAAAGATGTTATTAAACATGAAGTCCAACCAAAGGAACTTGAGAAGATAGAATTTGAGCTAAAGGAGGAAGAATCAGACTCTACAAAACAGGAGGAATCAGAATATGAAGAGCCACAAACTCCGGCTGTGAGAAGATCAGTTCGAGAAAGAAGGCAGTCAGAAAGGTATAGTCCATCTGATTTCTGTTCAAATTTTGCTTTATCTATTACTGATGATGATCCTAGAACTGTGAAGCAGTGGATTCAGAGGATGGAAAACTCTGGAAAGAGGCCATGGTTGATGAAATGGCATTTTTGCACAAAAATGAGGCTTGGGATCTAGTGGAGTTGCTAGCTGGAAGGAAACCCATTCACAGCAAATGGGTGTTCAAGAAGAAGACAAATGCAGAAGGGAAGGTGGAGAAATACAAAGCTCGATTGGGAGCAAAAGGTTATTCCCAGGTGCTGGGAATTGATTTTGGTGATATTTTTCTCCTGTTGCCAAGGTAACTTCTATTAGATTACTTTTATCTATTGCTGCTACTTTTGATTTTAAGGTAGAATAGATGGATCTGAATATGACATTTCTTCATGGGGATTTGGAAGAGGAAATCAACATGAAGCAACCTGAAGGCTTTGCGGTGAAGGGTAAGAAAGAACTGGTATGCAAGTTAAAGAAGTCTTTGTATGGGTTAAAACAGTCACCAAGGATGTGGTATCAGAAATTTGATACATTTATACGAGGACTTGGCTTCATTAGAAGAAAAGTAGATCATTGTGTGTATTTTAAATTAATTGGTGACCATTTTATTTATCTGGTCTTTTATGTGGATGATATGTTGCTGGTTGGAAATGACAAAGAAATTATCCAGGATTTGAAGACCCAATTGTCCTACAAATTCGACATGAAAGATCTTGGTGCTGCAAACTATATTTTGGGCATGGAAATTAAAAGAGATTGGGCAAAGAGGAAGCTCTGGTTAAACCAGAGGAAGTATGTCAAGACAATACTGCAGAGGTTTAATATGCAAGATAGTAAACTAGTGAAGGTTCTATTCATATAGGTGTGATTTTATCGACCAAACAGTGTCCCAAGACATAAGAAGAGGAAGAGGACATGTCCTGTGTTCATATGCAAGTGCAGTCGATAGCCTGATGTATGAAATGGTCTGTAATAGAGAAGGTTTATGTCAAAACCAGGGAAGGAGCACTGGACAACAGTGAAGTGGGTTTTCAGGTATTTGCGTGGCACTAGTGATTATGGTTTGTACTACCAAGGAAGACCAGGAATGGATAGAGTGTTGGATATTCATGGCTTTGTTGATGCAGACTAGGTTGGAGATCTAGATCAGAGAAGATCTACAAGTGAGTATGTGTTTAACCTATTTGGAGGTGCAGTCAGTTGGATGAGTAAGAAACAATCTATAGTGGCACTATCAAATACAGAGGCAGAATACATGGCAGCCACTCATGCAAGGAAGGAATCAGTTTGGTTGCAGAGATTGTGTTCAAGTATGGGGTTAGTAAAGGGAGCTATAAGGATAGACTGTGATAGCCAAAGTGAAATTTTCTTGGCAAAGAACCCCACATATCACTCAAAGACAAAGCACATTGATGTTCAGTATCACTTTGCGAGGGATATGATAGAATACAAAAGGGGTTGCTGGTAAAGTTGGACACTTTAAAGAATACTTCAAATGCATTGACAGAATCTGTGAGCTCTGAGAAGTTCTCTTGGTGTAGAGAGACAATGGGCATTTCAAGGCTGGAAAAATGACTAAGCTCTCTTGTGGCCACCTGTGGAAAGAAAACAACAAGTGGGAGAATGTTGGGTTGTGTTATATTCTTTCCACAAATAGGCCACGTAGTTAGCTGGGGGTTAGAGGGGGGGAGGTCACAGGGGGTTTGAGGGGTACCCGTATCCCCACTTTATGGGGTCCAGGGCAGCGCCCTAGAAAATTTTGGTTTTGGACCCTATGGTTAGATTGGGCGGACCCACCTATTGTTTTATGCATGATTTTAGCACATGTTTTTTAGACGCGATGGTTTTCGGTCCATGGTTTTGGACATGATGGTTTTTAGTCCATGGTATTGGATGCTTCGGCATGGATAAATATGTATTGTAACATTGAAAGGAGCATAATGAAAATTCAAGTTGGTAGTCCCAGTTTTGGGATCCAGGGGAAAATCTCTATGTATATGTGTTTTATGTGTTATGCTCTCGCATTGTTTATTTTATGTGTTTTAGAATTCGTATGCAGGTAATTTCTGTATGGGGTTAAAACTTACATATATTGACCCATCAGTTACTCAAGGGTAAATACTCTAAATGGATCATCATCCTACAGGAGTTTGATTTGGAATTCACTGCTACCAAATCAAAGAAACTGCTCGTCTTTGTTGAGTTAATCTGTGCTCTTCTATCTGCATGCACCCTAACCACTTTTACTAAGAAAATACCCGATGAAACAATGTTTCTAATCAGAACTCTTGACCCCTGGTATGGAGACATCATTGTTTATCTCCAAATCCAGACCTTCTGATTTGAGTTGTCCTGATTGGACCGATGTTGGATCGGCATCAGTCCCAACCCTATTGGATCCTCGGTGATACCTTGTATCGGGTCGGTGTGGACTCTGTCCTTCGTAAATGTCTCAGCCTTCAAGAAGATGAGTGGGTCCTAAATGATTTCCACTCTAGTGCCTATGGTGGTCATATGTATGGAAATGCCCCTACTCAGAAGATCCTTCGTGCCAATTATTTTTGGCCTTCTATCTTCAAAGATTGCATTCTAGTTGTCCAAAAATTCTATGAATGCTAGATTTTCAACCTCAAATAGTGCACCCCATACACACCCCTACACCTAGTAATTATAATTGGCCCATTTCCCAAGTGGGTCATTGATTTCATGACATGCAACCCTCACTTGGCCAGGGGGCATTGTTATATCATTTTCATCATCGACTATTTCATGAAATGTGCCAAGGCAATGCCTACATATAATATTGATGGTATTACAACCATGCAGTTCCTTTTTAACCACGTTATAGCACGTTTCAATGTCCCTCAAGCTATCGTGACTGACCATGGATCACATTTTTGTCAGCACACGATGGCAGAGTTAATTGCTCAGTTGGGCCTTCACCATGATAGCTTGACTCCATATTATCCACAAGCCAATGGTCAAGTTGAAGCAGTCAATAAGGTTTTGATTACCATGCCTCCTTCCCTCTCCTAGTTTGTCATATTTGTACACCCTTCAATCTTATCCCATGTTGTTCTTAAGGGGGTATGTTAGGATATTCCGACACATAGGAAATAGTTAAGTATAACTTGGTCTAGTTTAGAGTTAGGTAAAGCATGTTTCTTTACTATGTGCTTTTGTAAGTTACCATCCGATGGTCACGATATGTTCTAGACATGAAGTGATCCAACGGTTGATTCTCTCCTTGGTATTACCAACACTTGATCCTTGGCTTAACACTCGATTGGTCCATGATCTCTATTTAAAGAGCATGGAGGGTCATTTGTAAGGTGACCATTCATGAGAGAAGCTTATGTAATTTTTTTTCTTTTATTAATAAATTTCCTAAAGTGGCCGTGTTGGCTCAAGCCGTGGACTGTTTCCCTCTTTGAGAGTTTTAACCACGTCAAGAATATTGGGTATTGATTTGTAATCTGTTTGTGAGCAGTTTCCTTTGGTGTTCTATTTGAGGAACTTACCTTGTAAATTCCTACATGGTATCAAATCTATTTGAGGGTTGCATCTGTTGGTGATCCAAATCAGAAGTTAGTACAACTACATCTGACTGTTATTTCCTAGATCTATTGTTTTTGTCTGCTTTTGGGCCGAGACAACTGCTCTATTGTGTTAGGAGCATCTTTTCTAGTGAGGAACCCCTTTCATTTCATGCGAAAATTTTTTGGGTAGCCCTAGCTACGTCATTTTTAAGATCTGGAGGTATACAATATTTATTTGTAGTTTTAGTTATTTATCTCTCTGTTTATTTTGGTTTATTTATCTCTCTGTTTTATATTACCGGATCTATAACTTTCATTTTTGTGTATGTTCTTTGCCCCGCGACTCTGTGTGATCTGGGAAAATCACAAACAGAAAGGAAGGATTTTTCTCATGCATATGTTCTTTTTTGTCATGCCTTAGTGTGATTCGGAAAATCACAAACATTGAGGAAAATATTTATTTTCTAGCAAAAGCTAACTTCAAGCCATAAGGTTTGGTTTTTTTTGTATGTTCATGTTGGGTTGTGTGGTTTTTTGTTTTGAAAGAAAAAAGGGCTTTTTCAAGTAAGCATGCACCCCAAAGCTTCAGTGATTAAAAAAATAAAATTAAAAAAACCTTCTTTTTTTCCAAAAATTACTAACCTTTTAAACTAGCTCACTTGGTCCAGGGTTACTTTATGAGAATAGAGCTATTGAGTTCAATTCTTTCTTTTTGTTGAGTTACTTTTTCAAAAAGCACATGTAACTTTTTTTTTAAAGTTACTTTATGTAAAAGTATTCTCACCCATTATAAAAAGTGAATCACTTATAATT
This sequence comes from Pinus tabuliformis, assembly GCA_031772625.1. NCBI lineage: Eukaryota > Viridiplantae > Streptophyta > Pinopsida > Pinales > Pinaceae > Pinus > Pinus tabuliformis. The sequence continues at coordinate 295,990,401 of CM062814.1, forward strand.
CTAGAGCCTCTTTATCTTTTATTTAAGTTACAATTTAGTGGGTAGCTCATAAAGTACCATTGTAAAAGTGACATTCACTTATTTATAGAAGTGAGTCACATAAAATCCTTTTTTAAAATGAGATAATTAGATTAAGTTTGGAAAGGGGGAGGAGTGGGGGGGGGGGGGGGGGATTTTTTTTTTAAATCTAACATTATCATTCACTTCCGTACATTCACGCACTTCGTCGGCATCTTCAACAATTTTTCTTCAAAAACCCATAACTTCTTCATCCTGAAGCTGTTCTCAGAGCCCCTTTTTTTAATCAGCCTAATTTTTCGATATATTTACATTGGAACACTTAGTTTCAGTATCTACAGCTTCAGTTTCTATTAAAATGGAAATTCCATGCCAAGTTATTCATGACAACACCAACCACTTCCAATGGTGGTCCCACATTGTGGATTTACTTCGAAGTAAAGGTCTTTACAGAATAACCTCATGCCAAGAAACTAAACCTAAAGATGAAGATAAGGCATCCAAATGGGAAAATAGGCAAGATCAAGCATGTGGGTTGATAGGGATGTCTACTTATCCATACTGTAGATTCCATATCACAGAACTTGATACCCTAATGAACCAATGAAACAACTCACTAAAGTTTTTGGAATAAAAAATGAAATTAGAGCCCATCAACTCGAAAATGAGTTTCTTACATTGGACCCCAATATTTTTTCTTGCATTGAAGATTTTTTGTCCAATTTCAAGACCCTTAGACTTCTCTTTGAAGGTGTGATCCAAAAATGGATCCTAGATAAACCCCTAAGTCTAAAAGACTTCATAAAAGAGGTATAATGTGCCAAATGGCACAAATACTTTGTAAATCAGAGGAAAATCAAATTTGCAGGTTGCTCTCAGAAATAGTCCCATTTCATAGATCTATTCATTTTGAATCTGACATAATTTGACAGACCAAAATGAACTCCAGATGAAGGAGTTATCGTAAAATGAAAATTGCCCAATGTCCTTATAAAAGGAGGCAATTTCATTAAATTTTAAACTGTATTGAAAATTTTTATTTTTAGTATAGCCTCACGGGCTAATCCACCGCTGACACATGGCAGGCTGGGATTGGGCCACATGGCCATGTTTGAGTGATCATCATTAAATATCACATCGCAATTATTTCAAAGGGAAGGACCTTGGGCCATTAGCAATTGCGATAAGCGATTGCCACTTTATCACATCGCACAAATAAATGGGAGAAGGACTAGTGCCTCGAGGCCTTAAGATGTGCGATGGGCCAATTGCGATGAATGCATTACAGCCATTAGATCGGCAAAGGGAAGCAACGATCAAGATCTGATTGTTGATCGACGATCATGGAAGCTTAAGGGTTGTGGGCCATGGAACCGGTGATATGCCGAAATGCCGATGGGCTGATACGCCGAGATACGATAGCACCAATCAGAGCAATCAAAGATTAGAGATTAGATAAGAGAAAATCCAAAAGGGAGCACTAGGCCTTTAGACTATGTGACATTGCAACAATGACTTGTGGGTGAACTCGATGGGAGTTTAAGGTGCATTTATGAAAAAATTGAAGTCCGGGAACTGTGTTTTCTAAAGATTCAAAGCACTGATATTACCATTCTGTTATGGAACAGGTGGCCGCCTGCCCTAAAAGCATTATGAAATGGTTATTGGATGCCAGAAGAGGGAGTTGAGAGGACCAAAGCCGGAAGTTGCAAAGCCCAAAACGGAAAACCAACAAGCAGCCTGATTTGGCTTTTAAGCCATGAATATCAAAGACTGTTGGGTGGGTTGAGTCTAGGAGTATGATTAAGAGGCATAAGCAGGCAGCGCAGAGATAGAGGAAGCTGTAGAAGTGCAGAGAGGCTTGGATGCTGAGAATTTGGCAAGAGGGAAGTCCACAACGTGAAGTGAATGCGTGGGCAGAGTTGGAGTGTTGAGGAACCCATTGGGAAGCTCAGTGTGCTAGAGCGCTTGATAGGAGATAGCCACCAAAGGTTGGAGAGGCAATCCAAAGCACAAGAGGTTTGTTACAAGAGATTACTAAAATAAGCTCTTTATTTATCTTGTTGATTTCTTTTTGTTCATGACAACTTCTACAAGTGGGTCCTCAAATTCTGCTCTCTTCATGACACTCTTTGATGAAGACATGAAGCAAGAATTTTCCACCAAGATAGGTATGGTAAGAGAAATGTATGAGGATGGGAGGAAGAGCAGCATGCTTAGAAAGCAGTTGAATGCCATGGAGGAAGAGAAGCAGATGCTTTCTAACAAATTGTAGGAAATGGAGAGGCAGCTTCATATTGCAAATATGAACCTGAAAAGGATGCATGAGTTAGAGTCACAGGTATTTGTTGCCCATGAAGCCATATTCAAGTATCAATTTGAAGAAGAGGTAAGCCATTCCAGTTTTTCTTTAAATTCTTCTGAGAATGCTTGTATTGCTTCTTTTGAGAAACATATTGAAGTCATTTGTTCCAAGCTAATGTCCAAGATGGGCTATGAAGGCAACGACTTGGGAAAGCATGCACAAGGTAATATTGAACCAATAATGGTTGAGGAAAGGCCTAAGTATTTGGGTCTTGGCTCTGGACAATATTATGGAGAAATTTCCAAAGCGGCCATGAAGTCCATTAAAACCATTCCAAGAAGGAGTTTCATTACAGGTCCTCTATCTCAAGAGTGTGAATATTGTGTTTAGGAGGAATGCAATGGCGTGAAACACCATTTTCAGGGTGTAGGTGTTTAGAAGCACACCCTTGAACCAAAGAGTTGTGGAAACTCTAACAACCTTGAAGAGATTGATGGGATTCCAAAGGGAGCCACTTCTTCATTTTCTTCACCTCCTCATGAAGGCAATACAGGTGAAAGAGGCAGGTATAAATCTAGTTCTAACCTCAATCCTTTTGATTTTGCAAAGCATGATAAATTTCCACATAGATATGGGAAAAGAATTGCATGTTCCTTTTTTGGTTTGGATAACCATCATGTTTCCATATGTTGGAAGAGAATGGCCACATACAGGAAGCTTTTGAAGGAAAAGAAGCAAAAATCCAAAGGTCCATTGGACAAGACAAATCATGTTATCAAGAGGATTAACATGTGTTACACTTACTGCCATAAGCAAGGGCATCTTGCTGAAAGGTGTTGGACTCTGAATCTAGCAATGCTTCCACAAAAGCAGAAGGAGAAGGTGGAAAGAGAGAATGGCATAAATGGAAAGGAAGATTCCATGAATGATGTATCTCAGGATGATCCACATGTTGATGCTAATGTGCAGACAAAAGAAGGACATTTGAAATGGATTGGTAAGAAATGGTTAGATTTCTTATCCAATTAAGATTGCATGTCTATTGATGCATCTATTTGCATTTCTTTGTTAATGGAATACAATTTGCAGAATTTTACCAAGAAGGTGAATGGAGAAGTTGAGTGGGAAGCTCACTTTGTCGATTCAACATTATATTTTATTTCAGCTTTGAAAGTACAATGTGCTTAAGCGAAAGTTGAAGGATGAAATGCATGCATGAGATGATGTGCATGAACACAGCGATGTTGATGTTTTCCTTGTTTTTGTAAACATGCATGTAAAGTTGATTTGGTGGAGATAGTGATGAAATTGTTTCATCTTTTGGAAAAGAGTCCTAATGGTCTTTTTCTACATGCTTGACTTAAGGGTCATCTATTTAAAGGCATGTTTTGTGGGCTTGTTATCAAGTCCATGATTTGTATGCAGATGTAAGACATAGAGGTGTTCACAAGATGTGAAATCCGTTTCTTTTGTTGAAGCAAGAATTAGTCCATCCAGTTGTTGTCTGTATGCATGTCGTTGTTAACAATTGTTGCTGGCAGCTTGTCAAACAGGTACAAATGAAAGTTTTGTGGAGAAAATATACTTCACATTTGTTTGAGCTACCTTAGGTCAATGAGCGAGACAATGAAGCTCAAAACTACCTTCTATAACCATTCAGCAGGAGTTCTATAGGAACGCAAGGAGGAAGACAGTTATTCCCAAGAAGACCAACCCATCCAAGAAGGGAAGTGGTCAGAAACTTTGGTTCAGAGGCACTATGCAAAGGCAAGTGTAGGGAGTCTGAAAGAAGAGGGTGAGTCACTCTCATTTACTGCTTAGATTAGTATATCAGTCTTTTGGAGACCAAAATTTCTCTTAGTGGGAAAGCGTGTTCCAAAAATGGATCCTGGATAAACCCCTAAGTCTAAACGTGGTAGAGGGTGCCAAATGACACAAATACTTTGTAAATCAGAGGAAAATAAAAATTGTAGGTTGCTCTCAGAAATAGTCCCATTTCATGGATCTGTTCATTCTGAATCTAACACAATTTGAACGGACCAAAACAGACTCTGGATGAACGAGTTATTATAAAATGAAAATTGCCCAATGTCCTTAGAAAAGGAGGTAATTTCATTACATTTTGAATTATATTGAAAATTTTGATTTTTAGTATAGGTTCATGGGCCAATCCACAACTGACACATGGCAGGTTGGGATTGGGCCATGTTGCCTGTTTGAGAGATCATCATTAAATATCGCATCGCAATTATTTCAAAGGGAAGGACCTTGGGCCATTAGCGATTGCGATAAGTGATTGCCGCTTTATCGCATCGCACAGATCCATGGGAGAAGGACCAGTGCCCCAAGGCCTTAAGATGTGCGATGGGCCAATTGCGATGAGTGCATTACAGCGATCGAATCGGCAAAGGGAAGCAACGGTCAGGATCTGATCAGTGATCGGCGGTCGGGGAAGCTTAAGGGTTGCGAGCCTTGGAACCGACGATATGCCGATGGGTCGATACTCTGAGATGCAATAGCGTCGATTGGAGATCAGAGATCAGATCAGCGCAAAGCCAAAAGGGAGCATTGGGCCTTTAGACCATGCAACATTGCGACAATGACTTGTGGGCAGACCTGATGGGAATTTAGGGCACATTTATGAAAAAATTGAAGTCTAAGAACTATGTTTTTTGTGGACTATCCAATGTTTTCACAGCGTTCTCTTTGTAAATAGATAACGACTATTACTAAGGATTCCAAGCACCGATAGAAACATTCCATTATAGAACACGTGGCTGCCTACCCTAAAGGCACTATGTAATGATTATTGAATGCCAGAAGAGGGAGTTGATCGGACCAAAGCTGGAAGTTTTAGAGCCCAAAAGGGAAAACCAACAGGCAGCCCGATTTGGCTTTTAAGCCATGAATGTCAAAGATTGTTGGGTGGTTTGAGTCTGGGAGCACTATTAAGAGGCATAAGCAGGTAGTGCGGAGACAGAGGAAGCTCCAGAAGCGTAGAGAGGCTTGGACACTGTGAATTTACCAAGAGGGCAATCCACAGTGTGAATTGAATGCGTGGGAAAAGTTGGAGCATTAAGGAACCCATTGGGAAGCTTAGTGTGCCAGAGCGCTTGATAGGAGATAGCCGCTAGAGGTTGGAGAGGCAGATCCAGAGCGCTTAATAGAGTGAAACCACCAGAGGTTGGAGGCAACACAAAAATGCTTCAGTGATGTATCAGACAACAAAGAGACCGAATGATTGAGCTATTGCTAGTGTTGTTTAAGTTGAAGATAGGAGAAGGAGTCCAGTGATAGTAAACAATCCAAAAGGAATCAAAGAAGCCAGAAGCTCAAAGGAGCTTAGAGCACTAACTGAAGGAATTAATCCAAAGAAGCCTAGATCTGTTTGCAGCTAAAGGATAGCCAGGGGTAATATGGTATTCTGAGCCCATTGGTTCATTTGTAAACCATATGGAGTTGAGTCACGGACCTGTAAAAGAATTTAGCCATAATCCCAAAGAGCCTAATCGAGTTGATTAGAGATCAAGGAGACGTAGCGCAAGATATCACGGTGAACTCCATATTACATTGTTGTCTCATGTGTTTGTTTTACTGCAACATTATTCACTGTTATATTCATTTATATATATGTTCAATCACAGTTAAATATCAACATACACAGCAGATTTTAAAGCATATGAATAGCCAATAATAAATACAAGTATATACCTATAATTTCAAGAATTTCTTAATTCCTTATTGGTTAATCAAATAGACTTGGGAATATTCAAGCTTTGGAAGTGGGAGAGGTTCTTATAAGTTAGACAAGAATTCTAAGAGCCCCATCTTCAGATCAAGGTGTTAATTTTAATAAAGAATCTGGTAGCCTTATCTATTCCATTCTTACTAAGTTGGGACCAGCCTACTCTCTGTTTGTTTCCACCTTCCATTCTACTAGAGAAGCATTTATTTCTCAAGGACAAGACTACAAGTCCCCCTCTTTTGATGCCTTTTGTGATTCTTTAATAAGAGAACAAGAAACACTCTTACATCTTGGTCTTCTCAATCTTGGAAACTCTTCTAAGAAAGCCTTAGCTACCCAGCAACAACCAAATTCAAAGAATCCTAAGAAGTAGTATCCTAAAAATAATGGTCCTAAACCAAACAACAGTCCCAAGAAATTTCAGTCTCAAAATGAAAAGTCAATTCAACAAAATGATAAGGCAAATAAAAACAAAGGGAAGAAGACTGATAGACATTGCAACCTTTTTAATCGAGATGGCCACTTAGAATCCAAATGCTTTAAGAAGATGGAAGCCTTGGAAGCAGCAATGAAGAAGCATAGCATCCATTTGGAGCACTCTTCAACTTCAACTTCATCTTCTGGAATTTCACTTTCTGCATGTCGTTGTCAAGCATCTTGGTCTGGTTATGGAATAAATGTATCTTCTTCTTCTCATTCTCATGTGTGGCTCATTGATTATGGAGCTTCTTATTACATGGCCAAAAACAAAGGCATGTTTTCTTTAAATGATTGTAACACCAAAAATATATATGTTGGTGACGATAGATCTCTTAGTGTTGTAGGACCTGGAACTATTCATCTAGACAATGGTCAATTTAATGATGTATTATGTGTTCCAACCTTATCTTGCAACCTTCTATCTGCATATCAGATAACTCATTCAGGTGAAGGTAAAATCATTGAATTCTCACCTCACGATGTTGTAATTAAGGACCTAAGAGATCCTAGATATTTTAGCTACTGGAATTGCTGATGATTCTACAAGGTTGTATAATTTTAACAACTTTGTGTCATCAACTCTTCCCTCAGTATTTGTTGCTCATAATGATGAAGTGAGCAAGCTTTGGCATAAGCGATTTGGTCACTTAAACTATCACTCCCTTCAAACTCTATGTAAAGAAAATATGATGACAGGTCTTTCTATGGTATATTGTAGAGATGGTGTTTGTTTGGGATGTGCACTCAAAAAATATCATCAAGATAGTTTTGAAAAACATGTCTCTTGGCATGCCTCAACCCCTTTACAGCTTGTGCATAGTGATTTATGTGGTCCACTTCCAGTTGTTTCATTCTCTAACTACAAGTATTTCTTAACTTTCATTGATGATTTCTCCAGACGCACTTGGGTATACTTCTTAAAACTCAAGAGTGAAGTATTTAACATGTTCTTGGCCTTTAAGGCCTTTGTTGAAAAAAAATCTAGACATCAAATTCTTAAGTTAAGATCTAATAATGATGGAGAATATGTTAACAACAAATTCATCAATTTTTGCATTGAGCATGGAATTCAAATGCAACATAATGTTCCATATACTCCACAACAAAATGGTGTAGCTGAAAGGAAGAATCACACCTTAAAGGAAATGGCTAATTTTATCTTCAATCTAAAGAACTTAGTCTTAGTTTTCGGGTAGAAGCAATTAACTGTGAAAATTACATAGTAAATCGCACACCTACCAAGATTTTAAAGAATATTTCTCTAGAAGAAGCATGGAGCTCCATTAAATCAGATGTAATTCACTTTCATGTTTTTCGAAGTGAAGCATGGGCCCATATTCCAAATGAGAAACATAAAGCTTTAGAACCTAAGAGTGAAAAATATATTTTTGTTTGATATTCTGAAGATGTCAAAGGATATAGACTTATTCCACTTAAGTCCAAAAATGTTATCATTAGAGGAGATGTAAATTTTTCTGAAAATATATCAACCTACAAGCCTAGTTCAGTGGATGTGCCACCTCTCTTTATCTCTTCTACTTCTGAAAATATTTCTTCTTAAGCTGATGACAGCAAGGGTGAAAATCCTCTCCCACCTTCTTATGATCCTCCTTCAGCTCCTCAGCTTCCAAAATGGGTCAATGTTACTCGGGATGTAGCGGGCTCTCTTGCAGGTGATCCTACAGATTAGCGATGTACACGTTCTCAGTTCGATAGAACCTCTTCTTTACTGGCTCAAGCTTCAGCGAATTATGATCTTGACACCTTTGCATAAGCTTCGGGCCATCTAGATTGGGACGCAACTATGAATGAAGAATATCATTCATTATTGGCAAATGATACATGGGATCTTGTTCCTCTTCCAAAGGGATGAAACTTGTTAGATGTAAATGGGTTTACAGAACCAAGTTTGGACCAAATGGAAAAGTTGATAAACATAAAGATCGTCTCGTTGTTAATATTTTTCACAATTTGAAGGAATTGAATATACTGAAACATTCTCCCCTGTTTCCAAAATGAAATCTATCCACCTTGTTCTTTCCCTTGCTACCTCTTTCAAATGGGAAGTCCATTAGGTGGATGTTGAATCTACCTTCTTACATGGGGACTTGCATGAAGAAATCTATATGGAACAACCTCCTGGCTTTATACAAATAGAATCTAGCCTAGTATGTCAGCTTAAGAATTCCATTTATGGTCTCAAGCAATCCCCTCAGGCTTGGTATGCCAAAATGGATAGTTTTCTTTTAGATATTGGCTTTTCTAGGTGTCATTTTCACAATACTGTCTACACCAAGAAAGTGGGTAAGTCTCTTATCATTCTTGTTCTTTATGTTGATGACCTTATCCTTACTGGTAGTGATCCCAACCTTATAAACCATGTGAAATCTAGCCTTAAAAAGAAGTTTGAAATGACAGACTTAGGAGACTTGAATTATTTTCTTGGTCTTAAAGTCTTGCAATCCAAGGAAGGTATTTCCCTTTCCCAGTCCAAGTATGCCTGTGATCTTCTACGACACTTTCACATGGAAGATTATAAGCCAGCCCCGTCTCCCTTTCAATCTGGAGCCAAACTTTCAGTCACTTTTACTTCCCCTAAAGTTGATGCTACCTTATACCATCAGATTGTAGGAAAACTTTTGTATCTGACCCATACCCTTCCTGACCTTTCCTTTTTTGTTGGCCTTATTGCCTGGTTTATGAAAAACCCACATGAAAGTCATTAGAAAGCAACTAAAATAATACATTTTTTATGTTCGAGGTACATTCCAATTTGGGATTCATTACAATGCAGAATAATCTCCTTTATTGGTTGGTTTCACTGATTCTGATTGGGTCAGTGACCCTGATGATCGGAAGTCTACTACAAGTTATGTGTTCACTCTTGGGTCTGGACCTATTACATGGGCTTGCAAGAAACAAAGTGCCATTTATCTTTCTTCAGCAAAATAAGAGTATCATGGCACTATAGAAGATAGTAAGGAATCCCTGTGGCTTCGTTACATCCTGTCAGAGTTTGGCTTTCAGCAGCAGCATTCGACTACACTTTGGTGTGATAATCAAAGTTCCATTCCACTATGCAAAGATCTAGTCCAACATCAGCGTAGAAACACATTGAAATACACATGCACTTCATCAGAAATCTCATTCATGACCATGTTCTTGAAGTGCAATATTGTTCAACCGATGATCAAGTTGTAGAGATCTTTAAAAGGCTCTCACAAAGGTGAAATTTACTAAACTTTGATTTGTGGTTGGAGTTCAGGAAGTTGTCACTAAGGGGGGTTAGGCTCTAATGCCTTCTTCCTTCTCCTATTGTGTCATATTTGTACATCCTTCAATCCCATCAGTTTTTCTTAAGGTGGGATGTTAGGATATTCTGACACATAGGAAATAGTTAAGTATAATTTGGTCTAGTGTAGATTTCAGTAAAGTGTGTTTCTTTACTATTTACTTTTGTAACTTACAATCGGACGGTCACGATATGTTCTAGACATGAAGTGATCTGATGGTTGATTCTCTCCTCGGTATTACTGACGCTTGATCATGGCTTAACACTTGATTGGTCCATGATCTATATTTAAAGAGCATGGAGGGTCATTTGTAAGGTGATCATTCATGAGAGAAGCTTATGTAGTTTTTCTTTCTTTTATTAATAAATTGCCTGAAGCGGTCCTGTTGGCTCAGGTCATGGACTGCTTCCCTCTTTGAGGGTTTTAACCACATCAAGAATACTGGTGTATTGATCTGTGATCTGTTTGTGAGTGATTTCCTTTGGTGTTCTATCTGAGGAACTTACCGTGAAAATTCCTACAAGTTGAAGCATTCAATAAGGTTTTGATTACTATGCTTCAATATACTGTTGGAAAGCACAAAAAAAGATTGGAATGTAATGCTTTTCTCAGCTCTTTGGGCTTACCGAATCTCTGCTAGGATGACCACTAGATTCACTCTATTCCAGTTCGTGTATGATTTAGAGGAAACTCTTCCAATCGAATGTGAAATCCCTTCTCTTAAGCTATCTATCAAACTTCTTCTAAATACCTCATCTCAAGAGGAGCAGCTATTATATCTTGAGAGACTCGACGAGACTTGTCACATCGTTGTGATGATTATCGAAGCTCAAAAGAAACGAGTCAGAGCTCATTTTGACCAAACCGTTTCTCCTCACACTTTAATTGAAGGTGGCTTGGTCCTTCTTTACGACCAAGCCAATGACAAGTTGGGGGCACGCAAGTTCAAACCTATGTGGCATGAGGCCTACATTGTCAAGCATGTCTTACAGAAAGGTGCCTATGAGCTATGTGATTATGAGGGAAATGCATTGTCATAGCCCCATAATGGGTTGTATCTCAAAAAGTATTATGCATGAAATTCGTATGACAAATTTTTTACATTAGTGTGTTAATTCATTAGTGTGCGTTTTGATTTTTGGTGCGTTTTTTTATTTTTCACACATATGTTTTCTTGCTTACCCTTTGTTCCACTTAGTTTGCAGATGTCATCAGGTCATTACATTGGTTTTGTTGATGGTGCTTGTCATATCACACAAAACCTCTCTTCCATAGCATGGGTACTCAATGACCCTAATGGCAAGCTGATTAACTTACAAGGTATCTGCCTTTGTCAAACAACCAATAATATCACTGAGTATAGTGACATTATTGAACTCTTGTCAGAAGCAGTTGCTCTTGGCATTAGATTTTTAGTTTTTAAGTTTGATTTGTAGCTTGTTGTGTTACAATTAAACAATCATTATTTAGTAAGAAATCCACAAATATTGTGTATGTATCTACGTGTTAGATTGTTGGAAATGAATTTTGATTACATTACATATCAACATATTCCACATAACTTAAATACATTAACTGATGCATTAGAAAATTTTGTTCTTGATATATATTTGCGTCATTTGTAAAACCGAACCATGTTATGAACACATAAGTAGAAATAAAGCATGTGTGTGTGTGTGTGTGTGTGTGTGTGTGTATACACTTGGCTTTCAAAGCCTACAAAATGTGTAAAAGAATAGAAGGACTATCAAATTGTGCGGTGCTCATTGTAGCACACGACTACTCTGATCACTCGGCTTAACAGCCGATGTAGTCTCGCAGAGACTCCCACTATATGTCTTTGCCAATGCAATGGAACGTCATCGATGGTGGCATAATCTAGAACCCCTCAGGTGATTGCCTCTAGGTTGACATCCATTTCCGCTATGGGGTCAACCCCTTCTTTGTAGTCTACAACCATTATCGAATGGGAAACTTCTCATGCTATTGGTGACATGCCCGGTGGTATCTCTGGTCCCACATATGAACATTTATCATAAGTTTATTCTTAGATTACATTCTCATAAAAATCATAAAATATTGAAAAAAAATCAAAAACAAGTTTTTACCTGCGTCGGTCCACTCTTCACCCAGTGGTAGAGGTAAATATGGATCCCTTCTAAAATATGTGTTGGCATACACATAGTCATCTACCATCAACAGCTGGCATTAAAGCCAAGCGAACAACTGTGGTGGATAGTGCATGTGTTGGCACGTGCCTCCTTGAGCCATGAGTTTGCTCCATCTCACGAGCCGTGGATCTTGGGGAGCAGGATGTGGTACTTCTGCCTACTGATACCAGAAGAGTGGTATTCGCTCCATGAAGAAGGTCATTAGTATGGAACCAAACCTAAATTGCTTCAGGTGTCTGTGCTTACCTTTGGTTAGCTGGCACTTCATGTTCGCCAAAAGACTTCCACACCAGTTGAAGATGGTGGGGGTCAAAGAAGCAATGGAATATTGAAACTAAGACTTGGAAGCCTCCTGGAGATCTTGGGTGATAGATATACGCACCATGGTAAAAAATATTGTTCTCAGAATGAGTTTATTGGTGATTGTTGCAGTCTTCACCTTGCCACTGTTAGTTATCTCGGTTCCAAGACAATATCTATGGACTAGACTCCTGGTGCTCTCACCTCCTTAGTGAGATCCAAAGAGCTGAATGGGTTCTCCTTGATGGGATAATCCTATGATGAAGTAAATGTCCATTTCCTCTAGTTCTAGTTCCTTCCCTTTAATGATGAAGATATCCCAATCTACAATCCCAAAGGCTGATCAGATAAGATAGCAGCTCCACCTATGCCCTCAACCCTGTGGTCTGGAAGAATTTAAGTAGGCCACAATCCCTCAAAGCATTTATACATGCCAAATCTTGAGATTCTTGGTGATCCTCGGCCTCATGGCCTCTTTCTTTCCACTCTATGACCATTTTTTCTCCTGCAAACAACATTTAAACCCTTTTTAGTTCTTTTTCCATGGAATAAAATCACCATTTTTTTCTTTAATATGAGTTTTTAATCTATAAAAGTCGCTCTATGCACCATTGCGCATGTTTTCCAAAATATTTTGATGGCATTGTGTGAGCCGTCTGGGCTCAATTGCGACCATCGCAGGACCAATGACCATACCCGCAATGGTCGTCGATGACCTAAATTTTAAAAATCCTCTTTTCTAGCTTAAAATTCACTGTTAAACTTGTATAAAAAGGTAATGAAAAGCAAGAATAGGGATGAGGCTCTTACCTAACACAGACGGATCATGAAATGGTCCCCTGGTTCTCCCGCAACAACCACTAGAAAATCAAGGAAATTAGGGCACAAAAACACTTTCAGAGCTCAGTTTGGTAAAATGGTAAAAATGAAATTACTTTTTACCTATTTATAAAGTTTTGAAAGTCATTTTGTTAAATGTTTTTGTAATATTTTAATATTTTCTCGATATTAGCGATGGGTGCATTTCTTGTGCAGTTACAATTTCCTTTAATGTGAACATTGATAATTATTGACTGATTCTAGGATTTTTGTTTCATCTCTTTTTCAGACTCCTTAAAAAATGAAAAAGGAACCCCCCTGGAGTCATCTTTCAGCTCTTTTCTAACTCTCGAAAATTGAAAATATTGGTGAGTACTTGTCATTTCGAACTCGTTAAAGTAAATGAATCAATGTCACCTCATTATATGTTTACCCCTTTGTCGGGTTGAAACTGACTATTTACGAAAAAGGTACACCTTGGTTGACATGATCAAGAGGTTCCCTCGGATATTATTTTCTACCTTTTCTAGTTCGAGGGGAAGATTACGAAAAGGAACATGTTGGAGTTTTCTTTTTTGTTTCCTTTTCAATCTCTCTAAAACTGAAAAATATGCCGAGTTATTCTTACATCGGTCTCATTAAAATTTTACGACGAAAGGCTCGTTACCATGATGGGACCGAGCTTCTCCTTCCTAGGGCTCGTAAAATTTACTAGGGTGGATTCATTCGAAGAATGAACTTACATAACAAGCATATGACATCCCCTTCAATATTGTGATTAAAAATACTTGGGGTACTTGCTAGAAATAGCGGGGGGAATTGAAGATGAGACATCCTTTGTATAGGCAACATGTTGCTCTTGAACATGACACTCTTCTACTCTCGTGTTGGGTTTGGGATATCATCACTTAGTCACTTGTCCTCCCAAGTTTGGGTGATCCATATTGCCTCTCGTTCGACTATTCCACATTGTCAACATAAACTTTAGTCCCACGTTGAGTCAGATGATGCCACACTTCGAGGTCGTGTTGCCGATATGTTCAATAGAATTCCAATATGCAATTACTTACCTATAAATTGTTTGAGCCATTGCTATAGTCCTGATTATCATTCCACTTTATTCCTTGTTTCGTGTCGATGATGGGGGATTCATCATTTCCCTCCTTCAACACGTCACTTCCTGTCGACTTCAGCTCACTATCTAGGAAGATGACTTAGGAACTCCCTTTCAGTACCTTACATCTATCATGCCTTAATGGTCAGTTCTTCGCATCCAATGACTGGTCTTCATTATGGGATTTCGATTTGGTGATTCCACGAGTGTTCAACCTCAACCTCGTTATCAAATTCACAGATTGTATTGTTGTACCTTAAGGGCCATTTTCATTATTGGTGGTTTCTCTCGTACCTGTTAACAATCCACATCATTGGTCGTAATCAGGTGGTTTTCTAGCATGTTCGACTTCAACACGTTTATTTGCATGATGGGATTCGTACATTGATCGGGTCAGGATAAAGAGCAAGACCCTGAGTCCTTTCTGTTATGGCTCAGGTTGCATGGAGTTTTATGTTATTCATGATTGTACACATGTTTCTACTATACGGATGGTTGTGACCATACCTTGAGACTTGATATTTATATTGATCCTTATTACCTGGATGGTTGTGTCGATACCATGGATCTTTTTATATAGTTTTCATCATCCGGATGGTTGCATACATGTCATGGATTCATGTCTTAAACCTAAAATATGTATATGTATATGCGTCCTTAATTTTCAGGTCTCGTGACAATGTGCGTCCTCATCCTTTGGAAAAAGCTCATAAAGCATTTCAGCCATCACTCCTCGTTCTACCTTCATGCTTTAGAGGGCATCTGTGACATAGTATTTTGTCATGCCTCTTGCACTTCCATGTGGCATACCCTAAAGTGCATGAAACATGATCATTATATGGTATACTCATCAATGTATGTAGCTCAGATCCCTCCTTTAACTTTCCCTGGAAAATATCTAGAGCTTTCCTTGAAGAAATAGCTCATGAAACCCTAAACTGAGAATCATCTCTCTTATGAAGCTAAAAATCGTGATGATCACCTATTGCTCCTTGTTAAGCTAGTGATGGCATCACTCTTTTCTCTCTCATACTCATGATGGTCTCAAAAAGGAATTTTTCCCAAAGAGGATGAGAATCCTTGTGATCTAGAAGCTTCCAAAGCAGCGAGCTGGAGGTGGTTTCGCATAGATGAGGTCAAATCCTCCTAATTTGACCTCTTGGTCTCATCCCTATGAGCTACCTCCTTAAGATGTGGGCCTAATCCTATCTTTGGAGGAGGCCTAACTCCCTCTCCTAGCGTATAAATTCCCCCTCTACCATTCCCAAATGGTTGATCTATGTCCATTTGCACCCCTATGCTGAGCATGTGCTTAGAGGTTATTCATTAGACTTGGAGGAGTGTTGGAGAGTTTATTGGCTTGAACTTGGATTACCACTCAAGGAGATCCTTTCAACATCAAGGCTATGGTTGTAGGCTTCCCCTTTATTCTTTAAATAATTATACAACTACTGGTTCATCTTCCCAATATATATTTTCATGTATCTATTTTTTTGGCATTCCTTAATCAACTAAATAGATTATTATTGGATTTTCTATTGGTTTTGGCATGCTTTGTTGTCTCTTGCTTGTTTGTGCAGGTATATAAGCGCTGAAAGAAGTAGGAACAAGGCCTCGACACAAGTAGTTCAAGGATCTCAACAAAGGAAATCAGATTAGCATCAGAGCAAAGGTAGGCCTTCTCTCTTGTTCTATTTTTCAATCGTGATATAGGAAGATGTCTAGTTGATTGTCCCTTCAGTTGCTAGACCCACTCATTGGGATAAAGGGATTGTCTTTGTCCACAGAGAGGATTAACCTTGTAAATTCTCTTTAATCTACCTCTTGATCTCATCGTTCTCCAGAACATAGCTTTGATAGATCGATCCTTTGGGTAGCGGCGCTTCCGGGGTCAAATCGATGGAGTGCCTGAATTGACAGAGAAGAGGTACACCTATAGGTGAGGTGAAAATATCCCTGTACTCCTCCACGACCATATCCCTCTATTGTTGTTGTTGAAAGGATCCCTATTTGGAAGCCACAGCCACAATTTTCTTCTTTCCTTGAGGGAGAATCATAAGGAAAATAATTTTCCTTATCTGTGAAATGATCTTATTGCATTACCTTGCAGAGATTAAAGAGATGGTTGTAGGCAAGGCTACCTTTGGTATCCTCTACAACTTATTGTCCAAAGTAATAATCACAGAGCTAGGTCTAGAATCATATATAACATGTTGATTCCATAAGTATGGTTGTCCTAATAATACATCAAAAACTTCAAGGGGAGAAACATCACACATTACCTCATCTATGAAGGGCTTAATGTTGTAGGGAAGGCGACACTTTTGGCTAACACGGAGATCTCATCCTTGGTGAAGTAACCTGATGGTATACAGTTGTGGATGTGTTGTAGTCAGTAGATCCAGCTGCTTCAAAACGTCTACTAAAATAAGGTTCTTTTGGCTCCCATTGTTGACAATGAGTTGAAGCAGAGAACCCTTCACCCACATCTGTGAGTTGAAGAGGTGTTCCCCCTCCTCTAGATCTTTAGGCTCATTCTTCTGGATCTTGGTGATGGCTATAATGGCACTAGGCTCCTCGTCAATGATTTTCTTCCCTTTGTCATTCCCCTTAACAGGTTTTAACTCAGAGTCAGAACATGTGTCTGATTTGGAAGCCTTCAGTTTGGCCATTAGTGACTGCTTGGCCCGACACTCACTTGTATTGTGAGTGGAGATCTTATGGAACTCACACCATTTTCCCATGTCCTTCTTTGTCTTCGGGGTTTTGTTCTTTTCTTACTATTTTGGCGGGTTGTCCTAGGTCATCTCGCTTGGAGTTTTCCTTTGCTCTATGGTTTGGGGATTCCTTTCCCTTGCTTCAGATTCCCAGATCCAAAGTATCACTTCTTCTATTTAAACTTCTTCTCAATCTTAACAGCGTATCAATATGTTGTTTCGAGTGAGGATATGTCCAGAAACTCCATCTCATCCTAGATGTATCTATGTAGAGTGTCACAATACTTGAGTACCAAATTTTTCTCATAATCATTGATACCCAACTTTGTGCGAAGGGTATGACAAACATTGGTAAAATCTGGCACGTCTTGGTCCCTTCTCTACCATAGCATGGTCCACTTTATGTATTTATCCTCATAGCTCCTGACAAAGGTAGTACTTCTCCTTGATGGCATCCTGGAATGAATTCCAAGTGGGTGCAGATGAAAATAGTGAGTGTGTACTTTCGTCCTTCTTCTCACAGTAGGTTTCCCACCAGTCCTTGACATGGGGGGTGATTTTGAGAAGTGAAAAAGTAATCTTTTCCGGGCTAAAAAAATCATGAACACAAAATTATCATTCTCATAGATTTAACCATTTATCTACGAAATTTGAATCTATCTTACCTTTAAATATGGGTATGTCAATGTTAACTTGTACCTTTAAGGGCGTCATGCTTCCAGAGTGGCTACTGGAAGAAGATGTGTCACCTTTGGGTACCCGCTGAAGGATCTGGGCAAAGTTGTCCATTATTGCATTCCTTTGTCGCTTGAGGGCTTCTTCAAGCAAGATTTTGAAAGGATCTCCTACCCCCTCTTCTTTCTTCTCTTCTTCCATGGGAGGTCTTCAGAATTTGTGAGGCTCGTCTTGCAAAGGTTTGAATAGTTTGAGCCCTAACTCCTTATATCTCGACCTCATTGGGGACATGCAAAGAAAAATAGAGAAAGAGAAAACTACTATAATACCACTAATCCAAAATTAAATAGGAATGAAACAAATCACAAATATAACCATAAATAAGGAGACGTAGCAGAAATAACACTTCATTTCATTAATATCAAATACTAAAATATGCTTACAAACATAATGGAAATAAACTAGCTTGGGTGATGGTAGCTTATCTCTGAGAAGAGATGTGGCAACTACATGCCTTTGAACTATGTTACAATGAGGGTCAAAGGCCTATTTATTATTGAGAAACAATGGAAAGCCCTAAACATCTAAAAACCTAACCCTAGGAGATGACGTGCCAAAAGTGTGGGCCCCATTTAGGTAAATTGGTACATAAACTTCCCGTGGTCGTAACTTTGGCATATGATCTCCATTTAGCTATCATCATACCTCATTTCGAAGATCTCGAAGATATGGCCAAAAAAACTCAAGTAAATGAGAATGAGTCTTTTTTGGTCTCTTTGTTTTCCCTAAAAACATCATTTAGGGCCTTAAAACGGCTCCGGAAGTTTAATACCCAAAAAACTGCCAAAAGTGGTAAATTGTGCTACAATTGAGGAAACTGAAAAATTGAAAGAGACAATGTTGGGGGTTTAAGTGGAATAGGTGAGTGGCCACCAATATCCACCTAGATCAATCCTCCCCCCTTAGGTAGCGATGGTCCCCATTGCATTGAGTGCCTCCATGAGATGAGGAAAATTTTGTTAAACTTGGTCCTTGGCGAGCCACTTGCCTTGGTACAAGAGTTGGCCAACTTTGAAAACCAGATATAGTTGGATATTTTCTTGGCGAGTTTTCTTGATTTGTGTCCATGACCTAATATGTTGTGGCCTATTCCATGCAGTCTAGGTTTAGCTTTGTTGGTGTGAGTTGTTCTGCAATGTTGGATGTGTCCAACAATGGAGGAAATTATGGTCGAAGGCGTCTACACTAAACACTGAGTGCAAACTAAGGAACAGTGGAATGCTGAGCTCAAAGGAATTGTCCCCTACAACCTTGGTGATAGTGTTTGGCCTATATCGAAGCAGGTGAAGCTTGTGGTGGGGTCCAGTGAGGCACTCCTTTATCAAATGTATCCAAACTTTGTCGCCCACTAGAAACTTGTTCGGAACCCTATGCTAATCATGGCACTGCTTCTACTTAGCATTGTATTTGTCCAATATATCATGGACCCGTTGGTGGATATGTTGAATGTTCTCAATGAAGTTGTTAACCCTGTCGGCTTCAGACTAGACATGAGCTGAATCTTCTAAATTA
The DNA here is from genome assembly GCA_031772625.1 of Pinus tabuliformis. Classification (NCBI taxonomy): domain Eukaryota; kingdom Viridiplantae; phylum Streptophyta; class Pinopsida; order Pinales; family Pinaceae; genus Pinus; species Pinus tabuliformis. The sequence continues at coordinate 296,009,610 of CM062814.1, forward strand.
ATTTAATGAATAAATATGTATTACAATTATTAGCTCAACCTACAAGTGAATAACCTATATCTCTTCTCACTAAGAAGCTCTAACCCAGACTTAGTCATTTTTTTCCTCTGCTTGAACCTTTGATTCCTTACGCAATTCTTGAGGAAATTAGGCCCCTATTATTTAGGAATTTCCTCCAAAATCCTTGTGCAATTCCTGAGGAAATTAGGCCCCTATTATTTGGGAATTTCCTCCAAAATTCTTGCGCAATTCTCAAGGTTGGTCATCTGTGTCCATGTTACACCTGTACACTCAATACTAGTCTAAAACTGATGTTACATTACCTTGGAATCTCCATCATAGTTGGGAAATCGAATTCTCTTCATGAGCTAGCTATTTTGGGTTGGTTCATTAGTTAACTAGATGATGATTGAGTTATACTCTTGTCCCACTGCACCACTAACCTTCCACTAGTTCCTCCAATAGTTAGGACTAGTTTAACTGAAAACAACGTGAAATAATCGACCTTTATTGCTACAAATTAGCAATCACACATGCTTAACTGAATTCCAACTCCTCTAACTTGAATTTACTGAGCTAATTGAGGGACAAGAGCCATGTCACATAAGTTAACTACACCCAAGTTGTTTATTGATGTGGAAATTCGAATTTTCTCAATTTGACCAAGGAAAAATCAAATTGAGACTTTCTTGCTCCATTTTTCAACACTTCCTCTTAGCAAGAATGGGATTATCAGCCACCCCTATTCCACAACTGTGGAACTTTAACTTCCCTCTTGACAAATCCTTTGTCAAAATGTCATCATCTTGTTCCTTTGTCGGAATGTGTTGTAGCAACATTATCTGCTTTTGCACATAGTCCCGTAAATGGTGATACCCGATATCTATATGCTTGTATTGATCATGAAATACAGGTTCTCAAACAACTTGATGCAAATCTAATTATCACAAGATATCATAGGTGGGTTCATCATCTAAGAAAATAGTCTCACAAGTATCTTTCTCATCCAGATCACCTTGCATGTTGCTTGACTCGTTACCATGTATTTTGCTTCTACTGAGCTGAGTGCCACATATATTTGCTTCTTACTATACTAGGAAACCATTGTGGATCCAACACAGAAAATTCCACATGATGTACTATTTCGATTGGATGGACTCCTTGCCCAATCTAGATCTTTGAAACCACACGGGTTCACTCCCTTTTTCTGTTTGTACCATTGTCCAAACTGGTTAGTGCCTTTGAGGTATCATAAAACATTCTTAGCTGCCTTCCAAAACAGTTTGATTGGATTAACCTTAACTTGGCTCAATTAGTTGAATGCATAACACATATCTAGTTATTGTTGGAAATAATACTGGGGGGGTGAATCAGTATTAGTCAAGTCAATAATCTTTTTCTTTTCTTTCTCAATTTCATATACGCTAGTTCAATGAAGGCAACCCACGTGTGTATGCAACGGTGTTTAAGGAAACAAGTCTATATCCAGCAAACTAATGATTATATTAATTCATCATATGTTGATCTTTAATCTAAGTATCAGTACTTCATTTAAACATTAAACAGTAACCATGTGCAATTAATAACAGAAAGAACCATCACACATAAGCATCACACATGAACACCAAGATGTAAGGTGGAAACCCAATGTGGGTAAAAACCACCTGCTACTGTCATCTCTGTCTTCTTTTAATAATAATAAAATCAGTTTACAACAATGTACTGGTGCAGACTCATACCAGTACGCAGGCTTCTAGCTGTAGAAGGCTACAACCTTCTTTCATTCTCCAGCTTCTACTGGAAGGGAGCTACAACCCCCTAGCTCTTGTACTAGCCGATATATTTACTAGTACGTAGGTGCCGACCTTCAAAAGGCTATGAGCTTCTTTCTTCCTCCAGGTACCACGTTTCATAAATTTTCAGACTAGATACTCTTGGAACACAACACCATAATCTGAAGGCCATGTTTCATCCAATTTTCATACTAGACCCATCAACAACATTGAAGCTCAAAATCAATTACCATTATAATACAACTATTGCATTAACCATTCATTGAATACTCAATCATTACTCTCTGAATCACCCAACAGCTTAGTCACTGAAACCCTGTCATCAAAACATAGTCACCAGAACACAAATCAGAACCTAGAACTCTGCACCAATATTCAGAGCCAACTATATCATCAAAAACCATGCATCAGAGTGCATACACTACTTGGAAGATCTGAACCAGCTTGTATATGCAACTTCACCAAAGTGAACTAGCGTATATGTCATCAAATACTTACTTATAACTTCGCTGCACTTCTCGACTTCAGATATACCTAGATCATTACATACAAAAGGATAATACGTGTGTTAGAAACCAAATCTAGTCCATCAGATCACATAAAGATAAGTCATTATGATCCTGATCCATTATTAGATCTCATCCATCAACACTGAATCTAATCACAATCAACGAATCTGAATATGCAGAATACTGTCACCACTAAACAGTCACCAGAACTCAGAACTTTGCATCAACAATCAGAGCCACCTGTAACTTCAAACATCATAGTTCATATGGTATACACTACTTAGATGTGTCTAACCTGTGTGTATATGCTCTTTTATCAAAGTCAACCAACGTTTACATTTGTAAATATTCATTCATAATTGTGTAGCTATTCCATACTTCAATTATACCCAAATCATAATATTTACAGAACTTCACATGCATCAGTATATAGATCTAGAATAGGCATGATCAAACCATATAGATATGATTCATTCCAATCCATAAGATCTTGATTCATTATTACATCTTGTCCCCCATCAACCGATGAGATTCCTCCTTGGCTCAGATCAAGCAAAGCATCATAAACCCATAACCTGCATACTGGATCTCACACTTCATCAAATATTCATCACTTTCACCCTTGCTCCTTGGCCTAACAATTTTCTCCTTATATAGGTTTAGGCCTCTCTCAATACCATGGTCCAAAACCACGTAGGACCGATACCTTGGACCCAATACCTGGGGTCAATACCTCGGACCAAATAGCATGGACCAATACCAAAATACCATGGTCCAAATACCACGGACCAAAACTTATTTTTCGACATGTACGCGCCTTTCCTTCTGTGAAAGTGCGTGTGTGTTATACGCGTCTTTGTATATAGTGAACTTGCGTATATATGTGACTTGGTATATAGTGAACCTGTGTATACCTTTCTTTCTTCATTCTTGCTATTTACCTACTATATTGTGATCTTTTATCTGAGAGAGTTTCCTTCTCAACTGATTCCTTGAAGCTTCCCTGCATTTCATCACATCTATAAATACTACTGTCATGCATTTTGTCACATATGATATCTCTTCTGTAGATTCATCTAGTTACCATGTACAAGTGAGTTGTTCTGCTACAAGTGGGTTTCCATCAAGTACAACACATTTATCATAATGCCGACAGTTATGTGTTGGCAATATACGTCACTGGACCCACTAGTTGTCAATAAATGGTAAAATCCACTTCTTCACTTGAAGTGGCACCCTCCTTCCTCTAGTTGGTCACTAGAGATGTCACCATGGGTTTAAAATGATCCATGCAAAATCTTTGTAGTATCTCATTTTCATACTTTCCTTGAGACACAAACAATTTCCCATCGTCTTGTCATACTTCCAACCTAAGGAAGTAGTGCACGAGACCCATGTCCTTCATTTCAAATTCCCTTGCTAGGTCCTCCTTGCAAGATCTAATCAACTTCTCATCATGAGTCAAAATCAAATCATCAACGTATAAGCAATAATAAGAAATTTACCTTCTACCAAGATGTGATATAGGTTTACATCTACTTAACTTTTGGTGAAGCCCAAACTAGTGAGATAGTTTTTGATCCTGGTGTACCAAGAACGGGGTACTTGTTTGAGACCATACAACGCTTACTTGAGTCTTCACACATAAGGCTCATGATAAAATTTCTCAAAGCCTTATGGTTTCTTGATGTACACCTTGTCCTCAATAACTCCACGGATAAATGTTGTTTTTACATCCATCTGGTGGATCTTCCACCCCATCTACACAGCTAGTGCAAGAATTGATATAATGGATGAGTACCTTGCTACAAGAGAAAAAGTCTCCTCATAGTCACTTCCCTCAACTTGAGAGTATCCCTTAGCCACAAATTTGACCTCATACTTCTATATGTTTCCAGCTTCTGCATGATTAACCTTGAAGATCCATCTCGGGTCCTATAAATATAGTGATCAAGGTATGATTATCTAGCCATTTATCCTAGTAGGATGTTGTAAGTTATTTTCAATTTTAAGTTGTTTAGTTGTTAAAAAGAAACATAAGAAGAAAAAGAAATATAGAAAAGGAAAAATAGAAAAAGAAGAAAAGAAAAATAGAAAGGAAAATAAATAAAAATAAAGGGGGAAAAAAGAGAAATATATAAATAATAAATAATAATAAAATCCCCAAATGGCGCACCAGTCAAAATGACACCTAAGTTGTTTTGTTTATTTAAATCTTTATTAAATTAATGAAATTATTTTTTAGATGGTGAATAAACGTCGATAGGGTGTTTTGTCATCTTTCAATAAAGCTTTGGCACTTTTGGACGAATGAGATTGTCCCCGCCAAAATCAATGGAAGGGAACTATGTTTGCCCCCCCTAAGATTAATTCGGAGTGGGGGGGTCTAAAAATTATTTTGGTTGAAACTACCATTGACTACATGGTGACCCCACATGCATTTCGGGGTCCTCTCTTCCATTACCACTTATTGTCTAACGCCCCCCCCCCCCCCCCCCGAAAACCACCTTCAATTTTTATTTGTCCCTGCACCCGCTGGCTCCCACTCCAGTCACGCCATGCCACCCCATCATGCCACACCATAATACTATTCCATCCCATGCCACCACATCCTCCACGTCACCTCACCCCCTTACGTCACATGACCATTGGCCAAATTTCCCACCAACAGTCATGTATACGTTGGTCATTAAGTCCCACCGATGTTTAAAACTATTAATTGTGACGCTCCAAAAATTCTATTTTTTCTGTTGATCTTCTTTCCCTTTTTCTTTAAAAATCCCACATTGCCCATCACTTCTCCCTCTTCCATTTCATTGTTTCAGTGCAGGTTCACACTCAAAGATCGTTCAGTGCACGAGTGCCCTCTGCAATTGCCATCTTCTTCCAGTACCAATCAAATACAAATCGGATAATTTCCCTTGGGCCTCTCTACAATCTGAAATGTCATTGCATAAGGGAAAATCCAAAATGGTCATCAAGAGTGTAGTCTTACCCTATGTTCCCAATTTAAATGAGATTCCTTTAGTTGCCACACATTATAAGATATCAGAAACTCAATGTGAATTTGATTTGTATGAGCTTCATAATTGTGCGAAACAGAAGTATTTAGATACTAGTGATGATTTAAGCATCTGGGAATCATTTCTTCCTCAATTTACCTTTCCACAAACTCATATTTTTCCTAGGGTTTGCTACCTGGTGTCGTCTCAGGTACCTCCCTAGCTAGAAAGCAGTAATTGCTTAAAACAATGAAATCCTATCCTCAATTACCCCAGAAGATATTTTTGAAGCCCCTTACATTAATTCCCAAACTTCTTTACACCCATTTTCCACTTATGCACTCGTGGAAATATACAAAAATCTTACCTTCCCCTAGAAAGCCCATATTTTTTAATGTTTTATGCCTAAAACTTCTGAATTGCCTAGAACAAATCCCCCATACTCTGCTTCTATTTTCCCTGAGATGTCAAGACACGTTATTTCCATGGTTACTTGCCTATTAGTTTATCCCATAGACTAATGGGTATATGAAGTAGTGTTTTATTTCTTGTCAGTATTTTCAGTTGGTCAGAAACCATCACTCATTTTCAATTACAGTCAATACTTGTTAGATGTTATTCATGAGAAATTTATGAAACTTAAAGCTAAAGGTGCATTCAAACACCATTTAGTCCTCGTGTATTTAATGTTATTTTATAAAGAAAATAGGTTCAAGTTCCAGTGACATAATATGGATGATCAGAGAAGTCCACTATCATTCATTCACTACACTTCCACTATCATTCATTCACTACACTTCTTTGGTGATAAGGAATTCATAATATTATCCATTTAGCAATTTTGTGGGCCGGTTTTTACATACATCCTTGTGTCTTCTTAGCAGCGATATTATACCAAGGATTTCACTAGAGATCAAGAAGGTTTTTCATCTTACAGAACAAGCTAAAGTTGGAGACTGGTATCTCTACCATAACTATACAGATATTTGAATCTATGGGTGTGAACTTCCTTCCTATAGATTACCAGTATTTGTATCAATAAGGAATTTTTCCTTGGAATACATTAGAAAGATGTTAAACATGGATGACCTATATTTTGTATCAAGTTAAAAAAATGCACAATTTAAATTGAAGGCATATGTTGGGCCTTATATTGTAAATACCAAAGCAAGAACAAAGGAAGTGGATGAAATACTAAAGAAAATGAAATTTAAGTTAAGATTCACATGGTCCTATGATCCATTAGGGATAATTTCAAGACTAAGAGTCGATTAGAAGACCACAACATATGCACATACATCTAGGCTAGAGATAGAGTATTATGCTAATCAGGAATAGTGGATAGAGAACACACTATAGGAGGCTAAAGAGAAAATTGTTAGTCAATCATCTCTACGAACTCATGTTCCAAAGGAAAAAGAAATCAAGAGACCAAGGGTAAGTATTTCTCCTATAGATTCAAAAGCAACATAATTTTGTGTTTTCAAGATGAGAAAGAAAGATAAAAATACGAATACTAAGGCTAATGCTAAAGGAAATGCTCAGATAATAAATATTCAAGATGAATCCTCAGAAGAAAAGGGCTCACAGGAGCAAGCTCCAATGGTTTTGATAGGTATTCCCACCACTTAATTCCCATATGTTGAGGGAACAACTGAGTCACTTACGTCTTCTACATCTCAATTTACAACACAATAGAACATTTTTTCCAAATACAGGGAGATCAAGAAGAAGAATGAAGCATTGAAGGCTTCAAGATATTCAGAGTTTTGGAAGCAAACTACTACTACTCAGCACAGGTTTTTTTCTGCACTTGACACTAATAAATGGAAGTTCCAATTAGCCTTCTTGCAATCCATAGTTCCAATGCCCAAAAGTGTAGAAGACTACAAAGCTTCAGTGTTTTCTTTTGATAACAAAAGGGTCCATGCATGTGATCAAATTGATTTGCATAAACAGGCATGTGAAATGATCTATTCAACACTGACAAGTACAGCCATGGCTGCCTCAAAACTGCAAACCTCCTTAAATAATATGAATTCACAGCTAAAGATAGAGCGAATTTCATCTTTTCCAAAGACAATAGAAGCAAAGATTTGGAAGATTTAGTGATTAAGCTATGATATGATCCTAGTAACATCAAATCAACTAAGGAGATAATTAAAAATAAAGGTGCAGATATTCAAGCTTCGAGGAAACAACTCAAGCTTCCAACCAAAGAGCACCCTAGGGCCAAAGAAGTAACTAATATGGAGATAGAGAAGGAAAATTTGTTCAAATTAATAGTAGAATAGAACACACAATTTTAGAAAACGGAGACAAACATGGAGGCAATGTTAAAAGAGAAGGAATAATTAGAAGCTACAGGTACATCGGCACAAAGGGAAGTGCTTCTAAAAATCTAGTCAATGCTTTGGGAGAACTATAAATAACAAACAAGCAGAAAGAGAGGTTAATGGCAACACTGACAAACATGGAGGAAAACAAAATCAAAGCCGATAGTGCATATCTAGCATAGGTAAAAAGGAATTTCAAATTGACTTAACAAATCGAAAAATATTAGAATCAGTATTTGAAAACTCAAATGCTTATAGAAGCCAAGCAAAGTATATGTAATATATCAATGTCAATATTACAGAATTGTGGCCATCATTTAAAATTATTTTTGAGTAGGAGGAGATAGTACAAATGGTCAAAGTAGAAGTCGAGAAAACAGAAGCTGAGACTAAGCACAAACCATCAGAAGTACACATAATTATTAAGATGTTGAACTCAAAGACTAGAGATGAGCTAGAAGAAGTCCAAATTCAAGACAAAATAAACACACTTATGGAAGTGAAAATAGTTTTGACAAAGGAGAACCTCATGATACAGCTAGAGAAAAAATTCAAAGAGTTGGAGTTACGGGTGAAAATATTTAATAGAATTAATGTATTGCTTGAGCAAGGGACTTCCATCTTTGAAAGCATCTAATGGAAAATTGATTCCATTAGAAAAATATCAAGACCAGTTATGCAACATAAATGCAAATACTTCCAAATTCGCAAAGGTCAAAGGAACGATAAATGGAGAAGATTTCTTGGAAGGACTACAACATGACCTCGACATTCAGCATGAAGTCCACCATCTATTTCTCAATAAGCCAACTTTTCAGACATATACAGAAGTAGATGAGAGATTTCGAAGCATTGTAAATTTCTCCATTCCCAGTGAAGAGTAGTGGGATAAATTGTTGGAGCTCGTTAAATAAGGGTAAACAGGAATCCTACAAATTGGGGAGAATGTGAAAAGAAGAAGCAAAAAAGTATCTATAGTTAGAAAAAATTCTCCTCAAAGTCTAAACAGAGCATAAAAAATGGTACAAATTTCCTATTACTTAGTTATATTTTTTAAATATTTTTATTAGTTAAGTAGATATTATTTTGAAAAAAAATTTATTTTGAAGTCTGAATTAATTCAAGACAAACTCTATAAATTTTTTGTAAGAAGATTTAGAAAGGGTTGGATTATGAAAAATAGAAGAGCTTTATCTTGATTGTAAGCAGTGAAATATATTTTGAAGTAATCAATTTCAAATATACAGAGGTAGTTTTGTTCCAGGATTCTTGTGTCAAATAAATGGTGATGTTTCTTCTTGTGTTAAGTTGTTCTTCTTTCTGAGTTTTCACATGGATTTTATTACCTAATTGTTGCAAGAAGATTAAGATTTGAATTTACTTATGGTACTCTACTCCGGCTTGTTTAAACAATATTAAATGTTTTCCTTCTAAGATTAAATATAAAATTTATTTAAGTATTCTTTATATTTAACTGATCATCAATTCGTTCATATCATCCACACCATAAAATATTTTAAGATCCAAGAGTTTGCCTACCTTTCCTTGTTTAGCTACTCTGTTAATTTGTGATTGATTACTGCAGATTTTATGAATTCATGCCTAATGGACTGCTTCACAAACATTGTTATTTACAATGGATTCATATTCCTCCATCATTGCATAAACCCGTATAGATTCTTTTACTTCTTCCTCAAAAGAGGATGCCTTAGCCTCTACAATATTAGTCGTTAGAGTCATGTAGCCAGTGTACCTCTCAGGTGACCTCCTTTTCCTGCTTAAATTTGAAGGAGCTCTGTTTCCGGGAAAACTAGTGTCTATTCAGATCTGCTAGTCCCACTAAGACGGGTAGCTATCTTAGAAATAAACAATTCAAAGTAACTTGTGTTTTCCTTTATAGGAGATAGATGAGAGAGAAGCAGAGAGCACCAACCTTAGTCTTTTGCTTGGCTCCTTGCTTGTTTCCTCTCTTTTTTGATAGAGCTTCGCCACTCCTTTCTCACTTGTCCCGCTTCAAAGAAAACCTGTAGATTCAAAGCAACAAAATACCATCAAAGCATAGATATCTATGATACCATAGACAATGTAGAATCAGATGTACGTTAACCATACAAATGTATACACAAATACAAGATTCAGAAATAAACAAGCATATGGAGGAAAAGTCAAATATCTTTATTGATATAAGTAGAAGAGAGGATTACAACCCAGTTGTCTGATCTAGCGCCATCCTCCCAGTATGAAAGCCCTCTTCACCTCATGAAAAACTGGATCAACTAACAATACAATGTTTCACTGAGAAACCAATAGGACTTCCTTACAAAATACAAAATTCCAGCCTCTGGATCTCTAGGATGAGGGATCCATATATAGATATTTGCAAGGGGGTGAGTCAACTTCTGGGATTTTGATTAGTGTCATTTCACTGATAGTTCTTGGTTCCTGTTATGAAACCAACTCAAGAAAAGATAGAAAAGATAGATCAACGCCTTAGAATTCAGCCTCTTCGAGGGGGAAACCTCCTTTACATTACATAAATGAACAATTCTTTGATGATACAAATGAAAAGACCTCCTTTCTATATATAGGAGTCTAAGGGTCATAACATAATCAGAGTCGACATAACAATAATAATGTAAGGGCACAACAATAACAATAGTGGGCTTCTATGTGGCACAATAGTAACAATATGGGCACTACATGGGTACATCAATATAATAAGTGGGTTGTACTAATAACAATAAGGGTTTACACTAGTAGTATAGCGGCCTAACATGCTCCTCTCCTTCAAAAAGCGTTGTCCTCAATTCTTGAGTAGTTCTTGATGCTTCTGTATAAAATTCTTGTCCCCCCATGTGGAATCTTCAGCGGGTAAGTTCTTCCACTTGATGAGATACTCTGAAATTGATCGATTTCGTAGCTGCTGGGTTCTTGTTTCTGTAACTGATCCAGGTTCTAATATGATTTTTCCTTCCTCTTCAATTTCTAGAAATATTGTTTGAATTAGGATCTTTTGCAACTTTTGAATAAGTGGCCATACTTCTTCATCCTTCTTCCATTCATCCCTTTCTTCGTTTATCCAATTTGGTTGGATAATAGAAAAAGCACAAAACAATGCTTCCACATCCTCATCCTCGAAGAGTCTTCTCATTCGGTAAGGTCGCCATTTTCTAAGTGCATGTAGTATTGCCAACATTTCCTTTTCATAAATAGCTTGCTTGAGATGTAGCAATAAAAATACCCAATCACCTACATCAAAACATTTTTCACTATGATGTTGATCTACCTGTTGTTTCGTTTGATTTTGCACCAAAGTGGCGTTATCTTTTAAAAGTTGGAGAACTTGTTGATGCTCGATGTGATCTTTTTATGCTTGAACCTTTTTCCTTCTTGATATGTCCTTTTATCTCTAGAGTTTGAGGAGTGGTAATTTCTTCCAATCCTTTACAAGATATGGGCATATTCATTTGTTGATGCTCGATGTGATCTTTCACATCTTGAACATTTTTCTTCTTGATATTTCCTTCTATATTGATAGTTTGAGGGCTGGTAATTTCGACCAATGAATTACAAGATATGGTTGGATTCATTTCTTCTTTCTCGATGTGATCTTTTAGTTCTTGCACGTTTTTCTTCTTGATATGTCCTTCTATCTTGAGAGTTTGAGGAGTGGTAATTCTTGCCAATGTTTTACAAGATATGGTCTGATTCATTTCTTCTTTCTTTGGGGTGGGGTCTTGGCATATATCCTCTTCTTTTGATGTTTCTTGATCCTTTTCTTCCTCCTCTTCATATTCTATGTAAAATAATTTCTTCTCAGCACACTTATGACCTTTAGTCCATTTTCTATCATAATTGTAACAAAGACCTTTTTCTCTTTTTTCTTCTAATTGTTGTGGTGTAACCCTTGTAGGTTGTGGAAGGCTAGGAGAAACAACACTTCCATCTTTATAGTTGTGAGGGGTATGCTTCCTGGTTTCCATAATTTTACTTTCCACTATGTCACAAAGCCCTTTTACTCTTTCCAATTGTTGTGGTGTTTCTCTAAAGAAGGTGTTGCTCTTTGTATCCTCATAATGTGCTATCATTTCCTCCATGAAAATTGACCATGTAACGAGTTGTTTATGAGAACAAATCCCTTCATACCATAAAAATTGTTCCGGTTCTAAATATGAAGATGCAATACATACCTTTTGTAATAGTGGTACACCATGTAGATCAAAATATTGCTCCATTTGAAGTATCCAATTTACCGGATCCTTGCCATCAAACTTCCTCATCTTGCTTTTTCTTGATTTTAGGAGCTCGATCTTGAAACGACTGTAACTCTGTACTTTTGAATCTTTAATTTCTGAAATTATGACCTGTAGTATCCCTCTGTGTCCTCTTTCCAATGCCACCAGTCTGATCCAAATTGGATTCTCCAAGAAGGCGTTATGCACAATCTCCCAAGATGACCTGATTATAGATCTTTCCAGAAGAGCGAACTTGTATGAAGCGCCACGTCTCACTGTTTCAAACTTTGGCTCTGAAAAATGTATACAAGAAACTATAGTCCGTCCTATTTCTGTACCTTCTTATGAAATTTCAATCCAATGCTCAGAGAGAAAGTTATGATGATTTTCCCCAGGTCACCTGTTTGGAATGTAATTGAGGAGTCTGCAAAAAGACCAACTTCCGCAGATCATATCTCAGCAAATATAGCACGAAAAGCTCTGAAATTTGGACCCAAGATTCAACATGATTTCTTCTCAAATGGGTTTTTTTTCTTAGCTTCTGAAACGTCGCTGAAAAAAACTATAGCGAAAATGCCACGATGACCTATTTGGAGCAGAGAAACCCTAGAATCCAAAGCTCTGATACCAAATGTTATGAAACCAGCTCAAGAAAAGATAGAAAATATAGATCAACGCCTTAGAATTCAGCCTCTTCGAGGGGAAACCTCCTTTACATTACATAAATGAACAATTCCTCGATGATACAAATGAAAAGACCTCCTTTCTATATATAGGAGTCTAAGGGGTCATAACATAATCAGAGCCGACATAACAATAATAATGTAAGGACACAATAATAACAATAGTGGGCTTCTATGTGGCACAATAGTAACGATATAGGCACTACATGGGTACATCAATATAATAAGTGGGTTTTACTAATAAAAATAAGGAGTTACACTAGTAGTATAGGGGCCTAATAGTTCCACTTGGAGATTTCATGATATCTTACTCATCCCTGGGTGAATTCAGAGAGGCAAGTGTCATATGAGCAGTTTCTAGAAGATTCTATGAGTTTCCACCTAGAAAACCGCCTTTGCCATTTGTTTTCTCTCACTCATCGCACCCTACAGAAGGGATTTTCAGTATGCATCGCACCCCTTATGTGTAACAGGTGAGATGCATCACACCCTTAACATGGAGCAGTCTATATGGTCCAGTTTTGACCAGTTCTGAGTAGTTTTTCAGGGAGAACTTGTGGGAAATGATGTAATTAGTTGACCTCGATCCTTTAGGGTATGAAACAACACTTTTATGGGTTTAAGAGCCCTTGGTTTATTGACATATGTGATTAGGGTTGCAGTGCCCAAATATGTCTATAATAGTTGCCCCCTAAAGCATGAGGTCATAAATCTTCTAATGTCAGGTGAAATGCTTTATCATGAGGATCCAAGGTTTTTCGAACTGGAATGTGACCTGTAATAAGATACAATAGAATACATTATCTTCATAATATTTTCATGACCTAGCTGAAGTGGGCATTCCCATGCTCAGCTTTATAAATTCATTTTCATGTACATAGGATAGACAACCGTCTATGTGGTCGACTGATTATTCTGGTAGAGCCATCATCCCTTAGCTTGGATGATTATCTATGCAGCTATGGAGTACATTTGATGTCTTTATTTTCCTGAATATATCGCAGCCCGGATGTATGAAACTAGATCCGGGGTCTTCAAACTCGTTCAATCTTCACCCGATGTAAAAGTCGATCCATGTGAAAAGATGTTCTGAAGTCGAACATGGAAAGACATCTCCTGATTACTAGCTAATGATGTAAGTTGTTAACAGGCGCGAGAGGAATCACCAATAATGATAATGACCCTCAAGGTATTGTAGTAAAATTCATGTGGTGTGAATACATGAATCGATGTTGAACACCACGCAAAATCTTTCAGTCGAAGGCCATTGATGTAAACCTATCGCCAGAAGTGAGAAGCTTGCCATTGAGGCATGCAAGCTTCAAAGTACTGAAAGGGTTGTTCCTAAGTCAACTACTTCGATAATGAGCTGACGTCGACAAGAAGTGACCCATCATAGGAGGGCCTTAATGAATCCCACATGTACGACAAAAAATGGAGCAAATGATTGATGGAGGTGAAAACGATCTGATGATACAAGATTCAGGGTGGCGGTCATGAAAAATGGAGCGTGAAGGTATTGCAGTGGATTAGGCATTAGCGAGGTTGGTGAATTCTCTGAGCAACTTCTCTTGAACATATCGGCGAAACTGAAATGGATTGGTAGCGTTAACCCAAAAAATGGATGGTACGGAGGACCAATGGTGATATGACTGGTGAACAGAATAACTCAACCCAACTCAATCATGGCGATGGAGTGAAAGTGTCATGTTCAAGAGCGACCTGCTACCAATGAAGTTCTTCAAGTTTTCTTCCCTTTTTCCCCAGTCATTGCTGACCAGTACCTCTTTATTTTTGTCAAGCTTGAGGAGGATAACATATTCTTGTTCTATAATTTTCCCTTCGAGCAAACCTATCACTATGTTTTAGCGAGCCTAGCGACAGTGAAACTCGCTCTTGCCCAGATGGACAAGTTTGTCATTATTTTTTTAATGAGTTTAACGACAAAGATAACTCGGTCCTTTTCATGTTTAGAGAGTTTGAAAAGAGACAGAAAGGAAACTCCAGTAGTCCTTTTTCGTGGTATAATCCCTTAAGTCCGAAAAAGTATAAAAAAATACAAAAGGGATGACTTTTTGATAGTTTTAGCGAGCCGAACAAGAAAAACGCTCGATATTTTTGTGTAATGATCCCTCAGGTTCAAAAATATTAAAATATAGAGGAGGGACGACACTTCCCTTTACTTTAACGAGCTAGAAAGGCCAGTAGCTTGGCAATCTTTTCATATTTTACGAGTCTAAAAAGAGCTTAAAAGAGACTCGTTTTTTAGGAATGAGTGATGTTTTCGGGTAGCAACTAGTTCCAGGTAAGTTTGTAACTTTTCAAGCACAACAGTGTAAAGAATGTGGCTAACAAAATCACTCGTCGCAACTATTCCTCAAAAGGGTAAACAATCAAGTGGAGGCATATGATCGGCTAAAAGAGTGGAGGTGATGGTAAGAACACAACCAAGGCTCAAAAGACTGATAGTAATGCGATCACAAAGGTTATTTACCGAAAGGCGAGTTTATTTTTTAATGAGCTTGAACCTTGTGCCAACCTGTGCTCAGTGCTACGTTTATTTTTTTAACAAGCTTGAACTTTGCGGAAACATTGCTCATACCAGTCATCTTTTAAAGATGTCTCTTATTAGTAGGTTCATTTTTTAGTGAGCTTGCCACATGCAAAACTTTGCTCAGGAGCCTTTTGTATGCAAGTTAGGAATGACCAACTACTATACTAAGGTTAATGAACTACTGAGGTCAGTTAGGATAGTTTCATACAAAACATCTCCTTTGCTTTGCTGGGCTGCCGAAAAAGGTGAATGGTGGATCAGACCAATCACCTAACCTAAGCAGTTGAAGTTAGTAAATGTTACAGGGTTAGAGTTACGTTGGTCACTTTTCACTTGCGTAAAAAAGGTTTGCATGCCCCCAGGTATGAAGAAAAGTAGAGTTTCCAGGTTACCATATGGAAGTCCCTGCATTAAAGCGACAAAACACTTCCTTGGCTCTGTCCATTGAAATAGACAAAGGTGAATGGTGTGAGCTTCCAATCACATAACCTTCGAGGAGATCCTATTTTGGACTGATCCCATATCCTACACAGACAGGTGTGTCAGACCAATCATATAACCTACAACGAGGAGATCCTTTTCCAGACTGATCCCATATCCTACACGGATGGGTGTGTTATACTGGTCATATATCCTACGAGGAAATCTATCTTTTCATCTGGGGTTTGCCTGCCGAAGCAAACCAGGCTGCATGCCCCCTGGGTTTTATCACATTCACCGAATCACTCGTAGCCATTAGGTGGATGGATTGGAGGTTGATGAGACATTCCTTGTGCAAAGAGACCATTTAGGGATGGAATTTGACTAGTAGCCATGTTTGAACCAGGGAATGAAAGCTGGTCAACAAGTTGTACCATTCTTCCTTCATACGGGAAACACATCACCCAAAAGAGTGAGGAAACAATAGCTCCCATGCTATAAATGTAGTCACGCCAAATGAGTAGATTGTAATGTAGTGGCCCTTGGACTACCATCACATTCAAATGAACGGTTTTCCTTCTCAAAGTTATAGGCAAATTTGGAAGGATCTCTAACGGTCGACTGGTTCCTTTATTGAAGCCTGACAAATTTCGAATCTCAGGCAGAAGCGATGGCGAACCAAGCGCTTTCCAAGCAGTTGAGGAAAGGATACTCATGGAAGCCTCTTCATCTATGATAGTGCCAGCCATGATCATTTTGTGAGCTTGTACTATGATTTGAAATGGTACATTAGATGGAAGGCGGGGTCTTGCTAGTAGATTTCAATCAAAGGAAATGACTAGATTACTTGGATGAGGGACCGAATAAACAACCGGATGAATCGCTTGAAATGGGGAACATCCCTCTTGTGGTAGAGGAACAGGTAGATTGCCCCCATGTTCATCAGACTCTGTGTTAACAAAAAGAATTTGAACGGTGTCATTCTCATTCTCTTTGGAGACTGTATCATTTGAAGGTGGACCTTCTGAAGACAAGACTGGGTCGACTGCCATCTCGACCTATTGACTTTGGTCCGGTGTGGACTCAAATGGTTTATCTTCAATGATAGGTGTTTCAACCGACAACAGAGGTATGTCAGTTGGATTTTCAACTAGGGATGGACTTGGCAAGAGTTTCTTGTATCCAGGTGGAAGTCGCTGCAGTGAAGCAGGATGGTTATCAAAGGCTCTTTTAGCTTTATCCAGAAAAGGACAACGGTGGAGAGCATGATCACCTTCACATAGCCTACAAGGAAATTTAGATCTTCCTTTTTGTCCATTGACTTCATTTTCACTAGTTGGTGGTGTACTCTCAACATGATCGACAGAGGTTGAATACACCGGATTGTGCAAGTACGGAGACCAGTCTCTCAAGATCCGTGGGATGCAAGGAAAATCTCAATGATAGTGGTTTCCTTTGCAAATTACACATGGAGATTTGGGTTTGGAAGGTGCAGTATGTAGATTTTCGCTAGACGATGCATGGTTTCCCCCTTGCGCCACTGGCTTCTTCTTCTCCTTCCCTTTCTTCTTCTTCTCAGCTACTTGGTTTTTAGTGTTACTAATTTCATCAAGCGAAGAGGAAGAAGGAGAGGGAGAAACAAACGAAGTGGAAGGTGGGGGAGCAACTCCAGTATCATCTGGTTGTTGATTTGATTACTAAAGAATTACAGTGTTTTGAACAACAGAGATCGAGAATAGCCATACTGGTAGTCCAATTGTGAGTCCTAGAAGGGATAATGTAGCCATCTATGGAGCACCAATATCTCCCCAAGAAGAGAAAGGACTAGGATTCCTCCCAAGGGGAAATCCTTGATTGGTGGACTCCATTTTCTCAACCTAAGACCAACGAGGGAATAGTGATGTTATTCCAAATTAAATAAATTTTATGAAGCTTTGACACAACTTGCTTTTTCAATTTTTAGGAGTCGAGAAAAAGCTAAAGATGACTCTAGTCGCCTTCAATTTTTAATGAGCCTGAAGTGAGAAGTTCTTGGATGGACCTTTTCTTTTAAGGAGTTGAAAAGGAATGAAAGTGACTACTCCAGAAATCTAGACAGAGGGATTACCAAACCAATCACAAAACTGCAATATACACCTCGGAACTAAATTATAGAAAAATTACCGAGGACTTTACGTATGGTAGTCAATCTTCCCAATTGTTGTGTTTAGTGCATTACGATTAATAGGTCGGCAGACACAACTTCCTAAGGATAAAGGATATTAGCCTATTGTGGTCTCCCAATATATACTCGACGATACGTGGGAGCACAAGTCCGTACTGGCACTTGTCGTATCAAATAGGAGGAATCACCCAACCTACGATGAAAACGATAGTTACCAATCTTTACGATGCTGAAATATGTCTCTAGCCTAGACTTCTAGATGTTGTGTGTTAGGTTCCAAATCATTTTTATGTTCATTGAGGTTTATTTTATAGTTGATCTTTTTAAAGAAGTTTGCCTTTCAAGGTTCACAGTGTGATGTAGATGTACAATTCCTAAATATGCAATCTAAAATGATAAAAAGTCATTTATTTTCTTTTAGCAATGAAAATCCTAGCTACTAAGGAAAGATGAGTAAAATTCTTTCAACAGAGAGCAGAGAGCACACACTAAAATGAACTTTTCCTAAATCAATTTCCGCATGCAGTCTAAATGCAAATGCACATGCATGTATTTGTTTTTCCGTTTCCTTAATGTGAGAATGCCAAAAAGAAAACTAAGTACAGATCTGAACTACTTTTCTTCAAAGCGACACTTTAGCAATTTATTTTCAAAAACAAAAGGAAGACTAAGATGACACTTTCAATTTCGAACAGAAAACTGCTTTCATCACTTCAAACAATTGACAATTGAAATCAAATACAATGGCAAAAGTACAATCGACTATCTAAAAGAGGAATACTTTAGGACACTCTTTTTCTTGACTGAAAACGATAGTTGCGACACTTTCGAATCAAAAGACGACAGTTCGATTAAGCTACTTTTTTCAAGGGAGGACTATAAATGATGAAAAATACATAAAAGACATTCAAAATTCCTTATCAATGGAGGTTGAATAATGTAAAGGAAGAAGGCTTCAATAGTGATATACTAATCATAGGCAGCAAAACTGTTGAATAGAGTTAAAAACAATGAAGAAAAGAACCAAAATCCAGAGAGGGAAATAGTCTCATTCAATCATCGCACATGTCCTTAAGGGAAATAGGGATGCATCTCATCTACAACACACGGGAGGTGCAATGCATCCAGACTTCCAATGAGAGACAGTGCGATGGTCCAGGGATGAGACTGAGCTTGGTTTTCACCCATAATTTGCAGCTAAGTTCAGGGATTTAGGCCGAGCTTATGATAGACAGTAAACACAAAGTATAGAGGTATGATCTAATGAGGTTATTGAGCTACCACCAGGGCACTTAGGATGTTTTCAAGTCAAATGTTCAATTCATAAACCAACCCAGAGATTGAATGAAGCAATGTTGATCTACTTTACAGTTGCATAGCAAAATCAATTCGAAGACTAGCTAGCTTAACTTCAGGTTCCGTATGTAGTTTATAAAGCAAACAATAGTAACAAATAAACAAACTATTTGTTCCCCAGCAGAGTCGCCATTTTGTTTCCAGGAAAACTAGTGTCTATTCAAATCTGCTAGTCCCACTAGGATGGGTAACTATCTTAGAAACAAAAAATTCAAAGTAACTTGTGTTTTCCTTTATAGGAGATAGATGAGAGAGAAGCAAAGAGAACCAACCTTAGTCTTTCGCTTGGCTCCTTGCTTGTTTCCTCTCTCCTTTGATAGAGCTTTTCCACTCCTTTCTCACTTGTCCCGCTTCAAAGAACACTTGTAGAGTCAAACCAGTAAAATACCATCAAAGCATAGAGATCTATGATACCATAAACAATGTAGAATCAGATGTACATTAACCATACAAATGCATACACAAATACAAGATTCAGAAATAAGCAAGCATATGGAGGAAAACTCAAATAGCTTTATTGATAGAAGTAGAAGAGAGGATTACAACCCAGTTGTCTGATCCAACACCATCCTCCCAGCATGAAAGCCCTCTTCACCTCATGAAAAACTAGATCACCCAACAATACAATGTTTCACTGAGAAACCAACAGCACTTCCTTACAAAATAAAAAATTCTAGCCTCCAGATCTTTAGGATGAGGGATCCATATATAGATATTTGTAAGGGGGTGAGTCAGCTTCTGGGATTTTTATTAGTGTCATTTCACTGATAGTTCTTGGTCCCACTTGGAGATTTCATGATCTCTTACTCATCCCTAGGCGAATTCAGAGAGGCAAGTGTCATATGAGCAGTTTCTATAATATTCTTTGAGTTTCCACCTAGCAAACTGCCTCTACCATTTGTTTGCTCTCACTCATCGCACCCTGCAGAAGGGCTTTTCAGTATGCATCGAACCCCTTGTGTGTAACAGGTGAGATGCATCGCACCCTCAGCATGGAACAGTATGTATGGTCCAGTTTTGACTAGTTCTGAGTAGTTTTTCAAGGAGAACTTCTGGGAAATGATGTAATCAGTTGACCTTGATCCTTTAGGGTATGAAACAACAATTTTAGGGGTTTAAGAGCCCTTGGTTTATCAACATATGTGATTGGGGTTGCAGTGCCCAAATATGTCTATAACAAGCTCCCACATTCTCCCTTGTATCCTGCATAAGTCTATCAACTAACCTAGTTATTTTTCTTCCTTCTCTTGATGGTTCTGCTTGAGTCGATGTCTCCACTCTCTGCTCCTCAATTTGTGGTTACTCCACAACTTCCTGAGGGTCCTCCTTTGGAGCTAAAATATCCTCTTCTGCTGGGATCTGAAACTCCCTCTCAAGAGAGCACCGCATGATTTTCTCCTCATAAAACTTTCCATCTCTTCACACAACTTTCATTTTGAGGGAAGGTAAGTTCACACGGTAGTTTTGAGGAGTTTTTGTGTAACCCAAAAATACCCCCAACTATGTTGTCGGCTCAAGCTTCTTCCTCGATTCTTTAGAGACGTGGAAGTAAACAGAGGCTCCAAAAAGGTTCAAGTGTAACACATCCATCTTTCTCCCCAAGAAGGCCTCTTCCAGTGTAATCATATCAATAATTAAATGAGAACTCTAGTTCTACAAGTAGACTATTTTGTTGCATTCCTCTTCCCACAAATGCAATGGAAAGCCTTGGTTATGCAACATAGCCCTCACATCTCCCACAATGCTACGATTCTTTCTCTCAACAACCCAATTCTATTGTGGATTGTGGGTTGTTGTTAGCTCTCTTAAAATTCCCTTTTTCACACAAAAATCCTTGAATTCATTCAAAACATGCTCACCTCCATTGTCACTCCTAGAGCCTTCACCTTCTTATCGATTTATTTCTCAATCAATGCCTTGAATTATGGAACTTCAAGAATGTCTCTTCCTTCTTCCACATGAAGAAGATCCAACACTTCCTTGAGAATTCATCAATTAAAATGACAAAATATTTATGGCTGGCATTGGAGGTTGTGAAGAAAGGTTCACAGACATCGGATTGGATCCTTTCAAAGACTGCATGCGATTTTTTGTCTTGATAATGGAATGTGTATTTTGCATACTTCCCCAAGGTACATCCTTTACATATATCCTACTGCTCAAGTGCTCCATTAGGGAGGCCAGTGGTTATTTGCTGCATAATATTTAAGGCACCATGACGCAAATGGACAACTCTTATGTGCCAAAGTTCGCCAAAATAATGGCTCTACACTTTCTTTGTCCTACTACTTAATTCCTACTACTTAATGCAACATAATATTCCACATCTAACTTACATATGTTCTTCACATGAACCCTGATCTACTTCACTTGTCCCGTGGCTATGTGTCTCAAGAATGATTTCCATTTATTAAAGATCACACCATAACTATAGTCTTCCAAAACTGCAATCGAAATGAGATTTTTCTTTAGGCCTAGAATGAACATGACATCCTTGAGTCTCAGAGGGGATCCCAACTCCCTCTGAAAGGTGACTATACCAATCTTGGTTGTGTTGTACCTTCTGTCATCCCCCGGCTCAATATGCAACTAGAGATATTTCTCCTCCAGGTCACTGGAAAAATTTCTACATCCTTTCATGTGGAACGATGCACCTGATTCCAAGCACCACATTCTCCCCATTACTATGTTGGCCATGCATATGATAAGAGTGAAGTCAACCTGGAACTGTGAATCCAAAGCTTCACCTACTACTCCTCCTGAGTTCTTCTTGCTTGAATTTTTGAGTGGACACTTCGTGGCAAGTTGTTTGAATTCATAAGAATTGAAGCATTTAATTTTGGACAAATCTTTCTTCTTTCCCCCTTGGTTGGATTCTAGTTTGCTTTGATATTTCTTCCCTTTTCTCATCATTCCCTTTCCAACCAATGTAATGTTTTCTTCAGCCTCGCCCTTGGATGAAGTCCCATCTTTAGTATTCCACCTTATTTCTTCCTATACCAAATCAGACCATAAGCATTCCCAATTCATTAGTTTCTCCCACCCGTTCACTGAATCTTGGTAGTTATGCCAGCTCTTGGGAAGGCCTAAAAAGGCTAGGCTTACTAAATCATCTTATACAACATTAACACCAACCCCATCAAGCTCATCATGAACTTTTTTGAACCTTCTTAGATATTGTGGAATAGTGTCATTCTTCTCCATCTTGATATTTCGAAGTTTATCCTTGAGTGTTAGTTTCCTGTGGTAGTTGTAGTTCTGGAATAGCTTTGTCAGTGCTTGCCACATTGCATAAGGATTTTCTTTCCCATGGATATTTGAGACAATGTGGTCTTGTACTCCCTCCAATATTATTCTCCTTGCCTTAGCTACATCCTTCTTCCATTGGGCTAGGTTTTGTGCCTCAGATGCCTGTGGTTTTTCAATATTTGCCTTGATATATTCTAGCAATCCATTATCATCCAATATCACCTCCATGCGATCTTTCTATGTAATGAAATTAGAGTTTCCTTCAAAGGCACACTCTAGTGTCAGCCCGTTGAAGGTAAACTTCCCAACTTTGAAGAGATCCTACTACATTGAGCTACAAATTTGAACCTCCTAAGAAATAACTTTGAAATTCTTGTTCTAATGTGAATCCTACTATGATACCATATAGAAATTATGGTGTATATTTGTAACTACTCATGAAATTTTAATCAAAATCAAAAGACACAAACCTACTCTACTACTCTGCAGAATTCAATTCACAATTTAGAACATCAATCACAAACATGCAATGAGAAATAATACACATGCATATAGTATTTTTCCAAGGGAAAACAATCTACTAAAATCCCCTTTGTCTACTTTAATTAATCTAATGAATAGAGATGCATTACAATTGCTAGCTCAACCTGCAAGTGAATAACCTATCTCTCTGCCAACTGAGAAGCTCTGACCCAAACTTCGTCATTTTTTTCCTTTACTTGAGACCCTATTTTCTTGCGTAATTTCTAAGGAAATTAGACCCCTATTATTTAGGATTTTACTCCAAAATTCTTGCAGAATTCCCAAGGTTGATCATATGACTGCATGCAACAACTATACACTCAAGACTAACCTACAAGTGATGTTACGTTGCCTTGGAATCTCCACCACAATTGGGGGACTTGAATTTTCTACATGCACTAGCTATTTTTGAATGATTAATCAATTAAGTAGATGATCACTGACTTAGACTATTGTCCCAATGCACAACTGACCTTCCACTAGTTCCTCCAATAGTTAGAACTAGTTTAACTAAAAACACCTTGAAATAACTGACCTTGATTGCTACATATTAGCAATCACACATGCTTAACTAGACTCCAACTCCTTTGACTCGAATTTTTTGAGCTAATTGAGTGACAAGATCCATTTCAAACAAGTTAGTTGCATCTAAGTTGTCTGATGATATGGACATTCTAATTTTCTCATTTTAACCAAGGCAAAATCAAATTGAGACTTTCTTGCTGCATTTTTCAACTGAATTGGTTACAAACATAGGTGGATTTCATCAGGAAATCAAATGAACTATGTATTTGACTTGACTTAGCAAAGATTGAGACAAATACTAGTTAATCACACTTGAAGATTATAGTTTCCCCTAGTTCAAATTAAGAGAGGTTCCTTCTCAAGAAGGGAATTGTTTAAGAGAGCCTAACCTAAAGACAATCTAATCAATAAGATTCAACTCATTAATGACACTTACACCCATGTTATATGTGACTTAATTTGTTTCAATATATTTCTTAAAAAAAATGTTAAATATGCTTCATATGTTGCAATGTCTTTATATTATATCAACATATTATTAAAATACTAAAATAATATTTTTTATTTTAATATAAAATTTAGTTTATTTATAAATAACGTTGTTGTGCTTATTAAAATTAAATATAAATTTAATATACATGTAAAGACACTATAAATTTAATTTAAACAATACATATAAACAACTTTCTTATATATAGGTTACCAGTGTACAACTTACCAACTATTTTTCTTTTAAATAAAATCAATATATAAAAAACAATTCAACCATTACAATTTCTTTCGTATATTATGGTCATATCTAAAAATATCTTTCTTTAATTTATTAAAACAAATTATCTTTTCATAATTATGAGAAAGATTTGCTTTTTAGCATATCAATTTCTTTATTATAAAATTCAATTATAAATTTCTATATTTATTAATATACATTATTATTCTAATACTATTATATAAAGTAAAATATAAGTTTTGTATATTTAAAATATTTTGAATATTATTTATATAAATTAAATTTTTATTTTAAATTATAATTAATAATATAAATTAGTATTATTACCTTGACTACCATATAAAGTACTTATGAATCTCAGATACATCCTTAAGACAACGATACTTAAAATATGTGCAAATTCAAAGGTATACATATATAATAATCAAACTATATAATTAAAAGAAATTCTTCTCCAAAACTTATAAAAATAAAATTTAAATATATCTAATACAATTTTTGGAAAGATATAGTACTAGTTGCAGAATTTTAAAACTAAAGAATATATTTTAAATTAAAAATATATATTACAATTTAATATTATACACATAGTGATAACAAATTTAAAGTAATGTTAAATCTAAAGAATATATTTTAAATTAAAAATATATTTTACAATTTAATATTATACACATAGTGATAACAAATTTAAAGTAATGTCAGAGAGTAGCATTAAAACTTAAATATATATTTTTAAATTCACAAATTTCCATATAATTTACCAAATTTATCGGATACAATCCATTACAGTATCTGTTTAACAGACATGGAATTGAGAGTAGCGTCCACTTGTGGCATGCCTTAAAGGTACCCTGTAAGCACTTTTAGCATGGCCAGTATTCACGTAAAAGAATGAAAACTAGTATGAAATTGCATGTATTTTAAATTGAAAACTATGGATGAAATTCCATGTATGTGTTTGGACTTTCAGTTTTTTTTACAATGAATAAATTTATTTTTTAAATTAGGTTTAGGTAATGTTTTTATTTTAAGAATTTACTTGAACATCACTCGATGCAATGAGTGTTAAGTGGATTATTTAAAAATTATATTAGTCAATTATGACTAACTTTCATGGAAATGGTCATAGATGAATGACTTATTTAATGCAGTTGAATCCCAAAATGATATCTAATATAATGCACTGAGAAAATCCCCAATACTTAATTCTAATGTATTTATATAGCGGAGAAAATAATTTTTTGAGAATAAATGTAAATTTATAAACTTTTATTTATGATTTCCAATTTAATGAAAAAATCTATAAATATTTAAAAAAGTATGCTTCTAATTAAAAAGATTTTATTATAAAAAAATAATATTAATTAAAAAAAACATCTAATTAAAGATTTTATTATGAATTTTTAGTGTAAGTTG
Source organism: Pinus tabuliformis (assembly GCA_031772625.1). Taxonomy (NCBI): domain Eukaryota; kingdom Viridiplantae; phylum Streptophyta; class Pinopsida; order Pinales; family Pinaceae; genus Pinus; species Pinus tabuliformis. The sequence continues at coordinate 296,035,104 of CM062814.1, forward strand.
TTTCTTTGAAAACCAAATATATTATATTGGTTTTTCCACTTTACTATATCTAAAGAGTACTCTTCTTTTCCAAAAAGTATTGAATTACAAATTTGCAAATATTGTATGAAAAATTATATAGTAGAAAATGTGTGAAAGATATGAAGACCTTTCCACTCAAAATATAGCAGTGGCTATGCCAATAAATGTTCAAACAAGTATATGATTTGGGCTAGAGTTGCAAGTGGGAGAACATATATATTGTAAAGCCACTAAGATAGAACTTAACTCCATTCCAAATTCTAAAATATTTATAAAACATCTCAATGAGGAACAAAGTTAACCATTTGACTTTTCTCATGTCATTAAGGATTGCAGAATATCTGAATCTTAGAATTTGCGATCAAAATAAGGATAAAATCTAATACGAAGTGGATTCATATGTTGGAAAACTTTGGAAAAAGGTTGTAGTTGAAGAAATGGCATCCCTAAAAAAATTGAGATTTGGGATCTAGAAGAAAGCTCATTGACAACAAATGGGTAGTTAAGAAGAAGTTGAATGCAGAAGCTAGAGAAGAGAATTACAAAGCTCAATTAGTGGTAAAAGGTTATTCCCAGGTAGATGGAATTGACTTTAGTGAGACTTTTTTCTCATGTTTCCAAGTTAACGTGTATATGATTTCTTTGATGTATCGTTGTTGCTTTTGATTTTGAAGTAGAATAGATGGATGTGAAGACAATATTTCTATATGGGAATTTGGAAAAAATAAATCTACATGAAGTAGCAAGAAGGTTTTGTTATTAAAGAAAATAAAAAATTAGTATGTATGTTGAAAAAGTATATGCATGGGTTAAGTAAATCACCAAACATGTGATATCAAAAAAATGATTCTCATATATTGGGGTTTGGCTTCATAAGGAGCAAAGTGGACCATTGTGCGTATTTCAAATTAATTTGTGATCATCATGTTTATTTTGTTTTGTATGTGGATGATATGTTGTTGATTCCAAATGACAAGGAAAACATCGAGCAAGTGAAAACTCAGTTGTCGTCTAAATTTGACATGAAGAATGTTAGTGCAATAAATTTTTCATTTTGGGAATGAAATTTAAAGAGATCAAGAAACCATGAAACTTTGGTGAAATAAAAAGAACAATTTTGAAGAGTTTTAATATGTAAGAATGTAAATTGGTAGATGTCTCTATTTCTTTATATGTAAAGTTATATGCAGAACAATGTTCCAAGACACGGGAAGAGGAAGAGGAAATTTTTTTTGTTCCATATGCATATATAGTTGAAATTTTGATGTATGCAATGGTTTGTACTAAACTAGACATTAAACATGCAATGGGAGTGTTGAGCAGGTATATGTCATAACTAGGGAATGAGCATCAATCAACATGTTGTATGTTGTGTTAGATGTAGAGGGAGGGTGGAAATCCCCTTGCACAGAGTTTTGGAGATAGTGCCCCTGAAAATTTATTTGGGTGTTTGTTCTCTTTTGTTTTTTTATGGTTTTTGGCACATGGTGGATTTTCTAATGGTTTTGTAGTTCCAATCCAAAATCTATTTGTAGCAATTAATTGTATGAGGCTAAAACCTACACTTAGGCCAAAATTAACAAACTGAAAGGAGTGAGAAATGGGTAAGTAGTCCAAATTCACATGGTGCTTTTTCATTAATGAAGAATTCATCTAATTTAAGTTCCTTTTCACAAACTAAAGTTCAATGTACCTATATTTGATGGGAAGGGCTATAGAGAATACATTAGATGGATAAATAGACTCAAGCACTAATTTTTAGTTGCACCAAATGTATGATGAGGAAGAAAGAATATGTGGCTCATCATAAAATTGTGATTGTTTTTTGTGGTGGCACTCAAAGGCTCATTCAAGCCACTGAGAATCATTCAAACAACATTTTTTCAAAAGATTTGAAAACATTTAGATAAAAGAGGTTTTCTCCAAAATCACCTATTTACAATAGTTGGGTTCGGTGGATGACTTTTTTAATTAATTATGTGTTGGCCACTAGCTTATTGAACTTGTAAGATGGATATCTCTTACATATTTTCATATCAATCTTAAAAGAAAACATAAATAATTATATCGATATGTTAGATATAAATGACATTAAACAAGCATGAATAAAAGCTAGAATTGTTGAAGAGAAAGTACTATCTATGCAATAGGTCTCCTGGTCCAACTTCGAGAAACATAATCCAAAGTATATTCCCCTTAATAAAAGGATTCAACAATCTAACATAAACAATGACAAAAATTGATGCTTTATATGTCATGCTCCCAATTATGGAGGCTAGGCCACAAGTGCAAGAACAATTTTTTTATCGATGTGAGGTATAAAGCGACATCTATAAGGATATAGGAAATTCATCACCTCTTAACTTTGGATTCAAATAATTCAAATAAAGAATCTAGAAATGCTAGACGATATAACCATCAAAATTTCACCCCAAAACTCTCATTTCTCATCATAATTGACATTTTTTCGCCACAAAATTTAAAAGTTTTGGGCTACAAGACAAGAGTAACAATGGTAATAGATAGTGTAACAATGATAAGAGATAGTGGGTTTTCTGATAATTTTATCAATAGTAAAATAGATGGAATAAATTTTACATAGGACTAGCCCTCCTAGATTTCATGGATTCCCTTATTTATATATTGTAGAATTACTGAAGCCTCCATAATGTTTTTTTGTATTTGTTTGAATACCCCCAATGTTCTTAATACACACATTCAATCGTCCCATTTCATACTCCACAACATTGCCATTGTTTAGTTATATTAAGGTTTAAGGGTAAAAATTTCAATGATTATAGCATGTTGGATGTCAATTTGATGTATACCAAATCAAAGCCTTGAAAATACATCCGTTGGTGTTTCTCTAATTGTAACATAACCAATCAATAAAAAATATATCTCTACAATTATCACATAAAAAAAATCATAGTATTTATTTTATATTAGTAATGTCTTCACCACTTGTACTTTGATTTGTTTTTCTTTTAAACTCGGTGGTTTTTTTGGAGAGGAACTCATATATGTATTAATTTATTCATATTCTACATAAAAAGTGATAAGAATGAACCTAAATTTTAAAACTTTATTCTTTTTAACAAAAAATTAAAAAAAAAATCGTTTGGCCCGATAAAGAGCTTCAATATCAATTGTAGTGATCATTAATCCTTGAAGATGATTTACAAACAATATATTAAAAAATTATCAATTATTTATTTATGAAAATAACCTTAATATAGGGAAAGACCATAAAATGATGATTTTATGAAAGGAAATTAATCATATTCAATTGTTTTTATTAGGAGACAATATCCTAATAATCTCAACTCAAATACAATATACTATAATACTTGCTTCTTGCTTCATAAGGATTAATCCATCCTTATTTATAATTAGTTAGTGAAGCTTCATCATAACAACTTCTTAACCACCTAGTGGACTTTATTTAATGAGTTTACATTACACTTATTCACTATAGCTAACTAGTGATCTCTATTTAATAATGACAAAAATAAAGGACCTATTGAACTTTACATTCATCAATCACCATAAATATATTATTATTACTATAGTAGGCCATTCCACCCTACATTAAACCCAAGGGGAGAATCCCAAAAAGGGATTTTTCATATGTATAGGAGTTCAATTCATTGTTTACCTTTATAATCAACCCATTGCACCATACACTGGCTCTTGAGCACTCGACGAGTAAAAATTTATAATAAAAAATAATTATTTCCTATTAACCTACCTTCTATGCCCCTTTATAGCCTTCCATATCTATTTTAGGCCTAGCATGTTCTCTTCCTCTACTACCCTTGGTCACTTATGGGTTCAAATTACAATGTCCACATATGCATACATAGAATCTAGCGAACTAAGGGATCAATCCAATGGAATTAATGAGAATGATTAATTCTCATTGCATGAAGACACTGCATGAGAAGAGAGATGGTTCATGTATACACACAATTTTAATTCATATGAGGATGGAGACTCTTACCGTCTGTAAAACTATTTAACTGCCATGCTCTCATAACTATGGAAGTGGTTTTCTTTGCCAATCACCACTTGTATTCAATGGTCAATGGCTGAGATTTTAATAATTCACATATTTTAAAAGATGAATATTAGGATACATTTAAACTTAGGATTATTTATCAACCCCTTAGACCCCTTTTTCTTTTCCCCTTTAATCGAATATGTTATATGTAAAATTCACTTTTGCGGACAAAAATGAACTCCCTAGATCTAGTGGTATGATCTAGAACAACGAAGAGAGAAAATATCTATATCTTCCTTAGAGAGGTTAGAATACAGAAATTAGACCTATGTGGAATCTGTAGTAAGTCCTCTTCTTCTCCTTGCTTGTGAGCTCCAACTCTAACTCCTCACACTATAAATGGAACTTGCAAAAAATACTAAAAGAAGCAAGGGAACTACAATATATGCATAGCATAATCCAATATCTCTAATCAATGAGCCAACATGGCATTGAAATATATAAGCATCAACATGATAAAAGTATAGGAAAACAAAGTGCTTTTTGTATTAATAAATAAAGGAGAGAGGTACAACCTGTTATAGTATTCAACAACGCTCTCATTTATTTTTGTTTAGTTATTAATAAATAATGGGCACCCTTTTTTGCTTTTAATCAAATTCTTCAAATTTCAATAAAGTTAGGACATTTTTGGATTTGTTATGAAATTTGATATAATTATTCAAATTTCAATAAAGTTAGGACATTTTTTGATTTGTTATAAAAATTGATACGCTTGAAATATTTCCTCTATTGAAACCCATATATCGGAACTCCACCTTTAAAAAGTTACTATAAACATAAATCACGATGAGCCCTCACTCATAAATTTTGTTGCTATGGTAGAGTCATTAGGTGGGGAGGTTTGGTACCTACAGGTCTTGTGGTCCATTCCCAAGTAGGATTATGTACGCTTGAAAGTTGCTCCCAATGTGATTTCTTCAGTGGAGGAAAAAACATGGAAAGAGAAAGTAGACAAAATAGTGTAGGTAGAAGAAAAAGAAAGAGTATAGGTAGATGCAAACGCAGAAGCAGAAACAATGAAAACAATAGCAATAAAAATGACAATGAAAATGAAAATGATAATGACAATGTTGTTGGTGGTACATCTCAATCTTTATTGTCAGTCTATTATCTTCTATTAATTTGGCTACTTCTGCCATAGTTTTGCGGGCTTCTGATTCATTACCAGTTACTTTTGGTGGAGAAGATGATGATGAGGACCAAGCACAAAATTCACCTTCTTCTCTAACCATTTTGATAGGCAACAACATTACAAGTCCAGAGGGAGATACAACCTTTGTCCAACAATTACATCACCCTCAATAGCAGCGCTCTTTTGAGGACAATTACTTTCATTATTTAGCAATGGGTATTCATTATTCATCATTGGGTATTATGTGTGTTTTCTCTAAGGTCTCTTTGTCACTTTCAGCTAAAGGTCTGTAATATGTAGTCACTCTTTTGTGGCTTGAAGCTTTCTTGAACTTTTCCTATGTAATGAAATTATGTATCAAAAAGTACGTTTTCCTGAAGAAAATACCTACACTAAATATCGTTTATCTATTTGGAACGCAAGCCCATCTAAAGGTCGAAGGAATGCAACTTTATCTGTTATATCTGGTTTTTACTTTATAAGGTGAAAGTCAGTTGTTGAGGTAGAATTTTTAGGTGGGGAGGTTTGGTCATTAAAGGTCTTGTGGTCCATTCCCTACTATGTACCTTTGAGAGATGCTCTAGGTGTGATTTCTTCTGTTAAAAACAAAAATAGAATGGAAGGAGTAAATAGAAAAAATATTGCAGGTAGATACAAAAGAAAGAGTATAGGTAGAAGCAGATGCAAATGAAGAAGCAACAACAACAACAACAATAACAGTAACAATAACAATGACAATGACAATGACAATGATAATGTTGTTGACCGTGGCATGTCTCAATCTTTATTGTCCACAGAAAATAACAATGGCCACAAAATACCACCAAATACTATCAATCCCACATCTTTTGTTAATTCTACTACTTCTACCATAGTTTGGCGAGCTTTTCATTCATCACTAGTTACTTCTGGTGGAGAAGATGATGGTGAGGAGTTGGCACAAAATTCACCTACTTCTCCAACCATTCTGATAGGCAACAACATTACAAGTATAGAGGGAGATACAACCTCTTTCTAGCAATTAGAGCACCTTGTTACTGCAGAGGGAAGTGAGGAAAATGGTGTACCAGATCCTTCACTTTCACATTTTCCTTTCACTTTTTATGCATTCATATCGTGTTCAAGGTGTGATGACCATCATCATCATCCCTAAATGGAATAAGGGGGTGACATGAATCCTATAGAAAGTACACAAATGACCACCATTTGTATGGATGGCAATGAATTATCTTCAAGTGCAAGCATCCCCATGCAGATTCAAAAACTTATATGACATGATAAAACACAAGACAAGAATCTACTCTACTCTTTAGTTGGAAATCAAAATTGATCGATGAAAACAATAAGTAGAAAAGGAAGAATATCAATCGTACATAACACAATATATCTATGGGGAAAGAAAATGTTAAAAACCCTGACTATCTATATTGTATTAACCAGAGATATGAGAATAAAATACAATTCTTATTCAACCTGAACAATTCCTGCATAAGTACAATCTACCGCTCTGCCTCACAAGCTAGCTCAAGCCAACACTTAGCCAAATATACTACCTTCCAAGTCCCTACTTCCTTGCACAATTCCTAAGAGAATTAGCACATATTTAATTGGAAATTATCCACTCATAACTGCACAATACATCCATAGGCCTTTAATGGATTGCAAGCACCATCTGTACAACTCGGAAAATTATACAACTAACAGTACACTATCACTGAACTCTAATCTCAACTAGGTCTTTCTCAGAACTCACATTCATGAGTTATTTATGAGTGAATCTTCAATTAACTAGTGGAGCTGTGAAGTTGTACTGGTGCTCATTCCCACTACTAGACCTCCTACTAGTTCCTCCAATAGTTAGAACTAGTTTAACTGACTTTAACTCAGTTAGACTGAGTTAATTACTTACAACTCAAAAGAACTTAATCTGGACCCTTAAAATTTAGGAGTCACTCTACATGACTCTAGATAGACTTCCAACTTGAATTTACTAAGCCAATTAAGTCAAATTAACTTAGTTAACTATTACAAGTTGCTCTAAAAATAGAATTTCGATTTAATTCCTAATTTAATTCAAGGACAAATTAAATTAGGATTTCTTGTTGCTATTTTTAACACTCCCTCTCAACAAGAAAGGGATTATTTTCTACCCTAATCATGCCTCATTGAAACTCAAAATTGCATCTTGATAAGGCCTTTGTCAAAATATTTTCATCCTGCTCCTCTATGGGAATGTACTCCAATAACATAATTCTCCTATGCACACAATATCGAAGATGATGATACCGGATATCAATATGCTTGGACTCATAATGAAAATTTGGATACTTAGAGAGTTTGATACAACTCTTATTGTCACATTAAATAATAGTTGGATCCATCTATTGCCCAAACACCAGAATCTTAGGCTCATCCAGATAGCCTCACAAGCTGCTTGACTAGTAGCGATGTACTCTGCTTCTGCTGAAGTGAGTGCAACTAATCTTTGTTTCCTTCTGTACCAAGAAACAATTGTTGACCCAATACTAAAGATGCCACATGATGTTCTCTTCCTGATGGGTGGACTCCCTACACAATTTACATCAGTGAAGCCTTGAAGCTTCACTCCCTCTGTCTGTCTATACCAAAGACCATATTGAGTAGTGCCCTTGAAGTATCTCAACACATGTTTGGTTTCCTTCCAATACAACTTTGTCAGCTTAACCATCGCTTGACTAATATGGTTAATTTCATAACACATGTTCGATCGTGTTTTCACCAAATACATGAGTGAACCCACATGTTGTCTATAAATAGTAACCTCCGCTACTTCATGGAAGTAGCATCCTCCTTCCACTAGTTACCTTCTAAATGATTCTCCATGGGTTTACTACTCTCCATGTGGAACTTCTTGAGTATCTCATTGGCATACTTTCCCTAAGAGACAAACAATTCCTCATCACCTTGCCAGACTTCCATACCCAGAAAGTAGTGCATGAGCCCCAAGTCCTTCATTTCGAGCACTCTTGCAAGATCCTCTTTGTAATACTTGATCAACTTATCATCACCTGTTAGAATCAAATCGTCGACATATAAAATAATAACCAACAATTTACCTTCAAATAAAATATGGTAAAGGTTCGTATCTGCTTCACTTTTGGTGAAGCCTAACCCGATGAAATAGATATCGATCCTGGTGTACCAAGCACATGGTTCTTGTTTCAACCCATACAACACTCACTTGATTTTGCACAAATATGACTCTCTTTTGAAGATCTCAAATCCTTTAGGCTGCTTAATAGACACATCTTCCTCAGTCATGTCAATGGGGAATGTTGTATTTACATCCATATGATGTATCTTCCATCCCATCTATGCTGACAATGTTAGAATGGATTCGATTGATGAGTACCTTGGAACAGGAGAAAAAGTCCCATCATAATCAATCCCCTCCACCTAAGAAAACCCTCTAGCCACAGACTCGACCTTATGTTTCTCCACACTATGATCATTTCTTTCTTTACGTTGTAAATCCATCTAGAACACACCATGACTTCTCTTCTAGTCTTGGGACCACATCCCAAACACTATTCCTGACAATGGAGTCATACTCCTCAACCATGGCATCAACCAAAATTTGTTTCTGCATTATTTCCTCAAAATAAGATGGTTCAATCTATACACATCTACTCATCAGAGCCAAGTAGCTAGTGTACATCTTCAGTTACCTCCTCTACCTACGCTATGATGTGGTTGCTCCCACATTCTCTCTAGTATCATGCAATAACCTGTCAACCCCTTTGGTGTGATTTCTACCATATCTAGAAGGCTCTACATGAGTGGGTGTTTCCACTCCCTACTCCTCCACATGTGGCTACTCCACATCATTGTAAGGTTCCTCCTTTGGATCTAAAAGATCCTCAACCACATGTAGCTGAAACTCCCTCTCAAAGGAACATCTCATGGCCTTCTCTTCATCAATTTTTACATCTCTGTGAACCACTTTCATCCTATTGGTTGGAAGGTACACCCGATAGTTGCGAGATGTATCAATGTACGCCACAAATATGCCCAAATCAGTTGTTGGGTCAAGCTTTTTCTATGCATATTTTGTTACATGGTGGTGGACTGAAGAGCCAAAAATCCTGAAGTGTGCTACATTTGGTTTCTTCCCTGAAAAAGCCTCTTCTGGTGTACTTATCCTAAAAATTCGATGAGGAGTTATGTTTTGCAAATAAACAATTGTATTGCATGCTTTAGCCCACAAGTGTAATGGTAGACTCTGACCATGCAACATCGCAGATGTCGCTCCTACAATACATATCTTCTTCCTTTCATCCACCCCATTCTGTTGTGGGTTATGAGATGATATTAAATCTCGTCGAATGCCTTTTGATGCATAAATTTTTTTGAACTTGTTCGACACATACTCTCCACCATTATCGCTACTGAGAGATTTAACTTTCCTGCCAATATATTTTTTGACAAGTGTTTTAAATTCACAACACTTAGAAAAGGTTTGATCTTTCTTTTGCATGAATAAGTTCCAACACTTACGAGAAAAATCATCAACAAATATCACATAATACCTATGCTTGGCCATGGATACTATCGAGAATGGCCCACACACATATGGGTGAACTCAATCGAGGATCACCTGTGCTCGGTTCTCTTTATCATGAAAGGAAGATTTCATGTACTTCCCTAATGTACAGTCTTTTCATGTGTCTACCTACTCTAGTGTACCCTTGGGAAGACCGATAGAAATTTGTTGCATGATCTACAAAGCGCATGGTGCAAGTGAGCCAAACCTCCTGTGCCACAACTCACCGATGTATTGGCTCTGCACCTTCTTTGCTTTCATGCTCAAGGTAGCACAATCTTCTACCTCCATCTTTTATAGGTTCTTCACTCTAACCCCTATCCTCTTCACCTTTCCTATGGCTATGTGACGAAAGAACACCTTTCCCTTACTAAACATCACATCATAGCTTCTATCCTCCAACATGGAAATAAATACCAAGTTCTTATTTAAACCAAGAACATACATAAAATCTCGCAAAGTGAGGGGAAAACTAGAATCCCTCTGAAAGGTAACTGTACTGATGCCATTTACGGTATACCTCCCATCATTACCCATCTCAATATGCATCTGGAGATCCTTCTCCTCCAAGTGACTGAAGAGCTCTTTGTTACCAATCATGTGGAAAGAAGCTCCATTGTCCAAGTACCATACATTACCCATCATCGATGACACCATACAAGAGATGAGGGTAAAATCTAGATCGGACTATGAAGCAAGAGGCTCACCTGCCACTCCTCCTGAGGGCTTCTTATTGGCCTTCTTATGCAGACACTTTGTGGCAAAATGTCTCAACTCGTGATAGTTGAAACACTTGATTTTCGACATGTCCTTTTTCTTTCCACCCTGAGAAGAATCTAATTTGGAATGGGATGAATTCCCATTCCCTTTCTTTTCCTTACCAATTAAGGCACAATTCTCTTCATCATCATGTTTTGATGAGGATTCGTCTTTGGTGTTTCGTCGCTTCTCTTCCTATACCAAGTAGGACCATAATCAATCCAACGCTAATAGCTTTTCCCTTAGATTAATTGAGTCTTGGTAATTGTGCTAGCTATTGGGAATTCCTAGAAGTGTTAGGCTCACTAGATCATCTTCTAAAATAGTAATCCTGACACTTCCAAGCTCATCCTGACATTGGGTGAACTTGGTCAAGTACTTTGGAATTGAGTCGCCCTTCTCCATATTGATATTTTTGAGTTTGTTCTTCAGCGTTAGCTTCCTGTGGTCACTATTATTTTGAAATAGGTTCGTCAATGCCTTCCACATTGCAAATGGAGTTTCTTTGCCATGGAGATTCAAAACAATATGATCTCGAGCTCCTTCTGGGATAATCCTTCTCCCCTTTACCACACACTTTCTCCATTCAACCATATCTTTAGCATCTGATTCTAGAGGCTTTAGAATATCATTATCTATGAATGCCTTTAGCCCATTATCTTCTGACACTGCCTCCATCACGTCCTTTGAAGTTATGTAATTCAAGTTTCCATCTAGGGCATACTCAAGTCTCAAACTGTAGAATGACATTCTGCTGACTCTAAAATATGAATTGTAAATTAGATTTCACGTGCACAACAAACTCAAGTTCTCATCTTCTGTAATGTCTTCAACTCTAATACCATGTAGATTTTTACTTGTAGAGTCAACAACTTATGCAATATGCTAAAACACAAAACATGAATATACTCTACTCTTCAGCAGAAACCAAAATTGATCGATGAAAACAATAAGAAGAAAACGAATAATATCAATCGCACATAACATAATATTTCTCTGGGGAAAAAAACTGATAAAAAACCCGACTATATATATTGCATTAACCATAAGATCTAAGAAGAAAATACAATGCTTATTCAACCTGAACAATTTCTACACAAGTACAATCTATCTCTCTGCCTCACAATCCAACACTTAGCCAAATCTATTGTCTCCCAAACCCCTACTTCCTTATGCAATTCCTAAGAGAATTGTCCCATATTTAATTGGGAAATTCCCCACTCATAACTATGCAATCCATCCATAGGCCCTCAACTGATTGCATGTGCCATCTGTATAACTCAAAAAATTATAAACTGATATTACATTGTCCCTAAACTTTAATCTCAACTGGGTCTTCCTCTGAACTGACATGCATGAGTTATTTATGAGTGAATCTTCAGTTAACTGGCAGACTAATGAAGTTATACTAGTGCCCATCCCCACTACTAGACCTCTTACTAGTTCCTCGAATATTTAGAACTAGTTTAATTGACTTTAACCCAGTTAGACTAAGTTAATTAATTACAACTCTAAAGAACTCAACCTAAACACCTAAAATTTAGGAATCACTCTACTTGACTCTAGATAAACTTCCAACTCGAATTCACTGGACTAACTAAATTAAAATAACTTAATTAACTATTACAAATTGCTCTAAAAATAAAATTTCAATTTAATTCATAATTTAATTTAAAAATCAATTAAATTAAAAAAATTATTGTTATTTTTTACACCTCACCCAAGAGAATCACGATGAAGTGGGTGTCTCGCATAAATGTTCCGTACTAACATGTGACAAATACGAGTGTCTATGTAATTTACAGGGAGATGTTTCAATGGAGGGAGGAAATCCGTGAGATGGAATGCTACCATATTTTTCACCAGCGTTGCTTATTTCCTTGGCTCAACCTGAGCCCTACATGTCTAGTGTGCCGATCCCCCCTCCCTCCTGCTTGAATTACATGTTTTAGTTTTATGCTTTTCGTCTTTTATTCCTCATGATGAGAAATAATGTTATGTTAAAATTTTTAAATAGATTTTTCTTTCAATGTAGAAAAAAACACCACTTTTTCACATTAATATAATAAAAAATAACACCACTTTTTCACATTAATATAATAAAAAAATAGTATATAGTACGTTATCATGTTTCTCTATCTTCTAGATCTTCTCCAGATTGAAATTCTTACAATATCTTAAATTTGGTATCTGTTTATTCCTTTACTACGAGGCTGTTCTAATCACATATCTTTATAATCATTATTTCTCTACTTTTGTACAGAAATAGAATAAAAATAGATTATCTGGTTTCATTTTGAGTTCATGAATATGACACAGATGGTGTCATATATATTATGAATAAAGAAGGCACATCTAGTTGTCATGGAACCTGGATTGTTAAGGAAGAAGAACAATCTTATAATTTTAATTGGAGTGAGCATTCAGTGAGTTGTTTTGTCTTTTATTGTTTCTCATTTCGATTGAGGCTATTTAGTTTTTAGTAATTTTTTTTAAATCGTAGTGTTCATAAATATTTTGGAAAAGGTTTTTTTTGGTCAAGTTGGCTATGATTTTGGAGGCCCACATCAATGCTTAGTTGACTAGATTTTTTAGCATGTTTCTTCCCCCTAGCACAGGGCACAACCACCCCATGAGGTTTAATTCCCACCCAGTGAGGTTTGATTGTGGGTCGGCCATATTATCTAATTTTCATTTTGCTAAAGCATTACAAAGCAGTCCATCTATTTGAACAACTACTTGACTAGTTGCATTGGAATTTTAGTGTCACTTATTTTGAATTTTTTTAGCAACTTAGGGTAGGTGTGACTAATAAACTCAACACTCTCAACATCCCTTTCGGAAGTCACTCTTTTCAAATTTCAGTAGTGAGTTTTTTTTGTAGTTGTGAGTTTGCAACATTAATTTCAGTTTGGATTTCAATATGATATAGTCTACATGTTGCATAAATAAGTTGTAAATAGCCCAATGGATCATGCACTAGGTTTACGAGTTCTTTGCTCCCTAGAAGGGAAGACAACATTCTCATTGGATCTACTTGTTAGCACTATATAAATTTTATACATCGTCAACAGGTTGTGCTAGTAAGACTTAAAAATATTTTGGAATAGGTTAAAAAAACTTAATGCCAATGTTTTTATTTTTAACCTTGCTCCTTTATGTCTTGCATATTCTCAAAATCTATAGTAAAAAGAAGTTTAAGATAAGTGCAATTCAAAATATATAATAAACATTCTTGGTCAGCATAGTTGGCTTTTTTTTTAAGATATAACAATAACTTTCTCACTTACATAAATAATCTTTATAATTAAAATAAAAACATATTTGTTAAAAATAATTTTTTAATGGATCAAGAAAACGTCTATCATTTCAATCATATTTATATAATATTTTTTATATATATATATATATATATATATATATATATATATATATATATATATATTTTACAGAAATGGTTATGGGACTGTATGGAAAAATACCATGAGTTCGGTTACAAGAGCTGAGACTGGTTTCTTGGGATCTCTCCAACCAGCTGAGCATGCCACAATCACTTTTGAATCACATTTTTTTTATAATTTTTCACATGACCTTTTTCTGTTGACTTCCCTAGTTTATGGATACAAACAAACTGCTTTAGCAAAAGTCAGAAGAACATAGAGATTTTTTAAGGGATTGGGTCCTAGGAGAGTTCATTATCTCTGAGGATAGATCCAGCATCTAGTTGGGCTGCCTTATTTGCTTCTACATCTGCTTCCTTGTTATTGGTTCTCATAATATGGAAAAATGTCAGATTCAGGTGTTTGATCATGCTTTTGATTCTTGAAATTGTCCTTGTCAATCGCAGATCTGCCAGATTTTCATTGGTCACCATTACATTGATAATGATTTGGGAATCTCCCAAAACAATTGCTTCTGTGAGTCCCATATCTCTCAGTGTTTTGATCCCTTGGAACAGCGCCATGACTTCCGCTTGAATGCTTGTGGTGAGGCCTAGACCCCAAGCAAACCTGTGGATGGAAGACTCATTTGGATTTATAATTATGCCACCTGCTCTAACCCTTCCTGGATTTCCCTTGGCTGCTCCATCAAAGAACAGGGAGGGAAGAGTTTGATTGTTCAGCCAAGCTTGAAATTCTTCTCCGTTTTTCCTTATTTGCCAGTCTTTAAGGCATATAGGTGATATTATTGACTTTTGGAATTTTAGATTGAGAGCTGCTCCGAACTCCATGTCATGCTGGCTTAGGTTTGAGTCGTCATCTTTATCACTCAGCCACTCATTTAGTTGTCCTTTAACTATGTGAGCAACTACCTTATAGTTCTATTCCTTGTCCTTCAAAATCCTTCTATTCCTCTCCAACCAGGTTTGCCAGCTGATAAATTTGGGCAGGGCAGCGCAATAAAATTTGACAATCTTGTTTTTTGGGCCTGGTCCTGGATATCTAGCCAACCACCCAGCAAACAAATCCAGAACTGCGTGGGGGAGGTTGGGAATCGATTTTAGCGTTCCAAGAAGCTCCTGGTAGATTAGGACTGTAAATTTGCATTCCAGAGAAATATGAACAACAAATTCAGAATTTTCTTTACATAGAACGCATCTTGAAGGACCAAGAAATCCCCTTTTCTGCAGCCTATCCTCTGTTAGGATTTTTTGATGGCATAACAGCCAGCAGAAAAAATCAATCTTTGGAATAGTGGGAAAATTCCAGATACCTTTCCAAGGCACCGGATTGGGGGGGACGTGGGGTCTCTCCGTGATTTTGGCATAGCCCTGAGCCACTGAATATCTTGTCTGATTCGCTCCCCAACCTCTCGAATCTTTCCTTCTCGCGTGAATAGGGGCAGCTCCATGAAGCATCTGAAGCAGCATGGCATAATCTGGCAACCACGCAGCTGGAACGTTGGGCGTTTTCCAGCCTGCCCAACTATCTCCATGCCAAGTCGATATGTCCCATAGCGATTTTAAGTTCGCTTCTTCCATCCACGCCTTCAGTTCTCTCCTTAGACTCGAGTTTGCAATCGGAGGTCTATTCATAATGCTATCCTCCCAAATTCTAATATGTTTGCCATTCCTGGGAATCCAATATGCATTATCTCTTATAAGAGGCCCAACTTTAAAAATTAGATTGCTGAGAGGGGATCTGAGATGGTCTTTGGGCTTCTCCAGACATTGGAGTTGCTGCCCTCTAAAATATTTCCGCCACAACACCAACTGAACCCATCCAGGCTTTGGCGCTATGATCTTCCAGATCAGTTTAGCTCCCAATGCTAGATTCTGAGTGTTTAGATTTTTAAAGTTTAATCCTCCCTCCTGTAGCGGCCTGGCAACTATATCCCAGTTTACTAATGAGAGTCTCTTTTCATTGTTCTTGCCTCCTTTCCAAAGGAATTTCCTGATTAACTCCTCCATGTTTTTAATGATTCCCATTGGTGCCAACAGAACAGAAAATTTAAAGAGAGGCAGGCTGCTTATTACTGATTTAATTAGCACTGATTTCCCTGCCAAGTTGAGCCAATATGACCCCCAGGCCTGCATTTTGGTTTTGAATTTTTATATCTATGGAAGCCAATCCTTACTTGTATCCCTCTTGTGGAAGATAGGCAGCCCGAGGTACTTGAAGGAAGTCCAAGATGTTGATGCTGCAAATCCCAGGCATTTGGCAATGGAACTAGCAGCAGCCACTGAAACATTCCAGCAATAGACATGGAACTTACCCCTATTTAGTTTGCTGCCGATGCTTGGCAGTAGTCTTCCAGCACATCTTTGAATTTCCTTGCCGACAGATGAGAAGCAGCCCCAAGAAGCAGAGTGTCATCTGCAAAGAGTGCATGATTGATGCATTTGATCCCTCTTGCTATGCCCAATCCAACTATCTCTTGGTCTTGCTGTTTCTTGTTTAAGTGAAAACTGAGGACATAGGCCTGCAAAACAAAGAGGAGAGGCGATAGGGGGCACCCCTGCCTCAGCCCTCTAGATGCTTTAAAGAATTCGGCAGCCCTGCCATTCACTAGAGGAGCGATCCATGGTTCGGAGATACAAGCTCTGATCCATTTTATGAAATTTTGTCCAAACCCAAGTTTGTGCATTACATCAAACAAAAATCTATGCCTTACGTGGTCAAAATCATTTGCTAGATTGAGTTTAATAACCATACCTTTTTCTTTCCGTTGGAGGCTTGAGTGGATTGCCTCTTGGACCAAGATGAAATTGTCTACCAACTACCTGCCTTGAATAAAGCCACCTTGATTCTCCGGGATGAATTTAGGGAGGATTTTCTTCAATCTGTTTGCTATAACTTTGGTGATTAGTTTGTATCCGATGTTGCATAGGGATATTGGGTGGAATCTGTTGAAGTAGTTAGCACCTTTTTCTTTAGGAATGAGGGCCAGGAATGTTGAGTTTGTGCTGCCCCAAATTTTGTGACACTCTTGGGATTTTTGTATCATTTTCATAAAATCCTTCTCAACTATTTGCCAGCAAGTTTGAAGACCAGGGCGTGAAAACATCTGGGCCCGGGGCTTTGTCAGGTCCCATTGCAAACAGAGCATCTTTGGCTTCATTAGCTGAGATTTTACTTTCCAGAATCTGGTTCATTTTTGCAGTTATGAGCTTGGGGACATCGTCTATCAGTTTGGTAGTCTAGCTAGTCCCCATATCTTCAGAATACATTTTTTCAAAATGGTTTGATGCAACCTTCTTGATGCTAACGAAATCTTTTATGGTGCTATTCTCATTTTTAATTTATGATATATTGTTTCGGCATTTTCTAGCTTGGGCCTATTTATGGAAAAAGGAGGAATTGCGATCTCTAGCTTTGAGCCATAGACTCCTTGACTTGAGCTTCCAAAACTCTTCTTTTGCCAGGCACACCCTATGGAATTTATGTTGCAGCTGATTTTCCTTATCTAACTCCTCTTTGGTGATTTCGACAACTTCCAGGTGGAGGTGATGGAGTTCCAAGTCATTTTGATTTTTTTTTTTTTTTTTTTTTTTTCTGTCCATTGCAAGATTTGACAATGTCTTTACCCAACCTTTCAACATTTTTTTGCTCCTGCAAATTTTTTCCTCCCATACAAAGAAGGGGGACCCCTTGACCGGCTCTTTCTAGCTCTCTCTAATCTTATGCAAGAAATTGGTCTCTTTGATCGATAGGGAGCTAAACCTGAAAGGTATAGGTCCTAGATCCTTAGTAGGAGTCAGCTCTAGACTGATAGGCTTATGATCTGAGGCACTGGTTTGGAGAATGCACATTCTAGCCTCCAACCCCAAAAGAAGGAAGGAGCTTTGAACAAGAAAATGGTCAAGTCTTGCCGCTATGTGTCCCGACCCCACTCTCTTGTTTGACCAAGTGAATGTGCCTAAGACTGGTTTTATATCTAGCAGATCCCAGTCTTGCATGAGGTCTTCAACCCATTCTCTTGCCGGGTCCCTGACTATGCTACCTCCTCTTTTTTCTGATGCTTGGAGAGTGAGATTTAGATCTCCAGCTAAAATTACATTTTCCAAGTTTACTAGATCTGCTAGACCTTTGATGGAGTCCCAACAGTTCTTTTTCTCACCTGCATTGTTAGGAGCATACACATTGAACAAACAAATAATCTCCTTTGAATCTAAATGTTGCATTTTTAAAAAAATCCAATGAGTATTGAGGGACTCAGAAATTAGTGAAAACTTATTTGAGTTCCAGAGTGCCCCAAGCCCTCCCGATGCTCCACGGGCAGACACTACATGCGCTCCATTTTTTTTCCAAAATTTTTTGCTTGCTTGGAGGAAAGTTGAGTCCTCCAATTTAGTCTCCTGGATGAGGAGGATATCTGGGGATTCCAATCTTGTTAAGCTATGCATTGCTTCTTCCTTAGCTGAGGTACCCATCCCCCTACAATTCCAGGAGATTATTTTCATCATTTATTTCTGCCTTTGGGGGCTCCCTTAGGGCCCTGTGTTTGAATCCTTGTCACCTTCGGGGTTTTGGCTAGGAGCTTCTCTAGCATTGGCTAGCTGCCCTGGAGCTTGTCCTTGTAGGTTTCTAGTTCTCTTTTTTCTTTTGCAGATTTGCGCCCTCGTGTAGATCTTCTGGGAGAGGACTGGGATTCCCCGATTTCCCCTTCTTCCTCTGATTCTTCAAACTCTTGGGTTTCATCCTCTTCTTCTGTAGCCTTCTCTTTGGAATGCTCTGGGATACTTTTGATGGAGGGGGAGGCTTTTGGGGGAGAGGTCTCCTTTGGAACTTCTGTCTCTTGTGTGTTCATGATTTCAGATCCGAGGATTTCAAATTTATTCCCTTGGCTTTCCCTGGCTGATTTTTGAGCAATGCCTTCTTGAGGGGTTTTGGCACTACCATTTGAATTCTTCCTGTGAGAGGTTTTGGATCTCCTTTCCTGGTTCCATTCCTCATCATTTCCTTTTTCTTCCACCCCTTTAGACAGATAGTCCCTAGCAAAGTGCCCGTAGACATGGCACTTCCGGCATTTGAATGGCAGCTGCTCATAATCCAGTTTTTGTATGTGGGTCTAGGGACCTACCGCTATTTTGATGGCTTCCGGCAGTTCGACCTCCAGATCTACCTCCACACAGATTCTTGCATAGTCATACTAGTCCTTACTGTTGGCCTTGTCTATGAATTTTCCAACGGTGTTGCTAATATGCTTCAAAGAATCCTAGTTCCAGCAATGGACAGGGAGATTGGGGAGCCTCACCCACATCGGGACCGCTGTGGGCACGTCCACCGCCAGATCAAAGTTTGGAGTCCATTTGTTTAAGTACAGCCCTTGGGGGCCCATGAAGTAGGGGCCGTTCCTGAAAATTAGATCTTTGTCTTCTTTTGCAGAGAATTCGAACAAAAAATAGCCTCTCCCGAGGAAGTAAGAGGTTACCTTGTTTTGGATCAGAGGTGCCTAGTTCTTGGCAACCTAGTTTTTGGTCATCTTTGGGGAAGGCCAGAGTTCTGTAAACTATCCTACCAGAGCCTGATCTGCCAGAGAGAGAGCTACTTGAATCGGTCCTTCCGGCGGAAGAGCGATCTCTGGAATATCTTCCAGCGTTTTCACAAACTTCGTTGATTCCATGCATTTCTTCTTAGGCAGGGAGGCTAGAAGGGTTTTAAAGGCCTCTAATGCAGAAGATGAAGGGGGAGAGAGAGATGGCTCCTCCTTGGCGGGCCAATAGATCTAGCCAGGGCAGCCTGGAGCCGGGCCCTCGGCGGACCCCCGCAGGCACAAATTCGATCTCTCCGCAAGCTCCCTCGTAGGCCAGAAAGGATCTCAACGGACTCCGATGCAGGCTCCCAAGAGGATCTTCAGTGGCTCCCACGCAGGCTCAGAGGGCGTGAGGTGTAGGCATGCACGCAGGCTCAGCTCCCGCGAAGTGCGGACTTCGCAGGTCGTAGAGCAAAATCCAGTAAATTTCAAGATCTAATTCCATATTTTACATTTTTATTAGTGAAAAAGAATCCAATTTATATGTTTTTTAATAGTTAAAAATAATTGAAGTTATATATAATTTTTTAGAAAATTACTTTTTGTTATTGTTATTGTTTTTACATATACTTTTAAATTAGTAAAAAAAATTCAATTTATATATTTTTATTATTAACTAAAAATAATCAAAATTATATAAAATATGATGCTCAAACATTATTAATTTTTATTCGGAATTTCTCTTTATACTTACTTTTTGCATAGCAAAAAGAATCTAACTTATATTTTTGTGAAGTAAAATTTGTTTTTACACATAGAAAGTCCAAGTCCATTTTTTAGGTTATAAAGTAATAAAATAGTTAAATTTATTATTCCAGTAGCTAGTCTATTTTTAAGGTTCCAATGTGACCGAAAATAATTGGTATTGTAACAAAATTATGCCAATTTTTAAGTTTCCTGTGTGACAAAATTCTTAATTTTGTTATATTGGTTGATGTAGTAGCTAGTCTATTTTTAAATTTCCAATATGACAAAATTACTTTTTGGTTATACGTGATGTAGTGGTATCTATGCCAATAAACTTTCAAACGATAGTATTAGATGAGTTGGAAGTTTAAAGTGAGCAAACATCACTTTTGCATAGCACTTAAGAGTTAAACAAAAATATAAAATTATAGTTTCACTATTTTGTGTTTTGGAGATGTATGGAGTATAGTTTTTGGTCAATTTTGTTAGGATTAGGTATGTCAACCCAAGATAATACTTAAGGGAAGTGGATGCGTTTGTTGAACTAGTTAACTCTTGGGATGTTAATGGAATTTGTAGAAATTATGGTGTATATTTTCCACTGTTCATGAAATTTTAATCAAAATCACAAGACACAAACCTACTCTACTTCTCCGTGGAATTCAATTCAGAATTTAGAACATCAATCACAAACATGCAATGAGAAATAACACACATGCACATAATATTTTTCCATGGGAAAACATTCAGCTAAAAACCCCTATGCCTACTTGCATTAAATTGATGAATAGAGATGTGTTGCAATTGCTAACTCAAACTAATCTCAACATGCAAGTGAATAACCTATCCCTCTGCTCACTAAGAAGCTCTAACCCAAACTTAGTCAATTTTTTCCTCTTCTTGAGACCATATTTCTTTGCGCAATTCCTTAGGAAATTAGGCCCCTATTATTTAGGAATTTCCTCCAAAATTCTTGCACAATATCCAAGGTTGATCAATTGACTACATGCAACACATGTACACTCAAGACTAGTCTACAATTGATGTTACACTGCCTTGGAATCTCCACCATAGCTGGGAAACCTAAATTCTCTCCATGCACTAGCTATTTTAGGCTGATTTGTCAGTTAACTAGATCATCATTGAGTTAGGCTATTGTCCCATTGCACAACAGAGCTTCCGCTTGTTCCTCCAGCAGTTATTTTAACTAGATTAACTAAAAACAACCTGAAATAACTAACCTTCATTGCTACAAATTATCAATCGCACATGCTTAACTAAACTCCAACTCCTCTAACTTGAATTTACTGAGCTAACTGAGTGACAAGAGACATGTCACACAAGTTAACTTCATTCAAGTTCTCTGTTGATGTGGATATTTGAATTTTCTCATTTTGACCAAGGAAAAATCAATTTGAGACTTTTTTGTTGCATTTTTCAATACTCCCTCTTAACAAGAAAGGGATTATCAACCACCCCTATCTTACAACTATGGAACTCGAACTTGCCTCTTCAAAAAGCCTTTGTCAAAATGTCATCATCTTGTTCCTTTGTCAAAATGTAATGTAACAACATTATCTGCCTTTGGACATAGTCTCGTAAATGGTGATACCATATATCTATATGCTTGGATCAATCGTGAAATACAAAATTCTTAGAGAACTTGACAACTGAATCCAACTTCTGACCAAATAGTCCCACAAGTATATTTCTCATCCAGATCGCCTCACATGCTCCTTGACTTGCAACCATGTATTCTTCTTCTACCGTGTTGAGTGTTATAGATCTTTACTTTCTGTTATACCAGGAAACCGTTGTGGACCTAACACTAAAAATGTTGCATGATGTACTCTTTCGGTCGAATGGACCCCCTACCCAATCTACATCTTTGAAGCCACACAACTTCACTCCCTCTATCCGTCTGTACCATAGTCCAAACTGGGTAATTCCTTTGAGGTACCCTAAAGCATGCTTATCTTGTTTCCATAATAATTTGACCAACCTAACTATAGCTTGGCTCAGTTGATTGACTACGTAGCATATATTTGATCATGTGTTCAAAAGATAGATCAGTGAGCCCACTAACTGTCGATAAATGGTAGCATTCACTTCTTCACCTGAAGTGGCATCCTCCTTCCTCTAGTTGGCTGCTAGAGGTGTCTCCATAGGTTTACATCTCTCCAAGTGGAATCTCTACAGTATCTCATTTGCATACTTTCCTTGAGACACAAACAATTTCCCATATCCTTTCCATAATTTCAACCCAAGGAAGTAGTGCATGAGACGCATGTCCTTCACTTCAAATTCCCTTTCAAGATTTGATCAGCTACTCATCACCAATCAAAATCAAATCATCAACATATAAGACAATAATAAGAAATTTACCTTCTACCAAGATGTGATAGGTGTTTTTATCCACTTCACTTTTGGTGAAGCCCAAACCAGTGAGATAACTATCAATCCTAGTGTACCAAGCATGGGGTGCTTGTTTGAGACCCTACAATGCCCGCTTGAGTTTGCACACATGAGACTCCCAATAAAATGTATCAAATCCTTTTGGTTGCTCTATGTACACCTCCTCCTTAATAAATCCATTGAGAAATGTTTTTTTGACATCCATTTGGTGGATCTTCCACCCCTTCTACGCAACGAGTGCAAGAATTGATCTAACGGATGAATACCTTATTATAGGAGAAAAGGTCTCCTCATAGTCAATTCCCTCAACTTGAGAGTATCCCTTAGCCACAAATTTGGTCTTATAATTCTAAATGCTTCTATTTATTGCATGCTTAACCTTGAAAATCAATCTTGAATCGGCAATTGATTTATGTGTTGGTCGTAGGACCACTTCCCAAACATTGTTCTTTACAATGGATTCGTATTCCTCCACCATTGCATAACTCGTACAAGTTTCTCCATTTCTTCGTCGAAAGAGAATGACTTAGTCTCTATAAGCTTGGTCATTAGAGCCATGTATCCAGTGTACCTCTCAGGTGACATCCTTTTCTTGTGCAAATTTGAAGAAGTTCCCACATTATCCCTCACATCCTACACAAGTCTATCAACTTCCTTGGTTCTTTTTATACCTTCTTTGGATGGTTCTACTTGAGTGGATGTCTCCACTCTCTTCTCCTCAATTTGTGGTTGCTCCACAACTTCATGAGGCTCCTTGTTTGGAGCTCAAATATCCTCTTCTGGTGGGATTTGAATCTCCCTCTCAAGAAAGCACTGTATCACTTTCTCCTCATCAAACTTTACATCGCTTTGCACAACTATCATTCTGAGGGGAGGTAAGTACACAAGGTAGTTGTGGGGAGTTTCTGTGTAACCCACAAATACCCCAAATTATGTTGTCGACTAAAGATTCTTCCTTGATTCTTTGGATATAAGGCAGTAAATAGAGGCTCAAAAAATGGTGAAGTGCAACCCATATGTCTTTCTACCTGAGAATGCCTCTTCTAGTGTAATCATACCAACAATATGACGAGGAATCTAGTTCTACAAGTACATTGTTGTGTTGCATGCCTCTGCCCACAAATGCAGTGCTAGAACTTGGTCATGCAACATAGCCCTTGCAGCTCCCATAATGTTATGATTCTTTCTCTCAACCACCCTATTTTGTTGTGGGTTTAAAATATTTTATGCCCTTTTTGGTGGAGACCAAGCCATCCTCCACAAAACTCACCTTGCCCTATATTCCTTACATTCCTTCTTATAGAACCATCTCTTCAAGGTTGAGAAAGATCCATCTGTCTCGCGACAGGAAACTCTATCTCTCTCACCCTTACCAACTAGTATTTATCGGGCCTATGATACCAGTACATGGCCCTCTCCAAGGGAAGACAGAAATCTCAGTCATCACATAATGGAAATGGCCCTCTTTCATACCTCTGACACTTAGAAGATTTCACAGTGAACCCCTCTTGAGATTATTTACATATATATAAATATATATATCGAGGGGAACATCGTTGATACTTAGTATATGTGACTCTTTCTCGAGCTTTGTTGATATATATATATATATATATATATATATATATATATATATAGACACACACACACACATGTTCCTCATTAGCTTAAACAATGCTCAGTTGGCTTTCATATACATATATAAATACGCTTATCCCTCATGAGCTTAAATAACACTTAGCTTAGATTTCATGTATGTATTGATATATTTAAAACTGTTTAGATCTTGAGATTCAATACTATTAATAAAGTACTCATCCCAACTCTTCGACATAAGAATAAAAATATTAGTCTTCCAAAACATGGCTTCTACCCACACACATGGCCACACTCAACAATAACATAAATTACAATGATATCCATGATTCCACAATCATATGTCCACGTGTGTGCACGAACATGTGTGTGTACGCGCACACACACACATGAATGACTTAATTATTTTTTAATTAAACACAGTGACACATCCTATTCACAACAAAAACCATTTATATATATAATTTGTACATGCCTAACTAGTGACAACACATAATACAATTCTCTCTCACCATAGTTGGATCCATGATTCTCCACAGTGACTTATACATGTGTATATACAAGCATTCATAGGCATACTTTATTATTATAATTAAACGAATGAATGTGGTGCCATTTTCAATACAAGTTGATCATTAATCAAAGGCCAAAAGAAGACACAAACCCAATCATTCATAGACACATAAAATATACATTCCTTATGATATCACATGCATTTTTATTAATAATAACAAGCATACATGTTACCTTTATTTACACAGGGACATGGATAAGTAACTTATCTTGAAATTTAGAAGTTTGGAAACTAAGATTGGGAATTTGGCTCTCCACCCAACCTTAGATTGACCGCATTGCAAGATTTCTTGCAATTATTCACCCGCAAGCTAGGTTTAGAGCTTGAGAAGGAGTGCTCAAAGGAAGATTGGTCACACATTCATTTTCTACTAGGAATCCAAAGATTAAACCATCACCACCCATTTATAGCAACAATAATTCCTAGTGTCTCCACCCTAAACTGGGATTCCTCTGACACCTAATCGACTACAATCCATCAATTAAGCCATAAAAACATAGAGTTACATTTGCAACCCTAGGAATACAAATGAGTTAAAGTCTCCACCCTAAATCAGGAACCCAAAGACTCTTGAACCTTCACATGTGGCTTATTTCTTCCTTGTCTTTCCATTACTGATGTTGTTCTCTAATTTGTTTCTTTTATTCTTTCCTAAGTGTATGCCCCTTCCTAATGTTCTTTCTGAGTGTTTTCAGCCTTCCTCCTTTCCAATGTGTTTCTCTCTTTCTATCCATTCCTCAACTTGTCCTATCTAAATGTAACTTCTCTCAATTCAAATTTATATTTTCATTTGTTGAGAGGCATCCTTAGTTGGCACTATCGCTTCTACTTAATTCACAATCCTCTTTTCCTTGTTGACTTGTCCCAAGATGAGTATGGGCTTGTTCTCCCTCTTGGGGAATCCCACACACCTCCTTTGACCTCATAAATAAGGTGTTAGCTTATTAAAAGCACACTAATAAGCTCATGAATGATATTAAATAACCATATCCTCCAATTCTCCTAAGCAACCTCCTTCCCAAAGCTCTGAGCCTATGCAATTGTTCTCAGCCAACCCTTTTATTTTACTTATAGGGCTTACAATTTAAAATAAATTACAACATGGATTTATCAAAAAAAGTTGTCACAATTAATCACATATAATGGATTAGTGTATAAGAAAAGCACTCTTAAGTGAGTATAATTTTGGGCATAAATATATAAAAACTAACATGTCCTAGCATAGAGTATGAGAAAAACACTTGTAAGTGAATATCAATGTGGGTGGACATATATAAAAATTTAATAAATAAACATATAATTTGAAATAAAAATATTTATAGACATGTGAAACATTTACAAAATATATATAATAGTTATAAATTAAGATCCATTTTACATTTAGGAGTTCCAAAATTTTTATTTAATTATCAATAATTATTAGTCGGATGGTAGGGATTTAGCATCCACTAAATACTTTATAATATTCATAGTAGTATACAAAAATCAAAGGTTGAAATTCAACCCCATTTTTGCCCTTTAAATTAAATTTATTAATTTTAAGAAAAATCATATGAAATGAGTTATGGTTTTTTTGGCATGTGGTGTTGATAAGTCATGGTATTGGCCCATGGTATTTTAACAAAGCCTACTTATAGATAAAGAATCTCCATGGGAAAGTGGGGGTGAATCCCCATGGTTAAGTATATGTTCCATATTTTTTAAATATGTAAATGTTTAACTTATATATAATTAATAACAGTAGTAGTAATTCAAAAAGTTATTATTTAGTTAGTGTTTATTATCTTTTCTAATTTTAGAAACTTGAGATGTATCATAGAGTGTGCGTTTTGATGCTTATTATGGATTGATGTCTATAAGTGTTTACAAACTATTCATATGATTAAATTAATTTATTTAAAATTTATATTGCAATATTTTATTGATATTGATAATTTTTTAAATATCACCAACTAACTTCATGTTAAGTAAGAAAAGACTTATAGATATCCATCATAATTAATATTAAAATATTTTAATTGAAGTAAACATTAAAATATCTTTTTATTTGCGAGAGATTTTTCAGCGAAAATCACATGAGAAACCATTTGTCGACGCGTTTCGAACCAACCAGTGTGGTTCATCGTCAGGAAAAGTTGAAGAATCTAGCTTAGCCATTGGAGGCTCTGCTCTGTCTATTTAATTTGCTAAGCTGGATCTATTTCTTCAACTTGTCCTGACGATGAACCACACTGGTTGGTTCGAAACGCGTCGACAAATGGTTTCTCATGTGATTTTCGCCGAAAAATCTCTCGCAAACTTGTTATGGATCACAGAAGCCTCAGCTCTCTCTCTCTCTCTCTCTCTCTCTCTCTCTCTCTCTCTCTCTCTCTTTGAAATATTTTATTTTTAATTAATATTAAATTTTATTTAAAATTCATATTAGTTTTTTTTTAAATATCATGTGTGAATTTCATGTTAATTACGTTATATCTCTATCCTACTTATATATATATATATATATATATATATATATAATTTTAAAATATTATGTTTTTAGTTGATATATGAAAATTTCATACACTAATTAGATAATAACTTCAACCAAAAAAATTACTATTATTATTACAAATTTAATTTTTAAAATAATTTGATATTAATAATTTTCAAAATAGAATTACTATTATTATAAATTTAATTTTATAATATATTCTAATAATTTAATAATAGCTACTAAAAATAAATTACTATAATTATAAATTTTATTTTATAACATATTCTACAGATACCTAAACACTCCACGTGACATTGCTAAAAGTGAAAAACAACTAGAAAACTCTATGTATGATAGCTATAAATATAAAACACCATGCTGAACACAACGGATGTCGGTGATGAAGGCCCAGCATGTTTTCAGGGGGAACACAATGCAGTTGTTGATCTACTATTTAAGGAGACACAGTTCAAGTGACAAGAACTAGGTTTTTTTTATTGTGATTGAATTTGGCCAGGATGGTTTAATCTCCATTTTTTCCTTAAGACTTTTTTAAGTTATAGCAACCTTGTTTTCTTCTCTTTTGAGAACAATTTCTTTCATTATTTCATGCACCGACACCAACTGGGAACAGTTGACTCGAACCTGGCTTCACAATAATAGCTAAAGGAATGTCTGAATCGAACTGATCAGGTGCTCAAAATTAAAAGTTGTGGGATCAGTGTGGAACCTAAATGACCATGTAGTGCTCGTCATCCTAAATCTGACGCAACTCATTTCGCACGAAACGTACACCATATGCTCCTAGAATCATGTTATGTTCACTTTCCCAACACATGAAAACTTAAAAAAAATGACAGCCTAGTCAGCAGTTCGTCGTATTGCTGATGTGGCGCTGATTGGGTAGGTGTATGTGGCAGGTTGACTGGGCAAAAGATGTCGGTCAATCACGTCGTGCCAAGTGGCACATCATCATGGTGTAGTGTGGCAGTTCATCATATTGCTGACATGGCGCTGACTGAGTAGGTGTATATGGCAGGTTGACTAGGGAAAATATGTCAGTTAATCACGTCGTGCCAAGTGGCACATCCTCATGGTGCAGTGTGGCAGATTTTTAATGGTTGGTTGGTGGCCAACCACGAGTTCACACATGGCACAGGCAAAGGCCGCCACGTGGCATCCCAAGGGCCACCAAAATTATGGTTCAAGTTTGGGAAGAGGGAGCAGGGGTCGAACCCGTAGCCTCACACAACAAATCCAACACCTTCGCCATTAAACCATGTACATGTTTCTTAACCATTATGTTGTCGGGTTTCATTCGAATTACAATGGTGCGTTATTCCGGAGGTAGGACCAGCCCACAGAGGGTTGACCTTGGTCATGCCTTACCATGTAACCACTAGAGAAGGGTGTAGGGGCCTGGTCAGTGGGGTTGTGCTATTGGCCTTAGCCCTGGGCACGTGGCCCCCCCATGTGGCCACAATTTTCAGAATTCAAGTTTAGTGGACATTTAAAGTGTTTGACAATTTCGCCCATTTTCAGTGAAATTGTCGCTCTGTTAGCGCGTTTTGGGGAAAAATTGTAGGATGGTGCTAGATTTTGGGGAATTTGCGGTGTGATTAGCAGAATATTAGGAAAGGCCATAACTTCATAAGTTTTTTAACAAATCAGGAGTAGAAAGACGCTACACAGGCATTCTTGGACATTCTGGAGCCATTAGAATAGGTTTCAGAGCTTTCTAAGCATTGTAAATTGATGCATTCACATTTTTTAGGATAATAGAGAGGGCCAAGTCATTGGAAGCTGGACTAAGGAGACATAGCCCAGCAGGGGTGAAATCCTTCACCATGTGCTAATGTGACATTGTTTATGGTGATGTTTATGTTTGATATAGGTTGATGTCTGCTCATTTGTTTATGTTAACTTGCATATAAAAATTACATAAAAACACTCAAAAACCCATGTTTAAACTTGCAAATAATTTCATAAATCCTCAAGCATATTTAATATAATCTAAAAATGAATTTTAGCATAGCAAAACTAATTTTATCAACCAGATCACCAACTAAGCCCCCAAATATTTTTAAGAGAAAAATTAAAAATAAGCCAAAGGGAGAACTTGACTAGCAGTGAAACAACCAGTAGCAACCCCCACGGGCACCAGGGAGGGGCAACCCTAACCAGAATCAAAACTAGGGATCGACCAACAATAACCCACAGAAACAAGGCAAGAACAATAGTTTACTAAATAATCAATCATGTGCTATCTGTGGGGAATACGGTCATTATACCCACCATTGTCCTCAACTTCTTGACTTAAAAATGATACAAGATAGTAGGGGGTAAGGAGGTAAACAAAATATAGTGATGAAAAACCCCTTCCCCCATCAGGGAGTGGTTAATTCTCAACAACAAATACCCCACTCTCATCCATCTAAAGGGAACCCCCATAACAATCATAGTCATGATATTTTCATGACAAGAGACGATATCCTCCTGCAAACATGGAATCTAACTTATGAAACTCCCCCAGATCCCAGTCCATCCACCTCTACCAAATAAATACCTACAGGGTCATTGACCATTCCTCAACCTTCTATAGAATCTAGGCCCAAAATGGTCAAAGGACCTTTATGATGCATAGGAAAAAACTTGAAAACCGCTCATAGCTACAACATAGTCGATGACTTAGCATAATCATTGTCAGCCATGTCAGCGTTAAAAGTCCTGTAAACATGCCCAGCGCAACAGAAAGCCTTACTTTCTGCTCTAGGTGCAATTGACCCATATGATTCTCACCTAATGGTCTTCCACTTGGATAAAGCTACTCTGCGGCTACCATCAGTCATTGCTTTCCAAATTCCAGTCTTAGTTCAAAGCATTAACATTCATCATTACATTGTTAACAAAGGGGCCTCCACATGTATCATGTCCAAATCCATTTGGAAGAAACTGGGATCCCTTGAACTCAAGCCTTTTGACATTATGCTTAGAGAATATGATAGGCGTCCTACTCCTATTGGTCTAAACCCTAGTGTGTCGATTAAGTTGGTTGGAAAAACTGTGTTAATAGACATCGAAGTAATAGGCACATAGTTGGATTACAACAACATACTAGGTCGAAGCTACATGTACGAGATGCTTGCAATCACCTCATTGATGTTCAGAATAATGATGTTCCCCCATGATGGAAATATTATTATTATCGATAAACTCACATACTATGAGAAGGAAACCTTACCCACACCTAACAATGTTCTACCCTTAGTCTCATACTCCCAGGAGTTTATCACTACTTACATTGAGCTCAGGCTAGGCTAGTTTAAGCCATCAACACTCTTAGGGACATTCCCAGGTGACCCTCTCATGCTACAAGAACTTTTCCCAAATGTTGGAGTATTAGTGTGCATGATGACTTCATCAAACACCACCCAAAATCAGGAACCAATTCCAGGCACCACACACTCCGCAACTGTTGATTCCATATCCCTACCTCACACCTTTATGCAAACACCCTTTCTATACCGCCCACTTGGCTTTCTCTCGCACCAAGTCATGTATACCCTTACATTACCAAATATGGCTCTTGCAATACCAGTGTGGTATCTGGTCCCAATGACCATGTTGAATGATCCAGGACATATCTTGGTAGGTATTATTTATGTGCCTCCATCTCAAGAAACTATCCCTACTTAAAAATTTCATGCATCGACACCAACCAGGGCCTCTAAGAAGGCCAAACAAAATGGTAAAAGAGGGAAATCCTCAAACTCCTCTAGGGCCCTATAATCTTGTGCATTATGTGAATAATTTGGGCACCCAACCCACATATACCCCTATTTAGATGAGTTGAAAACCCTTATGCATGCTTCCAAAACATCGGTAAGCTCAACTCCACCAAAACGAGCAAAGTCTATTCCTATAAGTAATAAAGAATTACGCACCAATCATGCATGCGCTATATGAGAAAAACATGGGCACTACACTCATCACTGTCTTGATATCCCTCGATACCAAGAGACATTAAGCACACTCATTCAAGCCAACATTAATGAACCAATAGCACCAACCAAACCTCAAGTCCCACAACACACGAAGGCAACATGAACAACCAACCCCATCCCCTGCATTACCATGTGCTCTATGCAATGATTGTACTCATTCGGTAAACCTCTACCCAGAATTATGGACATTTAACCAAAACTACCGAGTCCCCCAGGTTTCTCATAGATGAAAACCTAGATGTCGATACCATACATGCACTGTTTGCGTAGGAAACCATCATAAGAGAATGTGCTCCCACCTTCCTAGATTTTGTGAATCATTACATTTTGTACGTTGATTCATGAAAGAAAAATCTTATCTATTATACTTGGATACTGAGTCCATAGAACCCATCCCACCACCAGGGGAAGCCAAAAACCTAGATTTCTTATGTTTGTTTGAGGAGAAATGGAATCCAACAACAAAGCAAGGATCTTGTCATTACATCTCCCATCACCACCACCAATCCAGATTGGGAAAAATACGATCTAAAACCATCTAGCAAAGAAGATCACGCATCACATTTGCCCTATGTGATAAACCCAACCATTTGGTAAATGAATGTTGTGAACTGAGTAAGTTCAATGATATCTTTCGCTTAGTGATCCAGATTCCACACAAGCATCTCTCCAACCAAGAGAAAATCACATGTTGTTGTTGTCGAATTTTCTCTCAATTGCACCACACAAGGAATTGCCAGTATCTTCCATGTTTCTGTGCAGCAATAGCAGCGCTAAGGCCAACCCATACAAAGAATCCACGTCATGCCAATACCACAACCCAGAGATGGATACCCCCATAGGATATTCCATCTTGTGACATCAATGAGGCATCAACATCCCATATAATCTACTCAATAAGTTCCAGACTAGTATTTGGAATCTATACCAAAACCCATCATAGCACTGAAGTGGCCCCTATGTCACACACATTTTCAGCACGATAATCTCTCCAGACTAATGAAGCACACAAGAATATGGTCAAAGCCTCATTCAATTGCAACATCACCCCTCAGGCATATAACTAGGGGGAGTTAGTCCTTCGCTATGATGTTGCCCAAGAAGTGGTAGGACCTGGAAAGTTTGAAATCCTTTGGAATGGCCTATACATCATCAAACACTTCCTCCTCATGGGGCATACATATTTTCAAAGCCTGATGGGACTTTCCTAAAAAATCTCATCAATGGTCTCTACCTCAAAAAATTCCACCCATAAAATGCTAGAGTAGGTATGTATGCACCATGAATTAATTTTTATGATGATCACCTCATCATGGATTCACTCTAAATATCATTTTTTTCATCATTTCTTAGTAGATTTATTCTCTGCTAGCTTATCGTCATGGGTTTTCTGACGATCCATCTCGATGGTCGCAAAACCTCTTTGTTGTAGGCTGGACCAGATACTCTCATGACCATACACCTTGTCTCTTTAATGGACTTTGTATTGGATCAACCACCAATAATCAAGTAGAATACGACATAGTCATTGGCCTCTTGGCCAATTCCCACTACCTAGGTATCCATCACCTGCATGTATTCCTTGATTCCCATCTAGTTGTTTCACAATTAAATAGGACGTTTCAAGTTTGGGATACACACCTTTTCCAGAAGTATCTGCATGCAGAAAGGTTAGTTAGACATTTTTATCATATCATGTTTACACATATATCAAGGGATCAAAATCACACAGCTGATCACATCACTAATCAAATCCTAGACTAGAATGCATAACATATACATAACCATCAAGATACATAAAACATTAACATAAGATACATCTCAAGCAAAATTTAGAAATACATCAAAAGTATAGACGCATGTGACACATCATAAGAGCTGCCAAAAAATAATCTCGTATATACATCAAAAAATATATGAGTACAAAAAATATCACATAGTCCATTGGCCCATGATCAAGAAACATAAGTCAATAAAATATAGGCAAGAATCCTCATAAATGGGTGCTTTCCCTGGTACATACATAATCACATCCAATAAAATCAAGACCATCTAGTCTATTTAGGGCTCTGGTGGCCCAATCTTTGCATCTGGAGCCAAAATTGGACCAGTCGTATCCATCGCCATGGCTATATGATGCAAAACTGGTCAGTGTGCTCGCTCTAGTGACATCGTCCTCTCTACGATGACCTCCGTCAACCCTGCCCATCCATTGATAGGAAACCCTCTAGTCAGAGTATCCACCCTGCCCCAAGCATCTAGATAACTTTGCAGCTTAGCCTTTGCAGTGTCCAAGCACACCTCTATAGGCTCAACACGCTCGCACCATCACTCTGCATCCTCACTCGTCACTACACTGATACCCTCTCTAAAGAACCCACCAATCTCTAACTTGTGCCGCTATGCTAGTCGCGCAGGCCTACCCTGAGGCCCAACTGGTGGCCTGATACAATCTAAGCCACAACTACCCACAGTATGCATATAAAATTCATGGCATATACATGTACCAAGAATTTTAAAATTCCATACCTAGTAAAACCTTCACAAATCAAGGTTTAAGGCTCCTTAAAATAAAATCTATGTGGAAACATTTCAAGTAACTATCCCAAGTCTAAAATTTAATAAACCTTGGAGAAAAATATTATACAACCCCTCATAATATTTGGTTAATTCGTATTACCCACACATATCAATAGTACCCTTTTAACTCTAGTTCCAATTTAACCCAACATTAACCATAATACATTTATTCCACTTATTTCTATTATAACTCTTGTATATTAAAAATACTTCATAAACCATACTTAAAACCTTACCTTTCCGCTATTCCATAAACCTTTGCACATATATTGATGCTCTCTTTAGTGCATTAAATCTCCACCGTCGATCTCATTCCTTCAAATCCAATGGATATCGCGTCACCCGTTATTAGAAAAATATATATTACAAAGCAATGGAACACATAAAATATTGCAGAAATATAAACAAAGAAAATGCATAAAACAAGAGAGACACAAATATATGTGGTTCACCCAGTTTGGGCTACGTCCACGGAGAAACAACTAGTCCTTCTTTTATTATATTATCTAGCAAACTAAACAGATACAACCTACAACAAATCCACTATAACACCCTCTTCGCTGTCAATCTCCTCTCTCTTCCTCACTCAGAATACAGATATCCATAGACACAACACAATTCCCTCATATATAATGAGGGGTTTCCTTCTAGGGAAAAAAGCCCTAAATTAAACATAAATTCTACCATCAGATCATCTACCTAATGAACGGCCCAGATTGAATAGAAATTACTAGACTTTTACAAGGAAATTTTACATCTATTTTTAGCTTCGAGGGCAGCGCCACCGAACCCCTGCCAGGGGACCGCTAGCCCCCGCACCCCCCCGTATGGAGGGGTGTATAGTCTTCCTGGGGTATACATCCAGCTGAAACCTTTGAATACAGAAGATAATCAGGCTCCACACCCAACACCGCTCGCCAACTAGCTTGGTCGATCTCCATCATTGATGTGACCCATCCAATCGAACAGCTATCACGCAATCTCATGCAGATTATTACACGACTGATATCAGGTCAAGAGCGTACGAGAAAAGTGGTTTTCTCTTTCCATCATGTGCTACATGTCAACCCCTCAGGTTAATCGCGTGAAATTATATAATATCATTTACCGCTTTTAGGGTGCACGAGATACTACTTATTGCCTATGAAGACCGCGCCACTATTCAGCTAGCACGTGGTTTTAATCTCCGCCATTCATTTTGACTTTATTTTGTGCGACTTAATCCTAGTCGTCTATCTCACACAATCTCATTCGTTGATCTGACTAATACAATGGTTCATGTGCACTATTGCTTCATTGCTTCTTCCTTTCACTGATTTTGATCTTTGATTATTCTTCCGCTTGACTCCTTCCTAAACTTTGTTCTACATATTATTTAAACGCTACCACTCCTGAGCTTTGATTTGGTTATTAAATCAGAATCCAACACCATCCAATCATCATAATACACCGATGATCACTATCCTCTCTCTTGAATTCTTTTTGAATTCCCTGCACACTTATGTTATGCAAAATTACTCTAATCCACACACAGTTTATAATTTAATTACTCAATCCACACAGCTTATTAACTGCACTTTTTTATTAATAAATGAATATTTACACAATGAGTTCCTTCTTAGCCTGATCTTCTATATCAGTGGCCTTTCCTTTTCTACCTGTAGACTTACAGTCAAATTCTATCTAATCTCTGAACTCTAATTCTCACTCTAACTAACTGACTATAACTAACTAACTCTCTCTATGCCTTTTTTTCTTACATTTATAGAAAAGGTTTTGTAACCCATTTCAGTTTAGATCCACAATATTTTGAACTAAATCCTGAATCTCCTCTAAGTCCACTTTTGACTCAACTAATCCCTAAGGATCCTCTCTAGTTCCACAAATCATGAAACAAATTCCTAATCTAAGATTTACAATTAATTCCCAAATTTCTCAATCCCTATGGAATCTTAACTAGCCTAAATCTCTTATGTTCTCCAACATTCGAGAACATTTACAAATATGCCTCACGATACTTAATTAATCCCTATTCTAGTTTCTCTCATTAAAATCACTCAAAACCTTAATAATTACATTAATGTAATACTCAGGAAACCAACTTCCTTGAAAACACAAGACCCCCTATGCTACAAAATACAATGAAATTGTTGAGCTAGATGCTCCTACATCATGGCCTCACCACCCTCAGTCTCTATGGTATAGGGGCATCCTCTATGTCGCCCATATGCCTAGGATCATGGCCTACCAAATAGGCTAGTGGTCATCCCCACGACCCCACATCTGCAAGTAAACAAGCACGGTATCAACATCATCATAAATAAAACATCATAACGATACATTCAAACAAATATATGTATACAAATTCAGAAATAAAAATATACCTGCTGGTCCCCAGGCATCTTGATGCAGGAGCATAAGGGTTGAAGACAAATTTGAAGAATTATTCCAAAAATACAAAAAAATATTACAAGCAAAGGAGTGGGATCCTTTAGCCATCAATTTCCATGTTTTTCTAGTTAAGCATAGAGCTAGAATATAGGATTTGATCATGATGTAATAAGTTTTAGTGAGTTAGTTGTAGTGGAGATTCTTGAGGAGAATTCCTAGTAGGACAGATAGGGTTAATAAATTTTAGCCTTTAAATTAGGATCTGGTTGTTAGGATGAACCAATACTTATGTAATTTTCACACTATTGTAAAGGGATTTTGACTGTTGAAGAAATTTGGCTTTCATGGAGCAAATTTGGTAAATTGGGAAAATTTATTTTCTGTGTATGTGGATGAGAAATTCCCTGTCAAATCCCGAAGGATAATCTCCTTCGAAATCTCTGTGTTATTGTGAAATTTGAACTTTAATTGGTGGTCTGTGAGATTGAATGAAATTGTGTTGACTGTGTTAAATTCTGTATTTTCTTTTTAACTGAGTTTCTCGTGAATTTTGAATGTGTGGAGCGGATGATTGAGATCAGTGGAGGAAGACCAAGGACACAATGCATGAAGATTGATTTTGGACCAATAGATCTTGGTCGAGATAGATCAACGGTGTTCGGGCGAGGAAGTTACCTGACAGTTAATGAGTAGGAGCGGTTGGAGAAAACCACAAGTGGATTTCGGGCGGAGGAAAGGCTGTAACTGATAATTCCCCCATTGGATCCAATTCCATACACACAGTGACACGTAGCAGTGAGGAGAGAGAGGGAAACTGTTTTTCGGGCGGATTTGGAGTGCGCAAGTTAACGGGCCGATATGCGTGTGGGTCATTAGATCTGGTGGAGCGTGATCGACGTTGACAGATGTGGAGCAAGTTCAAGGCCGGGGAGTGTTGTGACTATTGGATCTTGAATAAATCAATGATGAAGAAGTGCCAACGAGTTTTTAGAAGGTGGATTTCAAATTTTATTAAACTATGGTTTGTATTATTGTCGAGTCCGGACTAGTGGAAGGTTAGTGGAACTCTGCGAATTTTGGAGCAGTCTACTAACTTAGTGAGCTCTAAAGTTGTCAGTGGAGGAAAGAGAGCCCATTGAACCAACAATTACACCTGCAAATAGAAGTAGAAGATATAATTTCATAATTTGGGAGATTAACACTCTTGTTTGTACCCAGACCACCATTATTAGTGGTATCAGAGGTACACTGAATTGAATCTTAGAAGCAAGAGAAGGAAATCCAATATGGCTTTCAAAGTTGGAAGAGGATGAGGACTTGGTAGAAGAGGACAACCAGTTGCAAATGTTGAGGTGATGGAAGCTATGCAACAGATGCAAGCTAGATTAGAAGCATTAACAGTAAGGAGAAGTATAGATGATGGAGATGTTAGTGAGCCTGAGGTTGAAACTGAAGAAGAGGAAGAAACTATAGCAGTTACTCCTGAGATGAGATTCTTCCAATCAGTTTTGAGATCCACATCTAGGCCAAAAACTGGGGTTTCAATATATGCAGGAGGATTGAATCTAGAAGAATTGATAGACTAGATTAATGGCATGGAGAAATTCTTCGATTATGAAGAAACATAATATGAGAAGAAAGTAAAGTTTGTTGTCACCAATCTAAAAGGACATGCAACACTTTGGTGGGATGGAGTGCAGGTAGAAAGAAAGAGTCTTGGCAAGCAACCAATCAGAAATTGGAATAGGATGGTAGCAAAGCTAAGAGGTAAGTTTCTACCAAGTAATTATCAATAAACCTTGTTCATATAGATGCAAAATCTTAGACAGAGGTCTATGATAGTGAGAGAATATACAGAGGAATTGTATAAGGTAAGTATAAGTGCTGGACAAACTCAAGCTACAGATGAGAAGGTGGCTAGATATGTGAATGGTCTTAGGATGGAAATTCAAGATGAGATAATTATACTATCTCCTAAAACAGTAGAAGAAGCTTATCAGGTGGTACTGAAGGCTGAAGAAAAACTCATGAGGAAGCACTCTGTCAGAGGAAGAGGTACTTTCCGAGGAAAAGGAAGTCAAGGTGGTAGAGGAAGATCTACAACACCTAGAGATGGAGCTAGCAGCAACTCAAACTAGCATGCAACCACAGGAGGTGATGCAGGTGGTAGAGGGAGTGTTTCTAGAGGAAGAGGAGATAGAGGAAGAGGAAGAAAATTAAGATGTTACAGATGTAACAAACTAGGGCATAGAGCTTTTGAGTGCCCAGAGAATGCAGGAACAAGTTAGAGGAATGCAATTTTTGCTTGAGTTGAGGAAGAATCAACAACAGTGACAGAAGAAGAAGATGTACCAAAGAGAGGAGAATCTTTGGTAGTCAATAAAGTTTTTCTCAAGCTAGCAAAGGAGATAGCTAAACCATCAGAAAGAAAGATTCTGTTCAGAACAATGTGTAAGGTTCGAGGGAAATGCTGTCAGATGATCATTGATATTGGCAGCATTGATAATTTGGTCTCTACAGAAGTGGTGGAGAAATTGAAGTTGAAGACAATGAGACATCCAACACCTTACAAGGTGTCATGGTTACAAAAGGGACATCAAAATGGAGTTGTAGTTGGGCAAATATAAGGATAAAATTGTATGTGATGTGATGCCCATGGATGTGTGTCACATATTTCTTGGGATACCTTGGCAATATGACAGAGGAGCTATGCATCATGGGAAAAGAAACACCTACAAGTTTGGTAAAGATGGTGTCAATCATACGTTGTTGCTTATGGGAGAAGAGGATGCACCAGGAAAGAAGACTGATCCAAAAAACTCTATTACTAGGAGGAAAGGAATACTTACAACAAATGGAAGAAAATGAGGTAAATTTTGCTATAATTTGCAAGCCCAAAGTGATAATGACTTCTACTAAGGTTTCTGATTTACCCATTGAAATTCAAGAAATGTTGGACAACTATTGTGATATCATTGTTGATGATTTTCCTAATGAGTTACCACCCATTAGAAGAATTAGACATCATATATATTTGATTCCTGGAGAAACTATACCAAACAAAGAAGCTTACAAAATGACTCCCACATAAAATGAAGAGGTTATAAAGTAGGTTTTAGAACTACTTGAAAAATGAATGATCAAAGAAAGTTTGAGTCCTTGTGCAGTACTAACAGTGTTGAGTCCAAAGAAAGATGGAGGCTGGAGAATGTGTACTGATGAGCCATCAATAAAATCACAATCAGGTATAGCTTTCCTTTACCTAGAATTGAATATTTGATGGATTGTTTGAGTGGAGCAAAGTATCTTACAAAACTAGATCTTAAGAGTGGGTATCATCAGATAAGGATAAGAGAAGGGGATGAGTGGAAAACTGCTTTTAAGACAAATGAAGGATTGTATGAATGGAGAGTAATGCCTTTTGGGTTGTCAAATGCACCAATTACATTTTTGAGACTCATGAATGAAGTTCTTAAAGATTTTATTGGTAAATTTATAATAGTATACTTGGACGATATATTAGTTTACAACAAGTCTAAGGAGGAGCACATGAGACATCTAAATTATGTCTTACAAAGGTTACATCAAGAGAAATTATTGCTGAATTTGAAGAAATGTTCATTCATGAAAAAGGAATTAGTGTATTTTGGTTTTGTTATTTCTATTGAAGGGTTGAATATGGATCCAGAGAAGATCAAGGCAATCATGGAGTGGCCTTCACCTAAAAGTATTTTTGAGGTAAGAAGTTTTCATGGTCTTGCTAGTTTTTATAGGAAATTCATAAAGAATTTTACTAATATCAATGCTCCTATTGTTGAGACTATAAAGAAGGATAAACAACCATTTAGATGGACTACTGAAGTAGAAAAGAATTTTCAGCTATTGAAGAAGAAGATCACTGAAAAACCTATTTTGATTCTACCTGATTTTAGTAAACCTTTCCAAGTGAAATGTGATGCTAGTGGAGAAGCTATTGGAGGTGTTTTAAGTTAGGAAGATAGACCTGTAGCTTATTTTAGTGAAAAGATGAATGATTCAAAGAAGAAGTATTATTCTTATGATAAAGAGTTTTATGCAGTTGTGCAGTCATTGAAGAAGTGGAGACATTATCTAATGTCAAAAGTCTTCATACTTTATTCCGATAACCATGCATTGCAGTATATTATGCAGCAGCCAAAGCTTAACCAGAAACATGGCAAATGGGTAGAGTATCTTCAGGGTTTCCATTTTGTCTTGAAGCATATAAATGGTCAATCAAACAAAGTTGTAGATCCTTTAAGTAGGAGAAATACATTATTTCAAGAGAGTCAAATTCAAGTGTTGGGTTTTGATTTTCTTAAAGAATTGTATGAGACAGATTTAGATTTTAAAGAGGCATTTGAAGCTTGTAAGAATCCTGTTTTGATGGATAGGAATAAATGGTTGGATTATTTCTTACAAGATGGATTGTTGTTTAAGAGAAATCAGTTGTGCATACCAAATTGTTCTATGAGGGAGAACTTAATCAAAGAGAAACATAGTGGTGGACTTGGAGGACATTTTGGTACAGATAAGACTTATGAACAATTGAACAGATTTTATTTCTGGCTGAAAATGAGATCTGAAGTGGAAAAGTATGTGAAAACTTGCAAATTCTGTCAATATGCAAAGGGAAGAACCCAAAACACAGGTTTGTATGTTCCATTACCAATTCCAGATAGGCCTTGGGATATGGTAAGTATGGATTTTGTTTTGGGCTTACCAAAGACTCAAAGAGGAAATGATTCAATTTTTGTTGTAGTGGACATATTTTCAAAAATGGCACATTTTATTCCATGTTATAAAACTAGTGATGCTACTCACATTGCTAATTTGTTTTTGAAGGAGATTGTAAGATTGCATGGGTTGCCTAAGAGTATTGTCTCAGACATGGATTCCAAATTTGTTGGAAATTTCTGGAGGATACTATGGAAAAAATTGGGAACTAAATTGAGTTTCGTTTTTGCCTATCATCCATAGACTGATGGACAAACTGAAGTTGTGAACATGAGTTTGGGTAATCTTTTAAGGAGTCTTACTGCAGAAAATCCAAAGCAGTGGAATCAATTATTGGCACAGGCTGAATATGCATATAATAGCTCACCTAACAAGAGTACAGGGCATAGTCCATTCCATATAGTTTATGGAATGCATCCAAGAGGAGTGTCTGAGTTAGAAACTTGGTAAAAGATGAGATGAGAAGTGCAGAGGGAAAAGATTTTTCTTCAGAAATACAAGCAATACATGAACAGGTGAAAGAACAACTACAAGATAGCAACATCAAGTACAAAAACAGAGTAGACATGAGAAGAAGAGAAGTGAACTTTGAAGTTGGGGATTTGGTTTTAGCACACCTAAGGAAGGAAAAGTTTCCAAAGAGGCAGTATAACAAATTGAAGTTCAAGAAAATTGGACCATGCAGGGTATTAAGGAAATTTTCTGCAAATGCATATGAAATTGAATTATCTCCAATTTTCAATGTTGCTGATTTGTACAAGTATGAAGGTGAAATTGCAAATGATACAGAAGAAGACCAAGAGATACAAGAAATTGACTAGGTAAAACAATTGCCTACAACAATGGAATCACAACTAGAAAGAATTTTAGACAAGAAAGTGTTCAAGCAAACCGGAGGACAGGAGCACTTTCAGTATTTGGTCAAATGAATGATCAGCCAATTGTTGAAGTTACTTGGGTAACAAAAAACATGCTATAGAAATTGGGCAGTTCTATAGAAGAGCTCATGGACAGGAGCCCATGAAGAATTTTGTCCTCAGGAGTCTGATGTAGGAGCATAAGGCTTGAAGACAAATTCAAAGAATTATTCCAAAAATACAAAAAAATATTACAAGCAAAGGAGTGGGATCCTTTAGCCATAAATTTCCTTGTTTTTCTAGTTAAGCATAGAGCTAGAATATAGGATTTGATCATGATGTAATAAGTTTTAGTTAGTTAGTTGTAGTGGAGATTCTCGAGGAGAATGCCTCGCAGGACAGATAGGGTTAATAAATTTTAGCCTTTTAATTAGGATCCGATTGTTAGGATGAACCACGTAGATTGGGAAAATTTAGTTTCTGTGTATGTGGATGAGAAATTCCCTGTCAAATCCCGAAGGATAATCTCCTTCAAAATCTCTGTGTTATTGTGAAATGTGAAGTTTAATTGGTGTTTTGTGAGATTGAATGAAATTGTGTTGACTGTGTTAAATTTTGTGTTTTCTTTTTAACTCAGTTTCTCGTGAATTTTGAATGTTTGGAGTGGATGGTCGAGATCAGCGGAGGAAGGCCAAGGATGCAACGCATGAAGATTGATTTTGGACCGATAGATCTTGGTCGAGACAGATCAACGGTGTTCGGGCGAGGAAGTTACCTGACAGTTAACGAGTAGGAGCGATTGGAGAAAACCACAAGTGGATTTCTGGCAGAGGAAAGGCTGTAAGTGGTAATCCCTCGTTGGCTCCAATTACATACACACAGTGACACATAACAGTGAGGAGAGAGAGGGAAACCTCTTTTTGGGCGGATTTGGAGTGCGCAAGTTAACAGGTAGATATGCGTGTGAGCCGTTAGATCTGGTGGAGTGAGATCGACGGTTGACAAGCGTGGAGCAAGTTCGAGGTTGGGGAGTATTGTGACAGTTGGATCTTGAATAAATCAATGGTGAAGAAGTGTCGACGAGTTTTTAGAAGGCGGATTTCAAATTTTATTAAACTATGGTTTATATTAACATCGGGTCTGGACTAGTGGAAGGTTATCAGAACTTTGCGACTTTTGGAGGGGTTTGCTAACTTAGCGAAAGCTCTAAAGTTGTCAGTGGATGATAGAGATCCCAGTGAACCAATAATTACATTGGAAAATAGTAGTAGAAGATATAATTTCACAATTTGGGAGATTAACACTCC
Source organism: Pinus tabuliformis (assembly GCA_031772625.1). Taxonomy (NCBI): domain Eukaryota; kingdom Viridiplantae; phylum Streptophyta; class Pinopsida; order Pinales; family Pinaceae; genus Pinus; species Pinus tabuliformis. The sequence continues at coordinate 296,078,279 of CM062814.1, forward strand.
TGCCTGTACCCAGACCGCCATCACATCTCCCGAAGGAAGTCCCATATCTAGATTTCCCTGAAACTCCACACCATGATAGGGATACTCCAATATCAACTGTGGATTGGAGTTAAACCAATCCTCTACAACGACATTCCAATAATGGTCTACGTCACAGCCCCCAACTCACGACATCGAAACAACCCAATGACGTATACGTGGGACCCTGGCAGGCCCCATTGGCACTACTAAGATTGGATGAAGCACAACCACCTGCTCATACATGGTAGTGAAAAGTACACTCCCATAGCAAAAGAATCTAAGTGCACCATGTTGCACCTGCGTCAGCTAAGACAACATCCCTTTATGTAATAACCAAGCCCAATCAAAAAAGTGTCTCGCTTGTAGTTACTGAAGGGCCGCTATATATGGCCCCGATGCTCTATTGGGGGTCATTGATCCCACCAACCTCACAATCATCACCAACATTGCTCGCCCAACAAGATCCAACACAATTGTAATATTAATACAACTCTCCTCATAAGGGTTAGGCCCACAGTGAGCCTCACCCTTTGCCTCCTTGAGGATCTCATACAAAAACATGTCTTCTGAATCATTCACATCTAACGGGAGCTTCGTCCAGGGAGCAGGTAAACAAGGGCTCGTAGATGGAGTCACAGAATTCTTGAGTCCCCAATCGACAAGAATTTTTTGCCAGTCTAAACATCGATGTCAAGTAACGGAGATGGAGAGCGAGGGACGACAAGACTTAATGGCTGGTATCGGTGTTTCCGACCTCTCCATTTCCAGTCTGCAGTCATCGACCAATTCAGGCGTGAGTGTAGTTCGAATGCAGTTTTCTTCTTCGGGACTGCAATTTTTTGTCGTAACAGACCACCGATTCTGTGTGAAGAAGAACGAGGGTTTGAGAACTTCAAGTAAATCCAAAACACTCATTTCTGTGTACTCAACTTCTGGGTTTATTCTATTCAATGCCATTCAATAGAAGCGATTAAAACCAGGCGCAACTTGAGTTGTTTGTGCAAAGTTTGTTTAAAATTTAATTGAGGGGTTACAAAATTTTTATTTAACTATCAAGGTTGAGGGGTTCCAAAAATTTTTACTTATCAATAATTATTAGTTGGATGGTAGGGATTTAGCATCCACTAAATACTCTAGAATAATCATAGTAGTATACACAAATCAAAGGTTGAAATTCAACTCCCCTTTTTTCCCTTTTAATTAAATTTATTAATTAAAAAAAATCATATGAAACAAGTTATGATTTTTTGGGCATTGGTACTGATAAGTCATGGTATTGACCGATGAAATTGTAACAAAGCCTACTTATAGATTAGGAATCTCGCAAAGTGGGGGTCAATCCCATGGTTAAGTATATGTTCCATATTTTTAAAATGTATAAATGTTTAACTTATATATAATTAATAATAGTAATTGTAATTTAAAAAGTTATTATTTAGTTAGTGTTTATTATCTTTTTTTAATTTTAAAAATTTGAGATGTATCGTGTTTTTTTATGCTTATTATAGTATTTACAAACAATTTATATAATTCAATTAGTTTATTTAAAATTTATATTGCAATATTTTATTGATATTGATATTTTTCTAAGTATGATGTGTTAATTTCATGTTAAATATGAAAAGACGTGTAAATTTCCACCATACTTAATATTGAAATATTTTAAATATAATTTTATTGATTCTCAATTTTATATATTTAAAAGAAAAATTAATATTAAAATATTTTAATTAATACAAATATAAAATATTATTTTATTATTAACCTATTTTACAAATATAAATATAATTAATTTTGAAATATTTTTATTTTAATCAATATTAAATTATATTTAAAATTCATATTAAATTATTTTGTTAATATGGATACTTTTTAAACATCATGTCTTAATTTCACGTTAAATATAAAATAATTTATATATCTATATCATACTTATTATTAAAATGTTTTATAAAAAATGATATTAAAACATATTTATTTAAAATAAACATTAAAATATTTTTTATTATTGTTATAAATATAAATATAATTAATTTTGAAATATTTTATTTTTAATTTATATATGGAAATTTCATACACTAAGTAGATAATAACTTCAACTTAAGAAAATTACTATTATTATTATAAATATAATTTTTAATAACTTGGACTTAAAAAATTTACTATTATTATTATAAATTTAATATTTAAAATAATTTGATATCAATAATTTTTAAAATAAATTATTATTATTATAAATTTAATTTTATAATATATTTTAATAATTTATAATAATTTTTAAAAATAATTTTTTTTTTCTCGGTCAAAACTAATTCTATTAAGAGAATGTATGGTACAAGGAGAGATTACAATCAAGAGAAGCAAGAACACAGGCAGCCGGAAAGGAAAGGTTATCCACCTCGGCTCCTAAGAAAAGAGAGAAGAGAGCAGAGTTGAACAAGAAGAAACAAGAGGAACAGAGGAGCAGGAACAAAACAGAGGATTCTACCCAACATGAGTAGAATCAACTATTCGGCATTTTTTCCCTTTCTTTTTACCAACTTTGACCCAATCAGGAGGGTTTTGCTGAGCTGGCATGATTTGCAAACTGAGTTGAGCTGACGGAGAGGTCTCCTTGTCTGAATCTGAGGTGGAGGATTCATGATTCCTTTTCTGTGAGACTGGTGGGACAGACAAATCTACTGGACCAGTCGAGGGCGGATCCTGTGCCGGCTCTGCTGCCAGACCTTCCTTATTCTCTTCCTCTTCATCCGAGCTGAAATCAAAATCGTCCATGGGGGGAGGATCATGAGGCTTCCAGCTTTTGGATTTCTGCTTGGGATTGGCTTTCTTTTTTTGGGCCGGCATCATGGGACAAGAGCTCTGAAGGTGTCCTGTATGATGGCAGTTTCGGCAGCGAAAGGCTGTGTTCTCGTAATCCAGAGTTTGAGTCCAATGGAAGTCTCCAATTTTGAGATTGATCTGGTCGGGGAGACCTTTGCTTATGTCTATTTCTGCACAGATTCTGGCAAAGGTATATAAGCCCTTTTCCCCTCTAGAGATGTCTGTGTCTAAAAAGCGGCCTAAAGAATTGCCAATCCCTTGGAATACAACAAAGTGCCATAGATGCGCCGGGAGGTTTGGAAGTCTGACCCAGATGGGAAGTTTAGTGATGACTGTTGTAGAGGGATCGAAATCAGGGAACCAAGGGGTAAGGAATAAACCAGTTGCGCCCCAGAACCATGGGCCGTCAGTTAAGGCTTTTTGATAGTCCTCATCGAAAGCAAACACTACAATGAAGAAGCCCTTTGAGCATAACAGAACCTTGCAATTGTTGGTCCAGTTAGAGTGAATCCATTGGTAGAGGTCTGTTGTGCGTGGCCATAGCCCATTAAACCTGCAAATAATGCCATGATCTGCAAACTGTTGGGTTTGCTCGTCCAACGTTGGATGCTTTATTTCAATGGAGGGGGTTTCCTCCAGTTTATCCACCAGAAAAGGCTTGGGAGCCTGAACTGGTGGAGCTATTCTCTTAGGCAACTGGGCATGGACAACGTCCTTGTATGAAAATGCCTCAGCTGAGGATGACTGTCCAACAGCTCCCCCTCTCAAACGAAGGGTAAGAGCAATGGAGGCATTTCTCTTAATGCTGTAAAAAGACAGGGGGTAAAGATTCTCGAGTTGTTTACCTTCGTGGTCTTGCACTTGATCCGACGCTCTCACCCATTGAAGCAGAGTTTTGCCAGAGATGAGCTTGATCAGGATCTGGAACGAGGCAGAGAGGTCAGAGTTCTGCCTTCCTCTGCAGATCTGGGGCGAGAGGAGGCTGGAACTTTGAAGGGCTCTCTTTTCCTGCACTTGCCGCAGGGGTTTGTGAGGAGAAGAGGAGAGAGTCCCAAGTTCATTGATCCTGTCATTGTGATCCGCCCAAGAGAGCTTCCAGACGCTCCATCTAGGTTGATCCAGGAAGGTTAAAGTTTTCTGGAGGTCAAATATAGAGTATTGGCAGTTCTGGGGGGGCAGAGAAGGTGCTAATAGAAATAAACAGCCTTCCCGGGCCAAGAAATTCTTCCCAAAAGCCGCCGCCTGGGGAAAAATGAGAGTATATTCAGCAAGTGCGTCCTTAGCCAATGCCTCTGCAGTCTGATGGGGGCCGCTGCAACTAGATACCGCAACAGAGGGCCGAGAACAAGCTGCTCCAAAGTCCAGAGCGGGATAAATTAGAGAGAAGGGAGCTCTCGGTAGATATTTGAAAACCTGCGTGACAGAAATGATGGAAGAGGCCTGCATTTCCTGACTAAGACACGCATCTCCATCAGCGGCAGGGCCGAGCAGGGGCCAGACAGCGGCCGAAGGAGAGGAGGCGGCGACAGTGCATCTAGGGTTCATCTTGGGACCACCGATAAAACATCTATTCACAATAATTTTTAAAAATAATTACTATAATTATAAATTTTATTTTATAATATATTCTAAAAATACCTAAACACGACACATGACATTGCTAAAAGTGAAAAATAGCTAGAAAACTCAAGTATGACACCTATAAATATAAAACCCAATGTTGAACACAACAGATGTTGCTGATGAAGGCCCAACTTGTTTTCAGGGGAACGCAACGTAGCTGTTGATCTACTATTTAAGGAGACATCGATTAAAAATAATTTTTTAATAGATGTTTGAAAAATTGCAATATAATATTTATTATATATATATATATATATATATATATATATATATATATATATATATATATTCCAGTTAGATAAAATCCAATTTATATGTTTTTTAATAGTTAGAAATAATTCAAGTTGTATATAATTTTTAGAAAATACTAATTTTAATTTTTGTTTTTATGTTATAGAAATTGTTTTTACATATATTTTTTATTAGTTAAAAAAAATCTAATTTATATGTTTTTTATTATTAATTCTAATTTATATTTTTTATTATTAATTAGAAATAATCAAACTTATATAGAATATAATGTTAATACATTATTAATTTTTATTCTCTTTATATTGAAGTAGAATTTCTCTTTATATTTACTTTTTATTACTCAAGAATCAAACTTATGTTTTTGTGAAAGTAAAATTTGTTTTTACATATAGAAAGTCTATTTAAGGTTTTAATGTGATAAAATTGTTAATTTTGTTATACTGGATAAAGCGATAGCTAGTTTATTTTTAAATTTTAATGTGACAAAATTGTTTCTATGTTTTTTTGTGAAATAGAATTTATTTTTACATATAAAAGGTCTATTTTTAAAGTTTTAATATAATAAAATTATTAATTTTTTTATTTTGGATGAAGTGGTAGCTAGTCTATTTTTAAAGTTCTAATGTGACAAAATTGTTTTTTTATGATAAACTTTTAGACAGTGGTAGATGACCTGGAACTGAGTAGAAAGTTGTATTAGATGAGCACACAAATATAAAAAACAAGGCCACAGAAAATTTATGGATGTGATTTCAACATTGAGCTTTATGTGTGTCATAGATGGATTGGATCACAAATATGATAAGTTGAATATGATGTATAGGTTTGTTGATATGCTTATTATGGTGGTAAAATATTGATTAGTTTTTTTTTTTAACGAAGTCGGGTACTTGTGTATTATAAAAGCCAGCATTACAGAGTTCTTAGTACATACGGGAGATGGATATGACAGCTGAGGATCAAAAGTGGGTTCGCAGACCCATATTCCTCGTTGCTTCTCTTGGTTAAACAGAAAACAAAATAAAGACGGCTATATTGCCTAATGAAGGAACCACCTATCCAGCTAAATTTACAATGCATCCTTTATGGGGAATGTTGAGTGACTGAATCATCAGGATTCCTGACGCTTGCCTTGGTTGAAGCTTCAGCCTGGTAACTCTGGGTAAGGGAGCGGATGTGCTCCATGGCCGCCTCCAAGTGGCTGCATCTCTCTTTCAACGATTCGATCTCAGTCTTCCTTTTGTCCAGCTTTTTTCGCTTTGAGTTCCTGTCTGCCTGATAATCATCTTGCAGCTCTTTAAGTTGCTTGGTCAAGCGGTTGATCATGAACGTGTGAGCCTTACACATGGTGCAGTCCCTGTTGTTGAAAATGTTGTCCAAAGGGTTGTCGGGTTGAGCCTGATCAGCTGGTTGATTCTGCTGTTCTGCCATCCTATCAAACATAGAACCGAGGCTTTTGGGATGGGAAGACCCGTGAGGAGCTGGGGGCGGGGATATAGAGGGAGGGGAAGCGATGACACGGAGATGCTGGCTCAGAAGAGAGAGGAGCGAAGGACTCAGAGGGCTGAGAGTGGGCTACGGGGGTATACCAGAGACTTTGCTACAAACCAGGAACAAAAATGTCAGCGAATATAAATCAAAAGAGCATAAAACCACAGTTACCAGGAGCGCGATGCGGAGCTCTATTTCCCGATGAAAAATGAGGCCTTCAGCAAGATGCCTACGATTGATGGAATCGCAATGGAGATGCAGTGCTTTGCCCAGAACTGTGCGTTTACATAAAACTCGGCTGCTATATATAAGACCAGGGAGGGTCCGCATATGCTTGAGTCGATTATGAGCGGATCTGTTTTTGGGAGAGGAGAGGTCTGTTGGGTTGATTTGGCTGCTGGCGAGGAGCGTGCGGAGGGGATGGGCACGTTCCCATATCCTGAGAATGTCTGCGCTGGTCAGATAATGAATCCCAATGAGATATAACTCCATGATGAGGGTCAGGTCATGAGGGCGATTAGATCTCCGATGGTACCAGGTAGAGCAGAAGGGAGATTTAGGGAAGGGCCAGATACGGAGGGGATTATGCCTGTGGTGACTGGGTTTCTTGGGAGAGGCGATGGGGGAGGCCCGCTTAGGGGATGTATTTCTCATAAACTGTGTCATTCTCCTTGACTTGACCTGTTTGCCTTCCTGTAGCCTTATTCGCTTGTTCATCTGCTTCCACGTTGTTTGCTCTGAGGATGTGCTTGAAGGTGGCGCCGCCGAGAGTCCTGATATTTTCCATTATCCTTCCTTTGATGTTGTTTAAGGCTGCTTGTTTGAAATCTTTCCCTGATGTCATAGCTGCTATGATGATAGCAGAGTCACCAATTATCAATAGGTTTTTTAGGCCCAGTTTCCTGGCAATAGAGGTCCCCAGAAGGAGGTTGTATGCCTCTGCCTTATTGTTTGTCATGATGCCCATGCCCCATTCAAACGTAACTATGTTTCTCCCTTGACAGTCTTTGATAACTCCACCTGCTCCCGCTTGGCCCGGGTTGTTTTTTGATGCCCCATCAAAGTGGAGGGTAGGTCTATTTTGATTTTGGATCCAATTTTTAACTTCTTCCTTAGTCCCTCTTAATTTCCAGTTCGAGTTCCTGCTCTCTGTGTTTGCTTTCTTCTGAGTTCTCATTTCATATTTGAATTTTATGATCCAATCTTTAACTCTTGCATCTGTCAGTTCCAAGTCTGCCTGGGTTATGCCGTTTGCCTCAATGGTCTCAGAGATGAGTGCCATCGTTTTGGCTAGAACGCTGGAAATACTTGGCTTTTTGTTCTTGAATATACACTTATTTCTGGCGATCCATATCTGCCAGCAGAGATTAGCGGGGATACTGTTCCATATCCTTTTAACTAGGCCTTTACACTTGCCGGATTGAGGGAAGCTATTTCCCCAGTGTTTCTGTAGGAGAGTGATCTGGTTGGGAAGGTCACTTATGCTTAGGGGGCTGGTGATGAGATTCCAGCAAGCTCTTGCAAAGGGGCAATCCATAAAGAGATGGTTACTGCTTTCCTCAGCTTCCCTACACATGCAGCAAATTGATGGACCTTGAATTCCCTTCTTCCTGAGATTTTCAGCAGTAAGGATTTTACCATGCAGAAGGGTCCAATTGAAAAGCTTTACCTTTGGCAGACACTCAGTTCTCCACGTTGCTTTATGAAGTGGCCAATTGTTAATTGCTGAGGCGTTTTGCAATACTTTGTAGCCCTCTTTGACCGTGTAGCTACCCCCGTTAGGGTCCCAAACAAATTTGTCTTCCGCCATTCTCTTTGTGGGTGTTGAGCCTATAAGCGAAGTCTTGAGCTCGACCCAGAGGTTCTTGAGATCATCAGGGAGGGAGAGAGGTCTCCAACCTGTCCAGCAGTTCTGATCCCAATGAGAGATATCATAAAGAGTTTTGAGCTTTGCCTCTGCCATCCACCTTTGCAGGGGCCTGTAGTTAGTGAGCATTACCCTTGCCTCCATGCCCATTATCCTGTCCTCCCATATATTGATATCTTTGCCATTACCCGGAGCTCTTGAGATGCAAGATTTGAATTGAGGAAGAGTCTTTTTGATCAGTTTCCATACAGGAGTACACTGTCTTTCAATGATGTTTCCTGAGAGGATGTTGCTATTGGCCCCATTTAAATACTTCCTCTTGATGACCTCTGTCCACCAGGTCCCTCTCTCATTGAGAATTCTCCATACCAATTTATAGCCCATTGCCATGTTTGCTAGTCTTGGTATTCTGATTCCGAGCCCTCCTTTTTCTAAGGGAAGAATGACCTTGTCCCACTTCACCAAGCTGAACTTTTTTGTGTCTTGCTTTCCTCCTTGCCACAGGAAACTTCTGATAATCAGCTCCATGTGCTTATGGATGCCTGCCGGGGCGAGAGTAGTAGCAAATTGATAGATTGGAAGGGCTGAGAGTATGGCCTTTATGAGAATGGTTCTACCTGCCAAGTTAAGCCAATACACTCCCCAGCTCTGAAGTTTCCCTCTCAATTTCTCGATTAGTTTCACCCATATCTCAGCTTTGATTGTTTCCTTGGCTAATGGAAGCCCTAAGTACATGAAATGGGACCAGTTCCCTTGGGCAGGGATTTCCATGATTATGGAGATTCTCTGGGTTATGTTCCTTGGGACATTCCAAGTGTAGATCATGCACTTGTTGTTGTTTAGTTTGCCTCCAGAGGCTTGAAGAAAGAGTTCCAGTATTTTTTTGAACCTCCGGGCCATAATGCTGGAGGCGCCCCCTATTAGCAGAGTATCATCTGCGAAAAGGGAGTGATTAATTCCCTTAGATCCTCGGACTATATCCACCCCTGTTATTTCTTTTAATTTGCGCTTGTTCTCCAAATGTAAGCTGAGGGTTTCAGCCATAATAATGTAGAGAAAGGGTGACAGCAGGCATCCCTGCCTCAGGCCTCTTGAACTCTTGAAGGCAATGCAGGGCCTTCCATTGATGAGGGGAGTTGTCCAGTTGTGGGAAATGCATTCCATGACCCTGCTAGTAAAGAACTCTGAGATGCCAAATTTCATTAAGACTGCCTGAAGGAATGAATGGTTTACCCGATCAAAGGCGTTTGCCATGTCCAGCTTGATGATCATGCCCCTCTCCTTTCTGGATATGCTGCTGTGTATTGCCTCCTGGATGAGAATGACATTGTCCGTTATATGTCTCCTAGGGACAAAACCTCCTTGGTTCTCAGATATGAGGGAGGGAAGGACTTTTTTTAGCCTGTTCGCCAAGATCTTAGTGATGATTTTGTAGGAAACATTACACAGGGAGATAGGGCGGAATCTATCAAATGATTGAGGGTTTGGGTCTTTGGGGATAAGAGCTAGATGGGAGGACTTGATGCTGCTGCCCAGTTTGCATTTTGCAAAGAAATTTTTTGCCATTCTAATGTAATCCTTCTTAATAATTTCCCAATGGGTTCTATAAAAGGCCACTGTGAAACCATCGGGGCCTGGAGCCTTATCCAATGGCATGCTGTGGATAGACCTTTCTATCTCCTCCGTCGTGATCTCCTTTTCTAATTCTGTGTTTTGGGCTTCTGTGATTTTGTTCTCGATTATATTTAGGAAATCCGGGTTTTCCATGTAATGAGGGTCAGCAGTTAGAAGAGTTTGAAAATGTCGGGACGCTGCTTCCTTGATCTCCCCTTGCTCTGTTAAAACTCTTCCCTCCACTATTATTTTCCCAATGTTGTTCCCTGCTCTCCTCAATTTGATGCTGTTATGAAAGAAAGATGTATTTTTGTCGCCTGATTTGAGCCAGAGGCACCTCGATTTTTGCCTTTGCTCTTCCTCTTCCACTCGATTCTGTTTGTACAGCTCCATGTACAATTCATTTTCTTTCCTTAAGTCTTCTTCTGTGTCTTGGCCTTTCTCTTTTTCTTGGTTCCACTCCGCTAGTTTCATTTGAAGGTCGATTTTCCTTTTCCCTTCCTCTGCTGCGTAATTTCTCGCCCATTGCTTGATGGTTGTCCGGAGAAGTTTGATCTTTGTTTCCCATATGTAGTGCGGGGAGCCCATGATTTCTGTTGCCCAGTTGTCCTTTACCAAGTTCCTGAAGTCTTCGCTGCTGTCCCACACTCTGTTATACTTAAAGGGTATCGGTCCCATATTTTCCCCTTTAACCAGATGCAGAGCCACCGATTTATGGTCTGATATATAGCCTTGTATAATTGTGCTTTGGATCCTTGGGAAGTTGGCCACGATTCTTTCTTGAACCAATATACGGTCCAGCCTCTCTTTGATGTTGTTTTTACCAGTTCTCTTGTTTGACCAAGTGAAACGCCCATTCTGAGGTGGGATATCCACAAGACTGTGAGCTTGGATGATTTTTTCTAATGCATCCCTTGAGGGGTCTGCAAAAAAATTTCCTCCCATCTTCTCTTCCGCATTCCTTATTAAATTCAATTCTCCTCCCAGGAAGATATTTCTGCCCTGGGCATTCATTAAATCTGAGGTAATTGACTCCCAGCAAGAGGCTTTTTCTCTGAAGTGGGGGGGGGGCGTAGACATTGTATATAGTGTATTCTTCAGTCCTGGATATGTTTTGCATATCTAGTCTTAACCACCATCTATTCTGCCTGCTATCTTTGAGTTTCCATTTATTTTTGTCCCAAATTGTTCCTATTCCTCCTGAGGCACCTACTGCGCTTAGTGCTATTCCTTCATAACTTCTGCTTCTTTTCATACTGCTTTGAAAATCCTGATCAGTGATTTTGGTCTCCTGAAGTAGTAGAAAGTCTGGGTGTTTCGATTTAAGAAGGTCGCGGACTGCATTAGCTTTTAGGGAGGAGCCCATCCCCCTACAATTCCAAGAGACCAGATTCATCATTTACTTTGTTTATTGTGTGTTCCGCTTTTCTCCTTCATCTTCTCCCCGCTTCCTTTGGTCTTATCTAGATATGTATCCATTGGCTGTTGGGTCCCTGTAGCCATTTCCTTTGCGGCATTCTCATCCCTTATCTCTTTGTTTGATTTTCTTCCAACTTTTCTGGGTGGATCGGTGGATGAGATGTTTTCCTTCGTCTTGTTCCTTGTTAGGATTCTTTCAACAGTTGGGGGAGGGGAGGTCTGAGGGGGAGAGGGAGGTGTTGCTTTGGGGCCTCTCGGAGAGAGGGGGGGGGATGGAGGATCCTATGTCGATAGAGATTCGAAAGGGTTGGAGGAAGAGGGGAGTGAAGGGCCAGATCCAGAGGGATGGGAGGGAGGGGTTGGGGTTTCATTTGGGGGCTTTGAGAAAGTTCCAGGGGGGGATTTGACTTCTTCTTCTTGAATTTTTCCCATGCTTCTTTCGGGGCTTCAGCATTGTTATCAGAATCTATTGGTTTATTTTTACTACATCTATTAGCAAAATGCCCGTATTCGTGACATACCTTGCACTTGAACGGCAGCTGCTCATAGTCCACTTGTTGTATGTGCGTCCACTAGTCGACCTTGAGTTTGATCGCTTCCGGTAATCCTTTCCCCAAATCCACTTCTACACATATCCGGGCACATGCATGCATGTTCTCCCTTGGTTCCGATCTGTCAATATATTTCCCTACGGAGTTCCCTATAGCTTTCACTGATTCATCTCCCCAACAGTGGAGAGGCAGGTGGGGAAGACGGACCCAGACCGGGACAGCGCTGGGAACGTCCATCTCGGGATCAAAGTCAGGAGTCCATCTGTTGAGATAAAGGCCTCTGGTGTCCATGAAGTATGGGCCGTTCCTGAAGATGAGATTACGATCTTCCACCGATTCGAAGAGGAAGGTGAAGAATCCCCTCCCGCAGAACCTTATTGCTATCTTTCCTTGAACCATCGAGTTCCAGTTCCTTTCTACCCAGTGTTGGACTGTGCGGGGAGAGGGCCATAATCCTGTAAACTGGCCTACCAGACAACGATCTGCCAGGGCAACTGCTGCTCTCCTCGGGAGGGCAGGAGGGAGCGAAACTTTCGCGATTTCATCAAGCTTCTTGATAAAATTTGAGGCTGTAGGGCGAATTTTCTCAGAGGTATTCTCTTGGATGAGAGAGGCAAACATCTTCTCCAGATCTTCCTGTTCTTGGATTGGTGGATCCATTGCAGGCTATGTCAGAAGCGCAGGAGGCGCTCCAACGAAAGGCAGAGGGAGGGAAGGGCCGCAGGCCCCCAAGGAAAACGGGCAGGAGGCCCCAGGGTGAAGGAGAGGTCGGGCAGACAGGTAAGGCAACCCAGCAGCAGCGCTGCTAGGCACAGGCACGCAGAGGGTTCAGTCGCTCGCAGTAGCAGGGCGCGGGGTTGCAGAGCGCGCAACCGTCCGCAGCAGCAGGGCCGGGATGTTACCAGTTCCGTAAAATATTGATTAGTTATCTTACTAATTATATGGTAAAGTATTGATTAGTTATCTTACTAATTATATGAGAATTAATTCGTGTGTTTAAGTTTATGATTTGTTTACTTTTTCTGAGTTAATTAGTTTATGTTTTTTTGTACTTTATAGTTCATTTGGAAAGTATTTAAGTTAGGAAGTTTTTTTATTTATGATAAATAGGTGAGTAAAACTTGAGTATTTGGATGAGTATCTTCATGAGTAGGTATATAAGTAGAACTAGGATCTTGCATGAAGGTAGATAATTTTCATCAATATGACACATTTGAGTCTAAATTTCTAAAGGCTAGTTTGTTTACTTGTATAAGGAATTGTTAACACTTAAAATAATGAGTTCTTTCTTAATCGAATGCTTTAAGAGTGAACCGTTGTTGACTTAAGATGACCAAAAACATATATATAAGTAATTATATATGTCAATCCAAGATAAGATTTAAGGGAAGTGGATGCATTTGTTGAACTAGCTAACTCTTGGAATGTTAATGGAATTGGTTACACACTTAGGGGGATTTCATCAAGTTAAATGAACTATGTATTTGACTTAACTTGGCAAATATTGAGACAAATAATAGTTAAGGAGTGATCACACTACAAGATTATGGTTTCCCCCAGTTCAAATTGCGGGGGGTAGGGGGGGAAGGGTTCCTTCTCAAGAGGGGAATTGTTTAAGATGGCATAACTTGAGGACAATCTGATCAATAAGACCCAACTCATTAAGGACTCCTACACCCTTAAAGGGTCGTATGTGACTTAGAATTTGTTTCAGTGTATTTCTAAAGTTTAAAACAAATGTTAAATGTATTTCTAAAGTTTAAACAAAAATGTTAAATGTGCTTCCTATGTTGCAATGCCCTTATATTCTCCCAACATATTAACATATTATTAGAATACTAAGATAGTATGTTTATTTTAATAAAAAAATTAATATATAACATTGTTTTCTTAACACTCAATATAAAAAAAATGTTAAATGTATTTATTAAAGTTTTAAAAAAATGTTAAATGTGCTTCTTATGTTGCAATGCCCTTATATTCTCCCAACATATTAACATATTATTAAGAATACTAAGATAGTATGTTTATTTTAATAAAAAAATTAATATATAACTGTAGAAAATATGTGATAGGTTAACCCGATAATGAAATATAAATCAAAGAAGAATACTATAACCTACTTCTACTATCAATTTGTAGAAGCTTAAAGATCAAGCTGACCAATATAACAAGAAGAAGAAGAACCAATGGCACAATACACATAAAAAATACTTTGGGGAAAGTCTCAGATAAAAACCCCACACTATTTTATTATCATACAAGGTGGAAATACATAGGAATTATACAAAGCCTTAGCTCTCACAGCTAGCCAACTCTCAGTACAATCCTCACAGATGCTTATATGCAATCTTGGCTTCTCTCCAGCATTCCTCTCTGCCCTCCAAACTCCTATTTTATTGTGTTGTTCCTTGTGGATGATTAGCCTATTACCAAGTGGAAAAACCATCCTTCAAAACTGTGCAATCCTCAAGGATGAATCCTTGACTACATGCATGAGTTTTCTCCATGAGAAAACACACGCAACTGATAGTACACTGTCCTTGAACATTAATCTCAACTAGTTCTTTCTCAGAATAGAAATGCATGAGTTTCTGATGAGGAAAACTTTAGTTAACTGGAGTAGCACTAGTTGAGTGCATTAATGCATCAACTAATTGTTAAATCACTATTAGTTCCTCAAACAATTTGGAACTAATTTAACTAGACTTAATGCAGTAAACTGAGTTAACTAATTACAACTCAAATATAACTCAATCTTATCTCCTTAACTTAAGGGATAACTATTGCATGACTTCAAAAAGACTTCTAACTTAAATTTCTCCAACTAATTAATTTAAAATTAATTAATAAATTATTTCCAAGTAGTTGTTAAGACTAAATTCGATTTTAATTCACAATTTAATTCAAGGAAAAATTAAATTGGAATATTCTTGTTGCCATATTTCAACACTCCCTCTCAACAAGAAACGGATTATCTGCCACCCCAATCCTATCTCTATGGAACTCGAATTTACACTTTGACAATTCCTTTGTCAAAATGTCAGCATATTGTTCCTCTGTCGAAATATACTACAACAACATGATCCTCCTTGCTACACAGTCTCTGAGATGATGATACTGGATGTCAATGTGCTTGGACCTATCATGAAATACTAGATTCGTAGAGAGTTTGATACAACTTTGATTATCACAATAAATCATAGTTGGATCCATCTTCTGATCAAACAAACAACCTAGGATTTTCTGCATCCAGATGGCATCACATGTTGCCTGACTTGCAGCCATGTATTCTGCGTATGCTGAGCTAAGTGCAATCGACCTCTGTTTCCTTTTGTACCAAGAAATTGTCACTGAATCAAGGTTGAAAATCCCTCCTGATGTTCTCTTTCTATCTAATGGACTCCCTTCCCAATCTGCATCAGTGAAGCCCTATAGCTTCACTCCCTCTATCCGTTTGTACCATAATCCATACTAAGATTTGCCTCTGAGGTATCTCAATACATGCTTTGCCGCCTTCTAATACATATTGGTAGGCTAAACCATCGTTTGACTCACCTGGTTCACCGCATAGCAAAATTTGGTCGTGTGTTCATTAAGTACATCAATGAACCCACAAGATACTTGTACACAGTAGCCTCTACCACTTCTCTTGAAGTAGCAACCTCCTTCATCCAGTTACCTGCTAGAGGAGTCTACTTGGGCTTGTCTTGAGTATCTCGTTGGCATACTTGCCCTAAGACACAAACAACTCCCCATCCTTCGGCCACACTTCCATGCCAAGGAAGTAATGCATTAGACCCATGTATTTCATCTCAAATTCTCTTGCAAGGTCCTCCTCACAAGACATGATCAACTGATCATCAACATAAAGTATCATGATCAATAACTTACCTTTCACCACAATGTGGTACAAGTTTGCATCCGCTTCAATCTTTTTCAAGCCCAACCCGGTGAAGTAGTTGTCTATCCTGGTGTACCAAGCACGAGGTGCTTGCTTCAGCTCGTACAACACTTTCTTGAGTCAACACACATGCGACTCATGATCAAAGGTCTCAAAACCTTCCAAATGCTCTATGTACACCTCTTCCTCAATATATCCATTGAGGAATGTAGTCTTCACATTCATCTGATGGATCTTCCAACCCATCTGTGTTGATAATGGCAACATAGATCTAATAGACGAGTACCTTGCAACAGGAGCAAAAGTCTCATCATAGTCAATCCCCTTGACCTGTGAAAAGCCACGGGAAACAAATCTTACCTTATGCTTCTCCACACTACCATCAGTAGCTTGCTTTACCTTGTAAAGCCAATGGGAACTCACAACTCACTTGTTCTTCAGTCTCGGAACCACGTCCCAAACATTGTTACGAACTATGGAGTCATATTCCTCCACCATAGCATCAACCCAAATCGGCTACTACACTGCTTCCTCAAAGGAAGATGGCTCGATCTCAACACATTTCGTAGCAAGGGCCATGTATCCAGTGTACCTCTTAGGTGACCTCCTTTGTCTACGCTGAGAAGATGGTCCTCCCACATTCTCTCTTGCATCCTTCAACAATTTGTCAGCTTCCCTTGTGCACTTTTTTCCATCTCTATAAGACTCTAATTTAGTGGATGTCTCCACTCCTGGAACCTCTGCATGCAGTTGCTCCACATCAGTCTGAGGCTCCTCTTCCTTAAGAAACAACAGTTCCTCCACAACATGTAGTTGGAGCTCCCTCTCAAGGGAAACTCGCATGGCCTTCTGCTCATCAAACTTGAGATCTCTACAAATCACTGTCCTCCGACTGGTAGGAAAGTACACCCGATAGTTCTGAGGTGTATCAGTGTACCCCACAAATACCCCCATCTTTGTTGTCAGCTCAAGCTTCTTTTATGCATCCTTTATCTCATGGCAATATACCGATGAACCAAAGATCTTGAAGTGACCCACATTTGGTCTCTTACGAGAGAAAACTTCCTCTGGTGTCTTCATCCCAACTATGCGATGTAGGCTTCTATTCTGCAAATAGATCGTTGTGTTGCATGCCTCGACCCACAAGTGAAGTGGTAGGCCTTGGTCATGCATCATTGCTTGTGTTGCCCCTATAATAGTTCTATTCTTCCACTTGGCCACCCCATTCTGTTTTGGGTTATGAGGTGTCATTAACTCCCGTTTAATTCCTTCCGCTGCACAAAAGTCATTAAACTCTTGAGAGACATATTCTCCACCATTGACACTTCTCAAGGCCTTGATCTTCTTCCCTAACTCTTTCTCGACCAAAGCTTTGAACTAACAAAACTTTGTGAAGGTTTGGTCCTTCTTCTATAAGAAATAAATCCAGCATTTGCAAGAATAGTCATCAATGAAAATCGCATAATACCTTTTCTTCGTTGTGGATTTTGTCAAGAATGGTCCACACAAATCAGTATGAAATTGCTCTAAGATAGCCTCTTCTCGACTTTCTTGATCATGAAAGGAAGACTTGGTGTACTTTCCCAAGGTAGAACCTTTGCATGTGTCAATTTGCTCAAGTTTACCTTTGGTAAGTCCTGTAGATATTTGATGCATTATCTTCAAAACCCCATGATGCAAATGGCCAACTACCTATGCCACAACTCACCAATGGCTTGGCTTTGCACCAATTCTACTTTCATACTCAATGTTGCACAATCATCTACCTCTAGTTTATAGAGATTCTTCACCCGAATCCCAATCCTCTTGGTCTGACCCATGGCTATGTGTCTTAGGAACGCCTTTCCTTAATGAAGACAACATGATAGCCTTTGTCCTCCAACATCGTGACTGATACCAAGTTCTTCTTCAGTCCAGGCACATACATCACATCTGTTAAGGTGAGAGGAGCTCCATGCTCCCTCTGAAAAGCAACCGTGCCCACTCCTGAAACACTATACCTTCCGTCATCACCCATCTTTATGTGCGTCTTGAGGTCTTTCTCCTCCAAGGCACTGAATAAATTTTTATCATTGGTCATGTGGAATGAGGCTCCACTGTCAAGATACCAAACAAAACCCATCTTCAATGACACCATGCATGCGATGAGGGTAAATTCCATTTCGAACTGAGAGGCTAATGCATCACCTTTCGATCCTTCCGAGGATCCCTTCTTGGACTTCTTCGATGGGAAATTAGTTGCATAATGTCCCATCTTGTGACAATTAAAGCATCTTACTTTAGACATGTCACCCTTCTTCCCTCCATGAGAAGAATTCGATTTGAAATGGGAAGCCTTCCCCTTCCCTTTCCTTGCCTTACTTGCTAAGGCTAGATTTTCTTCATCATCATTCTTGGATGAAGAACCATCTCATGTGCTCGTCCTGATATCCTCCTGCATAAGATCCGACCACAATCATTCCCAATCCGACAGTTTCTCCCTTCCACTCACAGAGTCCTAGTAGCTATTCCAACTCTTTGGAAGGCCAAGGAGAGTGAGGCTCACCATATCATCATCGGCAGTAGTTATTCCCACACTGCCAAGCTCATCTATGTAGGTGGTGAGCTTGTTCAGATATGTGGAAATAGTATCGCCCTTCTCCATCTTGATTCTTCGAAGCTTATACTTGAGTGCCAATTTCCTCTAGTCGCTATTGTTCTGCTAGAGGTCCTTCAATGTCTTCCACATTGAAAATGGAGTATCCTTCCCATGGAGACTCGAGACAATATGGTCTCAAACTCCCTCAAGGATGATCCATCTCACCTTCGCCACACACTTCTTCCACTCAGCCAAAGCTTGTGCATTAGTTGAAGTTGGCTTTGGGATTTCTTAATCTATGAATTCCTTCAAGCCATTGTCTTCTAATACAACCTCCATTCTATCTTTCCATGCTATGTAATTCGAGCTACCTCACAAGGCATACTCGAGTCTCAAGCCATAGAACGCCATTGGCCAACCTTGAAGTATGATATGAATTTGATTTGCACCTGCACGAACTTCAAAATTTGAATTCTCTTCCAGTATAATGCTCACAGCTCTGATACCATGTAGAAAATCTGTGATAGGTTAGCCCGATAATGCAATATAAATCAAAGTAGAATACTATAACCTACTTCTACTATCAATTTGCGGAAGCTTAAAGATCAAGCTGAACAATATAACTAGAAGAAGAATAATCAATGGCACAATACACATGAAAAATACTTTGGGGAAAGTCTCATATGAAAAACCCACACTATTGTATTATCATACATGGTGGAAATACATAGGAATTATACAAAGCCTTAGCTCTCACAACTAGCCAGTTCTCAGTACAATCCTCATAGATGCTCACAGGCAATCTTGGCTTCTCTCTAGCCTTCCTCTTTGCCCTCCAAGCTCCTATTTCCTTGTGTTGTTCATTGTGGATGATTAGCCTATTATCAAGTGGAAAAACCAGCCTTCAAAACTGCGGAATACTCAAGGATAAATCCTTGACTGCATGCATGAGTTTTCTCCATGAGAAAACACATGCAATTGATAATGCACTGTCCTTAAACATTAATCTCAACTAGGTCTTTCTCAGAATAGACATGCATGAGTTTCTGATGAAGGAATCTTTAGTTAACTGGAGTAGCACTAGTTGAGTGCATTAATGCATCAACTAATTGTTAACTCACTATTAGTTCCTCAAACAGTTTGGAACTAATTTAATTGGACTTAACTTAGTAAACTGAGTTAACTAATTGCAACTCAAATACTCAATCTTATGTCTTTAATTTAAGGGATAACTCTTGTATGACTTCTAACTTGAATTTCTCCAACTGATTAATTTAAAATAAATTAATTTATTATTTCCAAGTAGCTGCTAAGACTAAATTCGATTTTAATTCACAATTTAATTCAAGGACAAATTAAATTGGAATATTCTTCTTGTCATATTTCAACAATAATAATGTTTTCTTAACACTCAATATAAATGCAAAAACAATATAAAATTAATTTAAACAATAAATATAAAACAATTTTCTTATATATAAAATACAAGTATACAACTTATCAACTATTTTTCTTCTAAATAAAATCAATATATATAAAACAATTTAACCATTACAATTTATTCCATATAATATGGTCATATCTAATTATATATTTTTTATTTGTTTTTTCTAAAAAATATCTAATACAATTTTAAAATTTAAGAATATAATTTAAATTAAAAATATATTTCAAAATTTAAGGATATATTTTACAATTTAATATTATAAACCTGGTAATAAAAAAATTGATGTAATATGACAAAGTATCTCATGTATCCCACAGTAAAAAAAAAATTATAAGGTAATTTTTATAGTTTTACAATAGTAACATTCATAATTAACCAATAAATGTATGTGGAGATAAATAGCAGGTCTTTGTCATACCCACCCGATTGACTATGACCTGTAAAGGACTTCCCACAGTTAACAGTTTATGTACCTTTACCTACACCGTTTACATCAAGGCTCAGATTAAAAGTCTGGAAGTGACAATTCCATAAATTATACCATGATTCAATGGGTTGACATGTAATATTTTATCGTTTAAATACTTTGGGTAGCAGTACAAGGTTTTTTATGAAGTTTCAATACACAATGGGTTTTTGGGCGGCTATTCACATTACCTGAGCATTTACTGACCCATCCCACCCTGGATACGTGGCGTGGGCAGCACCCAGCTACCACCTCGGGATCCTTGGGCATCCACGGCTATGAGGCAGCACTCAGCTGCTACCTCAGGATCCTTTGAGCATCAATGGCTAGGAAATTGTTAGATGATCCAACGGTGTACAGGGTTTCTCGCCGTCCTACTCTATCCTTGGCACGGTGTTGGGGTCTCATTCCTTCGCGGAGAGTTCTGGAACTTACTCTGCCCTCCGCCTGGGTGGATAGCTTGACCATCACGGCACCAGAGATCGAATGTCGTGGACCTGCGTTCAAATTTTCCTCTTGCTCCTACCACCAGACTTCGTTACAAGTAAACACCGCCCAGATTCCTTCATGTTCTATTATCTGATGTTTTCTGCTGTGGTTTTCACAAATTCTCCTAATCATACAGATAAAAGTTTTACAAGCCTAAGTCATGGGTGTGTCTTGCACGCAGGTACCTTAGCGCCGGCTAGCTGGTTTGCAGGTGGCCTCGGATGAAGGAAGAGATGAGCTACTGGTTATTCAAAATTCCTCGGGTATGAAGATATTTCGTTTGCCAGGGTTGATATTTGTCTCTGTTTCTCGGCCTACAGGCCATCGTGCTTAACTGTAATTACAATTTACGTGAACACTTTTATATGGGTGTCCCTACCCTAGGCCCTAATGGTATTATTTTCGTTGAATTAAAATGTATTAGAATCTGTCCCTTTCCCGGCTACGCAGGATATTATTCACTGGACCTATACGGGTCGTTTTTCGTTTCAATCGTGACCTGGGCTTACTCTACATTTTTTTGTAGCCTATTTTTTGTTTTTATATGAGCAGTCATGTATGTTCTACATTAGTTGACTTTCAGACTGGCTTTTGTACATGAACAATTGGTTGGAATTTTAATATATTCTATGTCCTCTATATTCAGTTGTTTGCTCAGATTTCTTAGCTCTAATTGCATACACACACACACACACACACATATATTTATATGAGTTTCTTCTATCGGAATTATGGTGTTGATTCAGCTATTCCATGAATGAATAAATTTCCGTTTCTAAATGTTACATTTCAAGTATCAATTATGTATGCCGCAAATGTCTACACATATACATATTAATTTACTAGTTAATGGTTCCGCTCAACACATTATTTGCACAGTTGTGTCCGGTTTACTCGTTTCCTGTATATCTCTATCGGGTGTATCAACAATTCTCACTTACCTTGAACTTGTCGTTGAGGGTTTAAAGACTAGACCCAAATCTTACTACACTCGAAGCCCTATCCTAAAACAGTGCGGCTAGGACAAAACCCCATCCTGGGGTTCAACCTAGGCCCACATCTTAGGGTGGTATTCACAGAGTAACCCTCTAAACTGGTATTTTATGAGTTTGTTGTTAGGGGTTATCTCGGGTATGGAGAAACTGTTACCCATAGCCTTATTCTAGCAGGGATTGTTTAATCGATGTTGTTTTTCATCCGGGGTTTATACACAGTCAGTGCATACACAATCATCGAACCAACCCACACACAAAAATCCAAAGTTCAGGTTACCAGTCCAAGGTTGTCCCACTAAGGGAACTAACCGGTCCTTCCCTTTGAACACACAGGTGCTTAACTCATATGGCCCATGAACTGGTTACAACTTCCTACAGACCTCATTAATTCTACTAGGCAGTGCTCTAAATCTTGCTTGAGTTTGTGTGCTAAGGGCTTTAACCGAAAGATGACACAGTTTCCCCTCCCCATACTATTGTCATCCATATTTACGAACAACTCAACCACAAAGGATGATTATGCCTGTTCTATAGTACCCAAAGCACTACCTATTTATCGGAGGGTTCCAGGATTCATTACCACTATCTATTTTCTTTTTCTTTTAAAGGAATAATAAATAAATAACAGCAGAGAGTCTTTTCGTTTATATAAAACGAAACAATTAAGAATAAACAGGGAAATAGATCCTATTAGTCAACACCTCTGTGGTAATTATAGCAAGTTCTGGTCTTTTCTACAGTACTGCTTTTCCTACTCAGTACGTTTACCCTTATTCAACATTTCTACAGAATTGCTTACAACTATTTACTTACTTACCTGAACTATTGAAACTTACGAATACTCCAGAAGCTGAGCCTCCAACGCTTTCTTGCTTCCAGTATGCCACCCAACCTTGAGATTTGTCCTCTAGGACCAGAATCTCCCCCCTAGCTCTCTTGCCGGGTCACTACCCTCAGCAAGTCACTGCACCTTCGTGCTGGCTATCTGGTCCTCACCAGACTTAGCCCTTTTTCTTTGTGTGTTTTTCCTTCTCTGTCTGTCCTCACAGCATAGAACCCCCTATAGGAAAGCAGTTAAGGTATTGGAGTACACACAACAACTACCTTCCTGGTAGTTGCTAGCTTTTCAAGAAACATTTTTTTAAAATAAAACAAAGGGAATATTATTAAATCCAACTGATAGTAACAGTCAATTCAGTTTACCATTTACTGTAGTAAAATAAAATATTTACATTTAACCTGGGGCATCACATCTTTCCCCCTGAAAAATTAGACATTGTCCCGATGTCTTTCGGCCGTGAACAACCCTGGATAAGCCTTTTTCATCAGTTCCTCATCTTCCCAAGTGGCCTCGTCAGGTCCAAAGTGCTGCCACTGCACTTTAACTTGGGTAATAGCTCACTTCCGCAGCATTACTTCTCTCCGATGGAGGATGTTTAGCGGTTCGACCAAGACCTCTCCTTCTGGTTCGACCTGCAGCAGGAAACATCCCAAGTCAGTTTTCTTTTAAACAAGAAATATTAGGATTAGTTAATCAGTGACCACTTCTTACCTAAATATCCTGCCATTTGATTATATGTTTGGGGTCATAAACGTATTTTTTTAACAAGGAAACATGAAAAACGTTGTGGACCTGTATGTGGCTAGGCAGGGCGAGCTGGTAAGCAACTAGCCCAACTGTTGCTAAGACCTGAAAGGGTCCACAAAATTGGGGTGCTAACTTGGCACACCCACTCCATTGTAATGTGCTTCTCTTTGCCCAAATTCTCACATATACATGGTCGCCGACTTGATATTCCTTAAACTTCCTCTTTCGGTTCGCAAAATTTTTTTGTCTATCCTGGGCTGCCTTTAAATTGACTCTCACTTCCTTAACCGTTTCCTCCATTTCCTTAAGCATGTCGGGTCCCAGCATTAATTGGTCTTCTGGCCCACCCCAGCTTGCGGGTGTACGACATTTCCGCCCATACAATACCTCAAATGGGCTCATCTGTAAGGATGTATGGTAGCTATTATTATATGTGAATTCAACTAGGTGCAGATAGTCTTCCCACTTGGTTGGTTGTCGCATAACATAGGCTCGTAACATGTCTTCTACCACTTGGTTCACCCATTCAGTTTGCCCGTCAATTTGAGGGTGATAAGCTGTGCTGAAATTCAGCTGAGTTCCTAATTCCCCGAACAATGTCCTCCAAAAGGCCGAAGTAAACTTCACATCCTGGTTTGAGATTATGGTCTTAGGTAGCCCATGCAACTTAAATATATTCTGCATAAAGATATGAGAAATTTGCACAACTTTATAGGTTGATTGCACGGGTATAAAATGTGCCAATTTACTTAGCTTGTCCACTACCACCATGATGGAATCAATATTTTTCCTTGTTTTGGGAAAACCCGTTATGAAATCCATGGAGATGGTCTCCCATTTCCATTTTGGAATGGGTAACGGTTGCAATAATCCCGCAGGGTGTTGATGCTCTGCCTTAATCTACTGGCATTCCAAGCAATGAGCTAGGTATTCAACTGCATCTCTTTTCATACTTGGCCAATAGTACTTCTTCCGTAGGGAGGTAATCATTTTCTGATATCCTGGGTGACCGGCATAGTGGCTTTTATGAAATTCATCCAGTAATAAGTTTTTAATGTTGTTTTGGTTGGGTACATACAACCTTTTTTGTAACACATCAGTCCAATATCATTTATTGAGTAACTTGACTGGTTTCCTTTGTTGGTCAGTTGCTGTACCTGCTGTTTAATTTGCTGATATACCAAATCATGTTCTGCTGCCTTTTTAATTGTTTCTTCAAAAGGGCTTTTCCATTCACTACAGGAAATTTTGTATAAACACTGTAATTTCCGACTTAACGCATCTGCCACCCGATTCTCCTTCCCTTTCAAATGTTTGATCTCAAAATCAAAACTACTTAGAAAATCCACCCACCGTGCTTGCTTGGCATTTAAGGTGGGCTGGCTGAAATAGTTGGTTAAACTGTGGTGGTCTGTCAAGAGTAAAAATTTCCTGCCCATAAAGTAATGTCACCACATTTTTAAGGCGTGAATAACCACCGCCAATTCCAGGTCATAAGCAGAATAATCTGCTCATGTTCTTTCAATTTCCTAGACTCATAGGCAATCACCTTCCTTCCTGCATCAGCACGCCTCCTACACCTTCTTTGCTTGCATCCGTGCACACCACATATTCCTTATTGGAGTCAGCTATATTCAGAATGGGTGCAGTGGTGAGTAGATGCTTAAGCTGCTCAAAACCTTTTTAACATTTTTGGGTCCACCGAAAAGCTCTTCCTTTTTTCTGCAAGGAGGTGATAAGGTAGGCTACTCTAGAAAACCCTTCTACAAAATGTCGGTAATATCCGGCTAATCCCATGAAAGATCGGATGTCTGCCACATCCCTGGGTACAGGCCATTCCATGATGGTCTTTATCTTCTCTGGGTCCACTGCAATTCCTTCTTTCATGATTATATGCCCCAAATACTGTATTTCCTCCTTAAAAAAGTCACATTTACTAAATTTGGCATATAGTTGGTGTTCCCGGAGGGTTTGCAGCACTAGCCTGAGGTGCTCCTTATGTTCCTCCATCGTGCGAGAATATATTAGTATATCGTCAATGAACATCAGTACAAATCTATCCAAATGTTGATGAAATATGTTGTTCATTAGACACATAAAGGTCACCGGGGCATTAGTTAACCCAAAGGGTAACACCACAAATTCGTAATGCCCATACCGAGTTCTAAAGGAAATCTTAGCTATGTATTCTTCCTTGATCCGAATTTGGTGATAACCAGATCACAGATCGATTTTGGAAAATGTTGTTGCCCCTTTAACTTGATCAAAAATTTCATCGATCCGAGGTAAGGGATACTTGTTCTTGATGGTTAACTTATTCAACTGATGGTAATCTATGCACATTCGAAGGGTGTCGTCTTTTTTCTTGACAAACAATACTGGTGCTCCCCATGGGGACACACTAGGACGAATGTAATTTTTGTCCAGCAGTTCCCGCAACTGCATTTTTAATTATGTCAGTTCAGGTGTACTCATTTGATAGGGGGCGCGGGATACCGGTGCTGCCCCGGGAATCAATTCAATGGTAAAGTCTATATCCCTCTTAGGTGGCAGTCCGGGAATTTCTTCTGGAAATACGTCTGCAAATTCTTGTATTACAGGGATGTTGTCCAAAGTGGCTGTTTTATCTTTCGAATCAGCATAGCCTACTTGGATAGCATAAATCTGACACCCCTTCCTAATGCACTTAGCTAACTGGGAAGCAGTTATGGGCCGAACCTGCATAGGCTGTTTGATCCCTTGTAATTCTTGCCTGGCCCCCAACTCATCCCTGTAATAAATGGTCTTTGTTTTGCAATTGACTAGGGACCAATGTCTTTCCAGCCAGTCCATACCAATAAGGACATCATACGAACCAAGGGGAAGTACATTCATATTTGCTCTTATTGACTGTCCTGCTATTTTTAAGGGGCAGTTATCAACCTTAGCCTAGACTCTTCGCTTTGCCCTTGTAGCAAACTATACTAACCATGGGTTCCTAAACTTAACTATTTGCAATTTACATTGCTCCACAATCTTAGGACTAATGTAACTTAATGTGGCTCCTGGATCAATTAAAACAGTGACAATAAGGTCTAAAAGTTTACCTTCAAATTCCACCATGCTCGGCTGGTACTCCGCCTGTCAATCCTCCAGGGTCGCATTAATCCTTGGCAAACTACGTCCCACGTCACTGACTGTTGATGCTTCGTGGATCTGGGAAATCTGTTCAGATCCTTTTCGTTGTGGGCAGTTTTTGACGTAATGAGGCCCATTGCAACCCCAACACTGCACCGGGGGCCTTGCTGCCCCTTCGCTATCAAATTTTCCAAATGATTCGCTGATTCTTGACTCACCCGTGGGTTTTGATCTGAGGGGGTTTTTCTGTGAATTTTTGCTGGCTTGCCCTTTTGCCAAACCCTTACTACCTCCACCACGGTTACTTTTATTATTTCTAGCCAATTTGTTGCTTCTCCTATCAGCCCACCTCTTGCCCGGAACCTCTCCCTTCTGCTTACTTTGCTGGTAACAAATTCTGGCTTTGCGTATTACTTCATCCATTGTTTTCGGATTGTCAAACTCAATCTGTTCCCTCATATTCAAGGGAAAACTGCTAACAAACCTCTGTACTTTAGCCTTCTCCTCCTTGATATAGGGTACATAACGAAGTAATGATGTAAACCGGGTAATAAATTCATCCATGGTCTGCTGTCCTAAACGAAAGTCATGGAATTCCCTTGCCTTTTCATCATAAAAATGATCTGTCAGGTACCTTTCCTTGAAGTATTTCTGGAATTTTTCCCAAGTAACATTCTGCTCACTTACTCCTTTGACAATTTTAACTTCCTCCCACCATAATGTGGCCTTTCCTTGCAGCTGGAAAATGGCTAACCGGGCCTTGAGGTTGTGGTCATATTCGTACAGATGGAAATATTTGTTCATGTTGATCAAACATGCCTCGGCTGCTTCCTCTTATTCTCCGTCAAAGTGTGGTGGTTTAATTTTACGGAATTCTCCTTGCAATTCTATTCGTTGCCTCTTTGATGTCTACTGCTCAGAAGCATTATCAGATCTTTCTCCACACTCTTCATCCCTTTCCCTTGACTCCTCTGGTTCTGTGTGGTGGGTTTGCTCTTCCGACACACCTTGTTGTTCGACACTAGGATTCAGCGGTTGCTGATTCTGCTTGTCTGACAGACTCTTTAAAATTCTTTCCTGCTCCATGGTTAATCTAGCGTTGTCCTCCCGCAAATGGGCCATTTCATTTTTCAGCTCCTGTACTGTCTCCAATATTGCTAAATTTGTGCTGCGGGTCTCCTCCCCAAGCTGTACCCATAATTTTGGGTTACCCCCAGGGTCTGTTGCAGGTCCTTGGCCTGCTACAAACCTGTGGGGAGCACTGCTCGTCCTTCTCATGTTAGCTGTCTTCTGGTTTGCCCCTGCTCTTGCCTGAGAATAGCACCAGGAAGAGGATTAACATATTAAATGTTTTCCTTCTAATATAAGAAGAGTTGCAATTGCGAATCATATAATAATTGACTTGTCTCTTTAGTTTCAAAGGTTTATCCCAGAGGCCATAGTTGTTGAAACTTGGCTCCGATACCAATTGTCATGTATCCCACAGTAAAAAGAAAAAATATAAGGTAATTTTTATAGTTTTACAATAGTAACATTCATAATTAACTAATAATCGTATGCAGAGATAAATAACAGTTCTTTGTCATACCCATCCGGTTGACTATGACCTGTAAAGGACTTCCCACAATTAACAGTTTATATACCTTTACCTGCACCATTTACATCAAGGCTCAGATTAAAAGTCCGAAAGCAACAATTCCATAAATTATACCATGATTCAATGGGTTGACATGTAATATTTTATCGTTTAAATAGTTCGGGTATTAGTGCAGGGTTTTTTATGAAGTTTCAATACACAATGGGTTTTTGGGCGACTATTCACATACCTGAGCATTTATTGACCCATCCCATGCTAGATATGTGCTGTGGGCAGCACCCAGCTGCCACCTCGGGATCTTTGGGCATCAACGGTTATGAGGCAGCACTCAGCTGCTACCTCAGGATCCTTTGAGCATCAATGGCTAAGAAATTGTCAGATGATCCAACAGTGTACAGGGTTGCTCGCCGTCCTACTCTATCCTTGGCACGGTGTTGGGGTCTCATTCCTTCGCGGAGAGTTCTGGAACTTACTCTGCCCTCCGCCTGGGTGGAGAGCTTGACAATCACGGCGCCAGAGATCGAATGTCGTGGACCTGCATTCAAGTTTTCCTCTTGCTCCTACCACCAGACTTCGTTACCAGGTAAACACCATCCAGATTCCTTCATGTTCTATTATCTGATGTTTTATGTTGTGGTTTTCACGAATGCTCCTAATAATACAGATAAAAGTTTTACAAGCCTAAGTCATGGGTGTGTCTTGCACGCAGGTACCTTAGCGCTGGCTAGCTAGTTTGCAGGTGGCCTCGAATGGAGGAAGAGATGAGCTACTGGTTATTCAAAATTCCTCGGGTACGAAGATATTTCGTTTGCCAGGGTTGATATTTGTCTCTGTTTCTTGGCCTACAGGCCACCGTGCTTGACTGTAATTACAGTTTGCATGAACACTTTTATATGGGAGTCCCTATCCTGGGCCCTAATGGTATTATTTTCGTTGAATTAAAATGTATTAGACTCCGTCCCTTTCCCGGCTACGCAGGTTATTATTCACTAAACCTATATGGGTCGTTTTTCGTTTCAATCGTGACCTGGGCTTACTCTACATTTTTTTGTAGCCCATTTTTTGTTTTTATATGAGGAGTCATGTATGTTCTACATCAGTTGATTTTCAGACTAGATTTTGTACATGAACAATTGGTTGGAATTTTAATATATTCTATGTCCTCTATATTCAGTTATTTGCTCAGATTTCTTGGCTCGAACTGCACACACACACACACACACACACACACACATATATATATATTTATTTATATGAGTTTCTTCTATTGGAATTATGGTGTTGATTCAGCTATTCATGAATGACTATAGATTTCCATTTCTGAATGTTACATTTCAAGTATCAATTATGTATGCCACAAATGTCTACCCGTATACATATTAATTTACTAGTTAATGGTTCTGCTCAACACATTATTTGCACAGTTGTGTCCGGCTTACTTGTTTCCTGTATATCTCTATCGGGTGTATCAACAATTCTCGCTTACCTTGAACTTGTCGTTGAGGGTTTAAAGACTAGGCCCAAATCTTACTACACTTGAAGCCCTATCCTGAAACAGTGCGGCCAGGACAAAACCCCATCCTGGGGTTCAAACTAGCCCACATCTTAGGGTGGTATTCACGGAGTAACCCTCTGGACTGGTATTTTCTGAGTTTGTTGTTAGGGGTTATCTCGGGTATGGAGAAACTGTTACCCACAACCTTATTCTAGTAGGGATTGTTTAATCGATGTTGCTTTTTATCCGGGGTTGCTACATAGTCAGTGCATACACAATCATCAAACTGACACACACACGAAACTCCAAAGTTTAGGTTATCAGTCCAAGGTTGTCCCACTAAGGGAACTAATTGGTCCTTCCCTTTGAACATATAGGCGCTTAACTCATATGGCCCATGAACTGGTTACAACTTCCTACGGACCCCATTAATTCTGCTAGGCGGTGCTCTAAATCTTGCTTGAGTGTGCTAAGGGTTTTAATCGAAAGATGACACAGTTTCCCCTCCCCGTAGTATTGTCATCCATATTTACGAACAACTCAACCACAGAGGATGATTATGCCTGTTCTGTAGTACCCAAAGCACTACCTATTTCTCAGAGGGTTCCAGGATTCATTACCACTATCTGGTTTTTTTTTTTAAGGAATAATAAATAAATAACAACAGAGAGTCTTTTTGTTTATATAAAAAGAAACAATTAAGAATCAACAGGGAAATAGATCCTATCAGTCAACACCTCTGTGGTAATTATAGCAAGTTCAGGTCTTTTTTACAGTATTGCTTTTCCTACTCAGTACGTTTACCGTTATTCAATATTTCTGCAAAATTGCTTACAACTATTTACTTACTTATCTAAACTGGTGAAACTTATGAATACTCTAGAAGTTGAGCCTCCATTGCTTTCTTGCTTCCAGTATGCCACCCAACCTTGAGATTCGTCCTCCGAGACCACAATCTCCCCCCTAGCTCTCTTGCCGAGTCACTACCCTCAGCAAGTTACTACACCTTCGTGCTGGCTATCTGGTCCTCACTAGACTTAGCCCTTTTTTTTGTGTGTTTTTCCTTCTCTGTCTGTCCTCACAGCACAGAACCCCCTATAGGAAAGTAGTTAGGGTATTTTTGGAGTACACATAGCAACCACCTTCCTGGTAGTTGCTAGCTTTTCAAGTAACATTTTTTTAAAATAAAACACAGAGAATATTATTAAATCCAACTGATAGTAACAGTGAATTCAGTTTACGATTTATTGTAGTAAAATAAAATATTTACATTTAACCTGGGGCGTCATAAAGTAACATTAAGAGTTAATATGTATTTTTTGTTTTCACAATTTTCCAAATATTTACCAAACTTATCGGATAAGATCAATTACGGTATTTGTTTAACAAACATGGAATTGAGAGTAGCATCCACTTGTGGCATGCCTTAAAGGCATCCTTCAACCAATTGCAGCATGGGCACTATAGGTCACGAGTTTCTTTGCACGTAAAAAACGAAAACTATGTATGAAATTGCATGTATTTTAAATTGAAAACTATGTATGAAATAACATGTATTTTAAATTGAAAACCAAGCTTGAAATTGCATGCATGTGTGCGACATTCAGTTTCTTACCGTGAATAAAATTACTTTCAAAATTGGATTTAGGTAATCTTTTTGTTTTAAGAATGAATGTAAATTTGTAAACTTTTATTACCGTGAATAAAATTATTTTCAAAATTGGGTTTAGGTGATGTTTTTATTTTAAGAAATCTAATTGGTTTAATTTGTTTATATGCCTGAGAGAATAAATTTTTAAGAATAATGTAAACTTATAAATTTTTAAATTTTTAAGAATAATGTAAACTTATAAACTTTTAGGTATGATTTGGAATTTAAAGAAAAAGTTTTATAAATATTTAAAAAAAATATTTCAAATTAAAGAAGATATTATTATTAAAAAAATTATGAATTTAGAGAAAAAAATATTTTATTATAAATTTTTTCTCTAAACAGCTTCCTTGCAAAGAAAATATATTTTATTGGTTTTACCATTTTACTATATTTAAGGAGTACTTTTCTTTTCCAAAAAGTATTGAATTCAAATTTAAAAATATTGTATGAAAAATTATACATTAGAAAATGTATGAGAGATATGAAGACCTTTACATTCACAATATAGTGGTGGCTATGCTAATAAATGTTCAAACATGTATATGACTTGAGCTAGAGTTACAAGTGGGAGGGCGTGTATTTATTGTAAAGTTATTAAGATAAAATTGAACTTAACTCCATTCTAAATTCCAAAATATTTATAAAATATGTCAAATAGGATCAAAGTTAACCATTTGACTTTTCTCGTGTCGCTAAGGATTGTAGAATACTTCATAATGTGCAATTGAGAAAATCTATAATCAAGATAAGGATAGTCGGTGTACCTTCAGAATTTGCAATCAAAATAAGGATAAACTCTAATAGCAAGACGATTAATAGAATGGAAAACTTTGGAAAAAGGTTGTGGATGAAGAAATGACATCCCTAAAAAAATGAGGTTTGGGATCTAGTGGAGTTGTCGGCTAGAAGAAATCCTATTAGCAGCAAATGGGTAGTTAAGAAGAAGTTGAATGCAAAAGCTAGAGCAGAGAATTACAAAGGTCAATTAGAGGTAAAAGATTATTCTCATATAGATGGAATTGACTTTAGTGAGATTTTTCTCATGTTGCCAAGTTAGGAATTTCTTTGATCTATTGTTGTTGCTTTTGATTTTGAAGTAGAATAGATGGATGTGAAGACAACATTGCTATATGGGAATTTGGAAAAAGAAATCTACATGAAGTAGCTAGAAGGTTTTGTATTTAAAGAAAATAAAAAAAACCAGTATGTAAGTTAAAAAAAATTCTATGCATGGGTTAAGGCAATCACCAAGTATGTGGTATCAAAAATTTGATACTTATATATTGGGGTTTGGCTTCATAAGGAGAAAAGTGGGCCACTTTTTGTGTTTCAATTTTATTTGTGATCATCATATTTATTTGATTTTGTATGTGGATGATGTGTTGTTGATTGCAAATGACAAGGAAATCATCGAGCAAGTGGAAACTCAATTGTCTTGTAAATTTGACATGAAGGATATTGGTGCTATATTTTTTCATTTTGGGAATGGAAATTAAAAGAGATCAAGAAAACATGGAATTTTGATTAAATCAAAGGAAATATGTTGAGACAATTTTGTAGAGTTTTAATATGTAAGAATGTAAATTAGCAAATGTCTTTATTCTCGTATGTGTAAAGTTATATGCAAAACAATTTACCAAGACACAGAAAGAGGAAGAAGACATGTTTTGTGTTCCATGTACCTATACAATTGGAAGTTTCATGTATGCAATGTTTTGTACTAAACTAGACATTAAACATGCAGTGAGAGTGTTGAGCAGATATATGTCATAACTAGTGAAGGAGCATTAGACAACATGTTGTATATTGTGTCAGATGTAGAGGTAGGGTGGAAAACCCCTTCCACATAATTTTGGGGGTAGCGCCCTTGAAAAATTATTTGTGTGTTTTTCTGCTTTTGTTTTTCATGGTTTTTGGCACATGGTGTATTTTTCCATGGTTTTGTAGTTTTGATTAAGCAATTCCAATTGCATTCCAATCCACAGTAAATGGATTGACATTTTATTGATGCCATGATATATATATATATATATATATATATATATATATATATATATATATATATATATATATATATATAGCAGAAGAATATGTTGAAAAATCTTGTAGATTTTCATGTTTTTGGGTTACCAAGATAAAATATCTATGTTAATGTGTGTGTTTCCTATTGCTTCTTTTATTTTTTATCAAAAACATATTTTTATCAATTAATTGTACAGGCTAAAACCTACACTTGAGGCCAAAATTAAAGAACTGAAAGGAGTGAGAAAGGGTTCAAGTAGTCCAAATTCACATGGCGCTTTTTCATTAATGAAGAATTCATCTAATTTAAATTCCTCTTAACAAATTAAAGTTCAATGTACCTAGATTCAATGGGGAAGGTGATAGAGAATCCATTAGATGGATAAATAGACTCAAGCGTTAATTTTTATTTGCACCAAATGTATGATGAGGAAGAAAGAATAATGGCTCATCATTGCACCTAGAAGGACCAACTTGTGATTGGTTTTAATGGTGGCACTCAAAGGCTCATTCAACCCACTAAGAATCATTCAAACAACAATTTTTCAAATGATTTCAAAACATTTAGGAAAAGGAGGTTTTCTCCAAACTCGCTTGTTTACAATAGTTGGGTTTGGTGGATGATTTTTTAATTAATTATGTGTTTGCCACTAACTTATTGAACTTGTAAGATGAATATCTCTAACATATTTCCATATCTTGCATGAAATAAAACGTAAAGAATTATATCAAGATGTAAGATATAAGTGACATTAAGCAAGCATGAATACAAGCTAGAATTGTTGAACAGAAACTATCATCTATGTAATAGGTCTCCTGGTCCAACTCCAAGAAACACAATCCCAAGCATATTCCCCCTAATAAAAGGATCCAACAATCTAACATAAACAATGAAAAAAATTGATGCTTTATATGTCTTGCTCCCAATTATTGGAGGTTAGGCCATAGGTGCAAGAACAATTTTTTTTTATCGATGTTAAGTATAAAGTGACATCTATAAGGATATAGTAAATTCATCACCTCTTGACATGGATTCAAATAGTCCAAATGAAGAATCTAGAAATCCTATGTAACACCCTCCTCCCACACTTACCCAAGTTTGTCGGTCCACCGAGTAAATATGTGAAAAAGAGTTACAATGATATTAATCAACCTCCTTGGTATAGTTAAGGAAGTGGAATCAACCAACCAAAAATTTATTGACCTCCCTCAGGAACTACATGACCCCCATAAGTTAAAAAACCACTCCAGGTGCCCAGAATCTGAGCTAAACTACTTTTTCACTGACCTAGACTTCCAATCCCTTATATAACAAAGAAAGTCAGTGAATGTAAGCCTCCAATCACATGGATAAATCTGTCTCCTAGAGACTGCAATATAAATTACTCGGTTTTGTGCATGCGACACCAAGATTTGAGCCACTTTTTCAGGGCTAAGATCGAGTCCTATACCCAAAACTTGATAGAACTTCATAGAATGATAAAATACATCAATACAAAGATAGGTATAGAAAACTTAGTGAAGCACTCGACCTAACCAGGCCTAACCATGATAGTAATTTTGTCAAACACATTGTGAACATGTAATCTACATGTTATAAATTTGTATCTGAACATAGGGGTCTCATACTTATTTTATAATCATCAAGAAGGTATGATTCTCTCTCATACATTATGGGAATTTTGAGGTCTAAAATGAGCCTCCTAAGAAAAATGTACAACCAAAATAAACTTTATAAGAATCAATACGATTCAAGATGATGATGTCAACCATGGGGGTGATTCACCATTTTTGGAGTAAAAAAGTCAAAAGATTAAAAAATAATAAAATAATAAAACTATTTTTTCAACTCGTATTTTCAACTTATCTCCCTAAGGTTTTACTCAAATTTTGAGTGGGATTACTCATATCATGTTTTTTCATGTATTTCTCAGTTTTCGTGTAGCAGGGTCCATTGAAAGTATGCAACATGGGTACTCCTTGATGAGGAATCAAATTTTTGATCCAATGAGTGTTTCTGCTCGAAATTTGAGTAAACCCATAAGGAGATAAGTTGAAAATATGAGTTAATTTTTTTTTTTTCTTTTTCCCTCTAAAATTTGATCATGTAATCTAATATTATTTTACTATTTCCACTATTATTTTATAATTTCCTTAGGTGGCCCATTTTAGACCTCAAAATTGATCCAGGTGGATATTGGTGGCCACTTGCCAATTCCACTTGAACCCCCACCATTGTTTCTTTTAGTTTTTCAGTTTCCTTAATTATAGCACAATTTACTATTTTTGGCAGTTTTTCAGGTCCTAAACTTCCGGAGCCGTTTTGAGGGCCTAAACGACGTTTTCTGGGAAAACTGGGAGAAACATGCATCGATGGATTGATGTTGCTCTTCCCAAAGTTGTAGTCCTCGAATAGATCTTTCTAATGAGGTACTTTGTGCGTCAAAAGGAGATTGTATGCCAAGTTATGACCTCGAGAAGTTGATGTACCAATTTATTCAAAATGGGGCCCATAGTTTGGTGCCTTATCTCCTAGGGTTAGGGTTTTGGATGTTTAGGGTTTTCCATTGTTTCTCAACCATAAATGGGCCTTTGAGCCTCATTGTAAGATAGTTCAAAGGCATGGAGCAGCCACATCTCTCCTCAGAGATAAGCTACCATTGCCTGAGTTAGTTTATTTCCATTTCTGTTTGTAAGCATATTTTAGAATTTTACATTAATGAAATGTAGTATTTATGTTGTATCACTGTATTTATCATTATCTCTATAATTTGTTGCATTCCTATTTAAATCTGGATAAAAAATTCCCCTAATGATACCTGCAATACATCTATTAGGTCATGCATTCATTAACCATTCACTTACTAATGAAAACATTTTGAGAGCCATAACTAAAGTCTGTCATAGAACTATCCTTATAACCAATATATAACCAGGATAATAAAAATGATAGAACATCCATCCAAGCCACATAATAACAAGTATAAATACTCATGAAATACAAGAGGAAATTAACTCATTAACATATGCAAAAGTCAACCAAGTGAGGGACTTCTACGTACCACCCGACCATAGATTGGGTTGAACCAAATCTTTCTTTCAACCAGTCACCCCCATGTAATATTCTAATCATGAATGTGTGACTCACAACAAAAACAACCATGGCTTCCTTAGTCTTTACCACATATCTCGTTGTTAACACCATAAAATTGTACACATTTTGGCACAATCTAGAAGACACTAAAAGGTGTCTAACAGAATGCACAAGTGAACATTTTCCAGCTAAATACATCATGAAGTTTAAAGAAATAAATTTCTCCTAAGGTCCAAAGTTTATAAAGTAAAAAACAATTGATGTTACGTGGTTATTTCTTGCATAAATATGCACGTGCAAAATATCCTTCAAAAGTTATGCAGTTGTAGAAAAGGATGACTCAACAATTCGAGACCACTCTACACACTTGGGGCTGATTATCTAACATGAGCTCAGTCCAGTATAGTTGAATTTGAGTCGCCCTAAAGATATGCAACCCTCAATGGAATCATATTGTCCTACTCATGTGTCATTATCATGCATGAACCAAGAGGGGGAATATGGATTCAAAAAATTCTATATAAACAAGCCATGGGAGAGCCAAAATATGAGACATTGTTATGCTAGCCAAATTTTTATCAAAGCAAACCACTATTACATTGTCGAAGCCAAAGAAGGGAAGAACACTAACATGTTGTCCATATTTCTTCTAAGAAATCCATCATCCTAGAAAGAAAATAGGAATCCACCATTGGAGATTCTTCATACTTCTTTGAGAGAGAGGAGAAACTTGCAAAGAGATTGAGGAAAAGAAACCCCCTTGCTGAGGATTTTTTAGCACCATATCTCAAACAATTCCCTTCACATTTGTAAGATTCATCTATTGTATTCAACCTCTACTATCATCAGTCAATAAAGGGATATTTTTCCAATAATTTGAATTTTTTTATCCATTTGAGCATTGTTTGTGTATTTACCTTTTTGTTTAGTTTATGTTTACGTATACATTGTTTCCACTATTTACAATGTTGTGTTTATTTAAGGTTGTCCACTAACAATG
The DNA here is from genome assembly GCA_031772625.1 of Pinus tabuliformis. Taxonomy (NCBI): domain Eukaryota; kingdom Viridiplantae; phylum Streptophyta; class Pinopsida; order Pinales; family Pinaceae; genus Pinus; species Pinus tabuliformis. The sequence goes on from CM062814.1 coordinate 296,115,386, forward strand.
CAAATTGTTCCTATGATTTTTTGCAAGGAACAATCAACTATTAAGGTGGTGTCTTTTGGTACACCATTGCCACAAAAACACTACCAGAGGAATGATGACCATACCATTGTCTTTTCATTAATATAAATATTGTTTTTGTAGGACCTTCTCTCTGCAAAACCATCCTACAAGGCACTCAACACCTCTCTGGAATTTTTACAGACCTCAAGGACCTGTTCTGAGCCCACATAAGTGAAAATTTTCTTTTTCTTTCTCGCTTGCACAACTTTTTCTCTAACAGATGCATGATAGCATCTGTGTGCGACTAAACTCGTGCAACCTTGCATTTTTCTCTTTTCTCAGGTGATTGGCAGTCTTTAGTGAATTTCCTTCACCACTGCATTCTGTATTTCTGTTTAGTACCTTTGGTTGCTTTACTAGTCTCAATTAGTGGATAAATTAGAGTAATTTTCATTTTGCATTTGCAATACAGACATAACTTAATTAGGGAGAAAAGTAAGTGGCCAAATTCCACATATGTTTTTCAAACTATTTTGCTAAAATTTTCTATAAATCACCTAGCTTAATTAGTAAAGAAGTAAGTGGCCCATCATCTACAAATATTACTACTAACTAGAGCATTTAATTCTTCATTTTATTGGGACTAAGAGACGCTTCCCTTGTGTCTCTTAGATGAACCTAGGCTTGCACATGAAAACTTTATTAAAAGTATTTGAATTTCAACCTCCCTTGTTAAACTCCACATAATTTAATAGGAAAAGAGTAAGTGACCCATAATCCACAATATATTTCTTTTCCATGCAAGGAACAATCAACACTTAGTGTAATTAGAAGGATTTTGTTAAGGATCACCACATATCCATGTCTTATCACACTTTGTATGCTCACATGCATCACACATTAAGCTTCCATACGCTTTGTACTCAAGGGCATCCAGTTTCCAGATATTTAGGTACTTAGTCTATTTTGGCTTACAAAATAACTCCATAAGTGAATTAAGGCTCCTTAAAAACAACCATAACTTGAACCAACAAAGTTTCCCCACAGGGGCCACCAAAAAATTTATAGCTCAGGTTAGAACCATTAGGGGTAGGCATCCCATAAGCTACCATGGAGATGTTACACCTTTGAAGCATAGTTGTTGACTTTTTAGGGAGCTTAAAATCCTTCAATAATCCCACAGAAAAGAATACCCGAGCATGGTAGAAAACTGATTCAGAGGGTGTTCGACTTAGGTCCAGTATGCACAGTACTCTTTGGGGCTACCTTACCCATCTAGTGCTCAGTACTGGTAAGTGACTACCAAGAAGATAAAGACTCGAATGCTCACGTGGGATGAAGGTACTTAAGTGACCAAAATATAGGGCATCCTTTCCCTATAGGTGACAATGTAGGCAACACTTGAGTCTCATTACCATTACCTTGGTTGATTCTTTGGCTGCTGGAAGGTGTTGCTAGTTCTTTCAAGACATTGCCCAACGACCCATCAGAAAACACCTTCACAAGGCCCAGTTACTTTGAGAGTGGAAAGGACAATTAGGTCTGCATAGGATCTTTTATCATGCATAACAAAAAGAAAACATTTTTCTTGTTTGCTTGATCAGATAACTTAATTATAAAATGAAAATAAACCATTTATATTTTCGCTTTGTCTTATGCATGTGAACATATTTCATTGATAGTTATCTTCTTCCCTCACCATACACAAAGTATCACACACTCTAATCGGTACCATAGGGGACCCCACGGATCCTCGTCAATCTACACTTTTTTTAAACCTCCCCCCATTATTGGTAGGTGTGTCATAACTTCTGTCATTTAGATGTAGATGACGACACACAACCACCATTATTGGATCTTCCTGTATTGGTGCATCTTTTCTCGGAACCCCTCCCCAACAAAGTGTTATAGACATTTTTGTGCCTCGCAGCATGGAGCATGAAATGTCAATAATTACAGGGATCCTCAGTCCCTAAACATGTTGTTCTTACCCCTAGAAGGACAAGGTCAGCAAACCACAGCACTTTCCATCAGTTCTCCACCTGAAAACACTCAAAAACAGGCTATTTTTGGATCATGTCAGCTGCCCCACTGAGCATCTGCGCTGGAATGCAACTGCTCCTCCTTGTACCTGCGCTGAAAGTCAAATCTAATGAAGGCTACCTGCGCTGGGCGAGATTGGCCAAGTGGCACAGTCATTCTGCAAGGTGTCAATTGCCCAGGAAGCTTCCAAACTGACACTTGGTTCAAGGGATTCGCCCTGTGATGAGTAAGAGGTACTTGATCTCCATGTGTAAGCAAGGATCTCCAAGTGGACTCAAGAACTGAAGTTTAACTGAAGAGGGAGAGGACACAAGGCAGCTTTATGTCAGTCTCAAGCTGACTCATCCTTTCTTCTTCTATCCTATATATAGAGCTCTTATATGAGGTCTAAGGAGGCTGGAATTTTGTGCAAAGCAAGGAAGTGCTGTTGGTTTACAGTTAGAGCTATTGGGTGATTGCTTTTATAGAGGTGAAGAGGAGATTTCTTGCTGCTGGGGAGGTGCTGCTGGATTGGAGCCATTGATGGTTGTAACCTTCTCAGAACCCTTTTACTTCTATCAATAAAGCTTTGAATGTTCTCCTATATACTTGTATTGCATTGATGTATTGTATTTACTTGTATATCTCATCCACTCTAATCCATGCATCAGTTATGAGTACATGTTTCTTGTAGTTTTCCTTCTCTTGTTTGTGCAGGATCTTTGTGTAGCTGGACCGGCAAAGGGAGCAAGGAGCTGGGAACAAGAGACAAAGAGAGAGGACAGGATCGACAAAAGCGAAAGACACCGGTTGGTCAATCTTTTCTTCCTTCTCTGTACTTTCATAAAGGAAAATATCAAAGCTTTACTTTCAGTTGTTGCTAAGGACTGTCACCCTTAGAGTAGGGATAGGGTCATCCGAGTCGGATACTTTTCCCCACAACAAACTGGCGACTCCACTGGGGAGCCTAGTATCTTGTTGGTGTTTGTAGTATCTTTGCTATTCATTTCCTGAACCAAAGAGTACCAAATCGAAAAGCTTTTGACTATATCAAAAGCGAAGTAGAGGGGCTGCTACTCTTGCTCATTTTTTGAGCAGATTCATGATTTGAAGAGCTGATCTACAAAAGACTCTTGTACTCTTTGTGATAGCTTTTCATCCTCTTGATCATCCCTTAGCTTGTACTTGACCTATAACTTTTTATTTCAGCAAAAACAGTGAATTTTTGAGCTTTTTATGACCCGGAAATCCTTGTAAACGCAACTCTCGTGTCTCAGTGCAGGCTGTCCACAGGCAGTCTGCATTCCAGCGCAGGTACTCCCTTCGGGAACTGCGCTGAGAGTCAATTTGACAGACCAGAGCCTGCGCTGATCCAGTTAGGCTATGTCTTCCTGAGGTTTCCCACTGTGTCTTAGCCCTGTTTTCACTGTTGTTTTGCTGCTGATTGCTTGTCATTGTACTTGCTGTAAACCAACTTTCCTTGACATTATTCTGCCTCAGTTGTGTGATGAAACTGTGATTGTTCTTTCAGTATTTCTTGTTTCAGTTACAGTTTCCCATTGTGAAAAGCGAACCAGTATAGCTGTGGCCTCTTAGATCCTGAACTGTAAAAGTGTCTTTGTGATCTTAAGAGCTAGTTTTATTACTGTTCATGGCTGTTTGAGTTTGTTTGTTTTTCGTCTTGTGGTTTGAATCTATACATTTCCAGTGTCTAAACAAGTCGATCTTAAGGTGTCTTTTGATTTTGGACAAGCTTGTTTACTTTCGCTCGAAATTAGATTCAAAGTTATACAACAGTTTCCTTTTTGTCTTACATCAACATTAAGGATAACGAAAAGAAATATCTGCATTGTGCATTTTGCATTTGACTGTGTGCTTGACGATTTAGGAAAAATTGCATTTTAGTGTGTGTTCTATGATCTGTGAGAAAAGTTGATATCCTCTTTTCCCTCAGTAGATTAAGGTTTTCAAAGTTGAAAGATCGAAAAGTTTTGCTTCTCATCTTAGATTGCATGTAGGAAGTTGTATATATACATCTCGTGGTGATCCTTAAAGGCAAACTGCTAAGCAAGATCAACATTAAAATAAATCCAATTTACATAACAACGCTTTGTAACATAACGCAAACATCTAGAGGTCTAGGTAGAGACGTGTTCCGGCGTCGTTAAACATAGTGACTGTCGATCTCTACGAAGGTGGGTGATTCCTCCTGAGAGTCGGTGGCACTAATACGGACTTGTGCTCCCGCGTACCGTCGCGTATATTGGGAGACCCCTATAGGCATTTATCCTTTATCCATAGGAAGCCGTGTCGACAGCCCTATTGATCGCGATGCAGTGAACACAGCATTCACGAAGATCGACCACCCGTACCGTAAAACGTATTCTGTGGTTTAGCGAAAGGTTTGGCACACCCTCTGCCTAGATCTCCAGAGCAGTTTCTTTTGGCCTTTTTCAAACTCTATAACTGAAAAAGTCCAACCGAGCATTTGTCACTTCGGGCTCATTAATACATCAAAGGCGACTAGAGTCATCTTTAGCTTTTTCTCGACTCTTAAAACATGAAAAAGCAAGTTTGTGTCTAAAAGCGTCGTTAATAAAATTTATTTTAAGCGGAACAAAATCACCTGTTATTCCCACGTTGATCTTTCAGTTGAAAAGTATGGAGCCCACCAACCAAGGAGGCAACCTCGGCGGAAGTCCAAATCCCTTCTCCTCTTGGGGAGATGTTGGTGCGCCTCATATGGCAACATTGTCACTTCCAGGATTGACAATCGGCCTCCCTGTATGGCTCTTTTCAACTAATGTAGTCCAGATCGCCACTAATCCTGAGCAATCGAATCAACAGTCAGACCAGTCTAGAGCTACCCACCAGCCTTCCACTTCTTACAATACTTCCTCTGATCCTTCATCTTCACAAGGTGGAGCTGGAAAAAGTCAACCTCCCAAGGAGAAGAAGGAAAAGAAGAAGAGAGAAAAGAAGAAGAAGGAGCCTAAGGCGACTGGGGGCAAGCAAAAGACATCTGACGAAAACCCACAGACCGGGCCTAAATCGCCATGTGTCATATGTAGAGGAGACCATTTCCACAGAGATTGTCCCTGTATTCCCCGGATACTAAGGGACTGGTCCCCTCGTCTGCACAATTCGGGGGCATCAACCTCTGACCATCAGGTTGATTGTTTTCCGTCAACCAGTGAAAGTGAAGGATCAAGACAAAAAGGGGGAGTAAGATTTCCCTGTAAGTTGTGTGAAGGCAATCATGCCATCCACCGTTGTCCCTTCTTAGACGAAGCGAAAAGAGTTTTGGAAGATCGTCCGGTTTCACCGGTAAAACTTCCTCCTGGATACAAAAAACTCGTGCCAAGTCCTTCGTTGGTTGAAAATACAGCTGGCCCGCTCAAGTGGTCGGCTGAAGCGTCAGTCACTGAAAATGAACCTACTGAATCCAGACCGGATGAAAGTCCAAAGGTCGATACGGCAGTTGACCCAGTTCTACCTTCAGAAGTTTCATCTTCAAATGACACCGTCGCCGAAGAGTCATCTTCATGCGACACCCTCACTGAAGAGAATAAGGATGACACCATCCAGGTTCTTTTCATCAGCACCGACTCTGATGAGCGTCAGGGCAATGCGCCCATTCCTTTACCGCAGGAAGGAACATCATCAGGGTCATATCCGGCCATATATTCGGTCCCACCACCAAGCAACCTGGTTGTATCCTTTGATTGGAATCAACTAGGCAGACCCCGGTTACCAGCCAGTGTACCATTCAGAATCATTGTCCAGATCTATAGAATGATCATGGCTGGTACTATCATTGATGAAGGGGCGTCTGTGAGTATCCTTTCCTATGTTGCTTGGAAAGCACTGGGTTCCCCAACGCTTTTACCTGAGTTAAGAAATCTCTCAGGTTTTGATAAAGGAACCAGTCGACCATTAGGAATCCTCCCCAATGTGCCTGTTACATTGAAAGGGAAGACCGTTAATTTGAACGTGATGGTCATCCAAGGACCCTTGGATTATAACCTACTCCTTGGACGTGACTATATTTATTGCATGGGAGCGATAGTCTCCTCACTCTTTAGAGTAATGTGTTTTCCACACGAAGGAAGGATGGTCAAGCTCGTAGACCAACTTTCATTTCCAGGATCTCGCATCGCAAATAGTCAAATACCATTCCTAAATGGTCTGTTCACACAAGATTCGCCTCCGCCCCTAGTCCTCCTTCCTGATGAGTGCGAGTGATTCGGAAAGAAAGACTGGAACCCAAGGGGCATGCACCCTGGTCTGCTTCGGGCAGAAGAAACCCTGGGTATAAGGTAGAATTTCCGCAGAAGAATATGACTAGTCCATACCCCATCCGTGGATGGAAGAGGGGTTGTTCTGGAATAGTATTCTTTTGTTAAAGTTATGTGTTTGGCAAAAGAGTCATTCACCTTTGTCTAAAGAGGTGGGCACTGCCCAAGTAGGAATTCCCTTATTGCGACAAGCAGTAACCATCTTTGGGGAAAAGCAAGCCTCACCCATCAAAACAAATGTTTTGGAGGATAAGTAGGGGCAGCCTCCAAAGAAGGAGATTCTGTTGTTGTGACAGAGGGTAACCATCTTTGAGTAACCCAATGATAGACATCGCCGAAGAAAGAGATTGATTTGCGGCAGCAAATAGAACCCTCTTCGGATAATAAGAAAGAGACAAGCCTCCCTCAATAATACCAATGTTTTGTCTTTGAGTAGTGTTCTTCTCTTGTCACAAATAGCTGTTCGTTAAAAGTTGGGCCGACGGGAAGACTGAGTACCGCGTAAGACCCCTTAAAATAACGAGAAGACTAGTATCGTTAACATTAGATTGGCAAGATGACGAGTAGCTGTGAACACCCAAAGAAAAGCAGAGGTGGGGGAGAGGAGGGGCAGCCTCGAAATCCTACCCTATACCTGGGGGCATGCAAACTTTTGGAATGTGAGCGAGGGACGACTATTTATTTTTTAAATTTTTAGGTCCTCCCTTTAAACCTGTAGGTCTAACCCTTTAAACTCGTAGGATTAGCCGATTCCGACCTTGCATGAAGAAAGTCTGTGGGGCAAAGGTAAAATTTGCCAAAGTTGGAGCATAGCTTCGTGAGATAAAGCTCCTTAAAAAATAGCTATCTCACAGGAGGCGTTCTTATTCTATGACTGGTATATCGAGCAGTTTTAGCACATAGTTCATGCTCGTTAAAAAATAAACGCAAGATCCGAGCAGTTTTAGCACATAGTTCATGCTCGTTAAAAAATAAACATAAGTTTATGAGCAGGCTTTCCTTTAGAGTTCAAGCTCATTCGGAAAAAATGAACCGGTAAATAACCTTTTGAGATCGTAAATTCATCAGCCATAAAAGCCTTGGTCGTGTTTGTGCACCGTCACCTCCACTTTTCATTTGGCCGATCATTCACCTCCATTTGTGTGTTTACCTCTTTTGAGAAACAGCTGCGAAGAGTGATTTCACCTAGCCGTCCTTGTGACACTGCCGTGATTGGAAAATTCCAACCTGTACCTGGAATCTGCTGCTATCCCTGTTTATCACTCGTTCCTCAAAAGACGAGTCTTCTTTGAGCTCTTTTCACTGACTCGTAAAATATGAAAAGTTTGCCGAGTTTTGGCCTTCCAGCTCGTTAAACGACCGGAACGCTATCCCTCCTCTAGATTTTAATCTTTTTGGACCTGAGGGATTATTGCACAAAAAGATCGAGCGCTTGTTTTGTTCGGCTCGTTAAAGCAATCGAAAATTCATCCCTTCTGTATTGTTTTATACTTTTTCGGACTTAAGGGATTAGATGACGAAAAAGGAATTCTGGAGTTGACTTTATGTACCTTTTCAGACTCTCTAAAAATGAAAAGGACCGAGTTTTCCTTGTCGTTAGACTCGTTAAAATGATTAAATAGCGACAAACTTGTCTTTAGACGAGAACGAGTTTCCCTATCGCTAAGCTCGTTAAATCATAGCGATGGGCTTGCCCGAAGGGCAGGTTATAGAACAAGCATATGTTATCCTCCTCAAGCTTGACAAAAATAAAGAGGTACTGGTCAGAAATGACTGGGGAAAAATTGGGAGAACATCAAAGCTTAATGGTAGCAAGTCGCTCTTGAACATGACACTTTTTCCTCCGTTCCACATCGGGTTGGGTTGTTTCATTCACCGGTCTCATCACCATGGTCTTCGCCAAACCATCCACATTTTGGGGTAATGCTACCGATCCATCGCATTAGTGTCGTGATATGTTCAAGAGAGGTCATTCTGAAAGTGTCAACCGTGTCCCATCCACTGCCATACATTATCCTTCATCCATTCATGATCGCCACCCTGAATCATATATCACAGTTTGTTTTCACCTCCACTAAAATCATTAGCTCCGTTCCGTGTCATTGATGTGGGATTCATTAAGGCCCTCCTTTGACGGATCGCTTCTTGTCGACTTCAGCTCATTATCCAAGAAGTTGATCTAGGGACAACCCCATCAGTACTTTGAAGCTTGCATGCCTCAATGGCAAGTTTCTCACTTCCGGCGATAGGTATACATCAATGACCTTCGACCAGAAGATTTTGCATGGCGTTCGACGCCAAGTCCTTTATTCACGCCACGTGAATTGTACTGCAGTACCTTGAGGGTCATTATCATTATCGGTGATTCCTCTCGCGCTTGTTAACGGTTTTCATCATTGACCGGTAATCAAGCGATGTCTTTCCATGTTCGACTTCAGCGAAATTCTCACATGGATCGACTTGTACTTAGAGTGAAGATCGAACGAGTTTGAAGACCCCGGATCTAGTTTCATCCATCCGGGCTGTGATACATATTCAGGAAATATAAAAACATTTGTCATGTACATCATTGCAGCAGATGATCATCCTACTCAAAGGATGATAATTTCAGCAGAGAATTATCAGTCTACCATCAGACGATCGTCTGTTCTATGTACCAAAATGTATTTATAAAGCTGAGCATGGGAATGCCCGCCTCAGCTAGATCATGAAAACAGAATGAAAAATAATGTATTGTATTGTATTGTATTACAGGGCGCCTCCTCAGCACTGGAATGAACTTCGGACCCTCTAGATAAAGCATTTCACCCGATAAACGGCCTCATACTTTAGGGGGCAACTGTTATAGACATTTTTGTGCCTCGCAGCATGGAGCATGAAATGTCAATAATTACAGGGATCCTCAGTCCCTAAACATGTTGTTCTTACCCCTAGAAGGACAAGGTCAGCAAACCACAGCACTTCCCATCAATTCTCCACCTGAAAACACTCAAAAACAGGCTATTTTTGGATCATGTCAGCTGCCCCACTGAGCATCTGCGCTGGAATGCAACTGCTCCTCCTTGTACATGCGCTGAAAGTCAAATCTAATGAAGGCTACCTGCGCTGGGCGAGATTGGCCAAGTGGCACAGTCATTCTGCAAGGTGTCAATTGCCCAGGAAGCTTCCAAACTGACACTTGGTTCAAGGGATTCGCCCTGTGATGAGTAAGAGGTACTTGATCTCCATGTGTAAGCAAGGATCTCCAAGTGGACTCAAGAACTGAAGTTTAACTGAAGAGGGAGAGGACACAAGGCAGCTTTATGTCAGTCTCAATCTGACTCATCCTTTCTTCTTCTATCCTATATATAGAGCTCTTCTATGAGGTCTAAGGAGGCTGGAATTTTGTGCAAAGCAAGGAAGTGTTGTTGGTTTACAGTTAGAGCTATTGGGTGATTGCTTTTATAGAGGTGAAGAGGAGATTTCTTGCTGCTGGGGAGGTGCTGCTGGATTGGAGCCATTGATGGTTGTAACCTTCTCAGAACCCTTTTACTTCTATCAATAAAGCTTTGAATGTTCTCCTATATACTTGTATTGCATTGATGTATTGTATTTACTTGTATATCTGATCCACTCTAATCCATGCATCAGTTATGAGTACATGTTTCTTGTAGTTTTCCTTCTCTTGTTTGTGCAGGATCTTTGTGTAGCTGGACCGGCAAAGGGAGCAAGGAGCTGGGAACAAGAGACAAAGAGAGAGGACAGGATCGACAAAAGCGAAAGACACCGGTTGGTCAATCTTTTCTTCCTTCTCTGTACTTTCATAAAGGAAAATATCAAAGCTTTACTTTCAGTTGTTGCTAAGGACTGTCACCCTTAGAGTAGGGATAGGGTCATCCGAGTCGGATACTTTTCCCCACAACAAAAAGTACACCCTTCACCACTCCAGAAGGGTCCCCACGTGCTACCCCCTTTTGAAGCCCACACACCACTCCTCTGAAGAGTCTCCAAGACACCCATCAAGGTAACTCTCTTGAGACTTCTCCACAGAGGACCCTTTTGCATATAGTTGTCAAAAATTGTTCTACAATTGAAGGTAACTCGCAGCTCCTGTTTTTAGCTTCATTAAACCTACCAAATTTAAGCAAGCTAACCAATGACCTGATCATCCATGGCTAGAATTGGCTAGCTATGCCCACCAAGCTCCCTTCATATATTCCAAGGTTCAAAGAAAAATAGGGCGAAGACCAAGGAAACCATGTCATGACTTTTCACCTGTTGTGTTCATCTAATAATATCACCGATGCTATTATTATATTAAGACTATTTCAACACACACTAACTGGGCCTACCATGAAATAGTATGTTGACCAGCCTTTCGCATTGCATGGAAAATTGAGCTCACTAGATACAACTTTCCTCACCTTCTTCCAACTCCCAGTCCACCATGATTCGAATCTTGAACTCCTCACCCACTTCAAACAAACACATGCTACCCACATCTCGGATCATATACATGAATGGATAAAACGTCGTAGCCCGTGTAAAACCCAGTTTGAAGACAAAGTATTCCTGGGCTTATTCTTAAGATCCCTCACATCTGAAATCTGCTAAGACATGGAAAATTCATCCCCACAAATCGAGGAAGTAGCCATTAGTAAAGCTCAATAGTTGGAGCTCATTTACACCTAGTCTGGGTACATCTATCATGTGCTTCTAGAGCCTTGTTCCTGCAAAGTTATAAAGAGATCCCAAGTGCATCCAATGTTGTTGATGGATTGATTGGGTCCATCACCTAAAACCCACTCAACAAGCGCAGTACCTTATATATTCATTCAATGGCCAAGCATTCAATGCTACACAAAACAGACCATCATTGCAACATATAGGATACTACCTCGGTTAACCCCCACCTATGCAGAATACAATTAGCAAGGTTAACCAATATCAGTGCCCTCAGGGAGGCTCATACCCTTCCCCACATGGAAACCAATACTCCTCTCAAAATACGAACGTAATTTCCTCTTCCCAGAGTCCATACATTAACCAGGGACAACAAAACCAATATTCTCCTTTCCATGCACAATAGTAGAATAACCCACCAATGTAGAATAATGCAAGGGTGAATCTAGTGCAACCTTCTCTCACTTCACAACAATAGCCAAAGGAACAGCTGAATCTAACTGATCAGGTGCTCAAAAAATAGCTCAAAATTAAAAGTTGTGGGATCAGTGTGGACTTGGACGACCATGTAGTGCTTGTCATCTTGAATCTGACACAACTTGTTTCGCACAAAACGAACACCATATGCTCCCAGAATCATGTTCTGTTCACTGACTAGGTAGGTCTATGTGGCAGGTTGACTGGTCAGAATACCTTGGTCAATCAGGTCATGCCAGGTGGCACATCCTTATGGTGTAGTGTGGCAGATTTTAATGGTTGGTTAGCGGCCAATCACGAGTTGACACATGGCCCAGTTAGATGCCGCCACGTGGCAGCCCAGGGGCCACCAAAATTATGGTTCAAGTATGGGTAGAGGAAGCAAGGGTCAAACCCGTGACCTCACACAACAAATCCAACACCTCCTCCATTACACCATGTACATGTTTCTTAACCATTATGTCATCGAGTTTCATTTGAATTATAATGGCGCGTTATTCTGGAGGTAGGACCAGCCCACAGAGGGTTGGCCCTTAGTCACACCTTACTATGTAACCACCAGAGAAGGGTGCGGGGGCTCGGCCAGCAGGGGTGGGCCATTGGCCTTAGCCCCGAGCACGTGGCGACAAGTTTTGGAATTCAAGTGTTAGTGGACATTTAAAGTGTCTAACAATTTCAATCCATTTTTAGCGCAATTGTTGCTCTGTTAGCACGTTTTGGGGAAAAATTGAAGGATGGTGCCAGATTTTGGGGAATTTGCTGTGCGATTAGTAGAAGATTGGGAAATTCCATAACTTCATCAGTTTTTTACCAAGTTAGGAGCATAAAGATGCTACACAGGCATTTTTGGGAATTCTGGAGCCATTGGAACAGGTTTCAGAGCTTTTTGAGCATTGTAAAGTGATGTATTCACATTTTTTAGCATAATAGAGAGGGCCAAGCCATTGGAAGCTGGACTAAGGAGACATAACCCAGGAGGGGTGAACTCCTTCATCATGTGCTAATGTGATACTGTTTATGGTGATGTTTGTGTCTGATATAAGTCGATATTCACTCATTTGTTTATGTTAATTTGCACATAAAAATGACATAAAAACACTGAAAAACCTATATTTAAACTTGCAAATAATTTCATAAATCCTCAAGCATATTTAATATAATCTAAAAATTAATTTTAGCACAACAAAACTAATTTTCTCAATCAGATCACCAACTAAGGCCCCAAATATTTTTAAGAGAAAACTTAAAAATAAGCCAAAGGGAGAACTTGACTAGTGGGGAAACAACCAGTAGCAACCCCCACAAGCACCAAGAAGGGGCAACCCTAACCAGAATCAAAACCAGGGATCGACCAACAATAACCCACAGAAACAAGGCAAGAACAACAATCTACAAAATAATCAATCATGTGCTATCTGTAAGGGGTAAGGAGGTAAACAAACTATAGTGATGAAAAACTCCTTCCCCCATTAGGGAGTGGTTAATTATCAGCAACAAACACCCCACTCTCATCCATCTAGAGGGAACCCCCATAACAATCCTAATCATGATATTTTCATGATAAGAGAGGATATCCTCCTTCAAATATGGAATTGAAGTTATGAAGCTCCCCCAGATCCCAATCTGTCCACCTCTACCAAATCAATACCTACAGGGTCGTTGACCATTCCTCAACCTTCTATAAAATCTAGGCCCAAAATGGTCAAAGGACCTTTATGATGCACAAGAAAAAACTCGAAAGTTGCTCATAGCTACAACATAGTCGACGACTTAGCATAATCACTATCAACCATGTCAGCTTTTGAAGTCCTGCAAACATGCCCAACCCAACGGAAAGCCTTACTTTCCACTCTAGGTGCAATCGACCCATATGATTCTCGCCTAATGGTCTTTGACTTGGATAAATTTACTCCATGGCTACCATCAATCATTGCTTTCCAAATTCCAGTCTTAGTTCAAAACATTAACATTCATCATTACATTGTCGACGAAGGGGCCTCCACATGTATCATGTCCAAATCCATTTGGAAGAAACTGGGATCCCATGAACTCAAGCCTCCTCACATTATACTTAGAGCATATGATAGGTGCCCTTCTACTCTTGTTGGTCTAAAGCCTAGTGTGTCAGTTAAGTTAGCTGGAAAAAATGTGTTAATAGACATCGAAGTACTAGACACATAGTTGGATTACAACAAACATGTACGAGATGCTTGTAGGCACCTCATCGATGTTCAAAATAATGATGTCCCCTCATGATGGAAAGATCATTACTATTGATAAACTCACATACTATGAGAAGGCAATCTTACCCACACCTAACGGTGTGCTACCCTTAGTCTCATATTTCCAAGAGTTTATCACTACTTACATTGAGCTCAGCCTAGGCTAGTTTAAGCCATGAACACTCCTAGGGACATTCCCATGTGACCCTCTCGTGCTAGAAGAACTTTTCCGAAACATCAGAGCACTGATGTGCATGATGACTTCATCAAACACCACCCAAAATCAGGAACCAATTCCAGGCACCACACACTCCACAACTGTTGATTCCATATCCCTACCTCACACCTTTATGCAAAACACCCTTTTTATACCCCCCACCTGGCTTTGTCTCGCGACAAGTCATGGAAACCCTTACATTATCAAATGTGTCTCTCACAATACCAGTTTGGTATATGGTCCCAATGACCATGTTGACTGATCCAGGAATATTCTAGTAGGCATTATTCATGTGCCTCCATCTTAGCAAACTATCTCTACTTAAAACTTTCATGCACCAACACCATCTGGGGCCTCTAAGAAGGCCAAACAAAATGGTAAAAGAGGAGAATCCTCAAACTCCATAGGATTTTCCATCTCGTAACATCCATGAGGCATCAACAATCCCATACAATCTACTCAGTAAGTTCCAGACTAGTATGTGGAATCTATACCAAAACCCATCATAGCATTGAAGTGGCCCCTATGTCACATTCATTTTCAGCATGAAAATCCCTCTAGACTAATGAAGCACACAAGAAGAGGTTCAAAGCCTCATTCGATCACAACATCACCCCTCAGACATATACCGAGGGGGAGTTAGTCCTCCGCTACGATGTTGCCTAAGAAGTGGTAGGACCTGGAAAGTTTGAAACCCTTTGGAAGGGCCCATACATCATCAAACACTACCTCCTCATGGGGGCATACATATTTTCAAAGCCCGATGGGACTTTCCTAAAAAATATTGTCAATGGTCTCTACCTCAAAAAATTCCACCCATAAAATGCTAGAGTAGACATGTATGCACCATGAATTAATTTTTATGATGATCACCTCATCATGGATTCACTCTAAATATCATTTTGTCATCATTTGTTAGTAGATGTATCCTCTGCCAGCTTATCATCATGGGATTGTTGATGATGCATCTCGATGGTCGTAAAACATCATTATTGCATCCTGGACCAGATACTCCCATGACCAAATACCTCGTCTCTTTAATGGACTTTATATCGGATCAACCACAAATAATCAAGAAAAATACAACAAAGTCATAGGCCTCTTGGCCAATGCCCACCACCTAGGTATCCATCACTTGCATGTATTCCTTGATTCCCATCTAGTTGTTTTGAAATTAAATAGGACGTTTCAAGTTTGGGATACACACCTTTTCCAGAAGTATCTGCATGCACAAAGGTTAGCTAGACATTTTGATCATATCATATTTACACATATAAAGGGATCAAAATCACACAGTTGATCACATCGCTAATCAAATACTAGACTAGCATGCATCACATATACATAATCATCAAGATACATAAAACATTAACATAAGATACATCTCGAGCAGAATGCAGAAATATATCAAAAGTATAGATGCATGTGACATGTCATGAGAGCTGCCAAAAAATGATCTCGTATATACATCAAAAAATATATGAGTACAAAAAGTATCATATAGTCCACTGGCTCATGACTAGGAAACATAAGTCAACAAAATATAGGGGAGCATCCTCATAAATGGGTGCTTGCCCTGGTGCATACATAATCACATCTAATAACATCAAGACCATCTAGTCTATCTAGGGCTCTAGCGGCCCGATCTCTGCATCTGGAGCCAAATTTGGACCAGCTGTATCCATCACCATGGCTATACGATGCAAAAGTTGTCGGTGTGCTCGCTCCAATGACATCATCCTCTCTACAATGAACTCTGCCAACCCTGCTCATCTATTGATAGGAAACACTCTAGTCAAAGTCTCCACCCTGCCCCAAGCATCTTGATAACTCTGCATCTCATCCTTTGTAGCATCCAAGTGCACCTCTACAGCCTCAGCACACTCGCACCATCACTCTACATCCTCGCTCGTCATTGCATTGCTACCCTCTCTAGAGGGCCCACCAATCTGCAACTCATGCCTCTATGTTGGTCGCGCAGGCCTACCCCGAGGCCCAATTGGTGGCCTCACCACCTTCAGTCTCTATGGTTTAGGGGCATCCCCTGTGACGCCCATATGCCTAGGATCGTGGCCTACCAAATAGGCTAGTGGTCATTCCCGCGACCCCACATCTGCAAGTAAACAAGAATGGTATCAACATCATCATAAATAAAACATCATAACTATACATGCAAACAAATATATGTATACAAATGCAGAAATAAAAATATACCTGCTAGTCCCCAGGCATCTCCCGAAGGAAGCCCCATATCTGGATCTCCTTGGAAGTCCACACCATGATAGGGATACTCCAATATCAACTGAGGGTTGGAGTTAAACCAATGTGGCATTCTAATAATGGCCTACATCACCACCCCCAGCTCACGGCATCGCGACTACCCAACGATGTATACGTGGGACCTTGGCAAGCCCCGGTAGCACTATTAAGATTGGAGGAAGCATAACCACGTGCTCATACATGGTAGTGAAAAGTACACTCCCATAGCAAAACCTTCTAAGTGCACCATGTTGCACCTACATGAGCTGAGACAACATCCCTTGATGCAATAACCGAGCCCAATCAAAAACGTGTCTTGCTTGTAGTTACTTAAGGACCCTATATGTGGCCCCAATGCTCTGTTGGGGGTTGTTGCTCCCACCAACCTCACAATCATCATCAACGTCGCTCGCCCAACGAGATCCAACACCAGTTGTAATCCTAATACAACCCTCCTCATAAGGGTTAGGGCCACAGTGAGACTCACCCTCTGCCCGCTTGAGAATCTCATACAAAACCATGTCTTCTAAATCGTTCACATCTAACGGGAGCTAATTCCGGGTAGCAGATAAACAAGTGCTCGCAAAAGGAGTCACAAAATTCTCGAGTCCCCAGTTGACAGGAATTTTTTGCGAGTCTAAACATTGATGTCAAGTAACGAAGACAGAGAGTGAGGGACGACTAAACTTAACGGCTGGTATCAGTGTTTTCGGCCTCTCCATTTCCAGTAGACAGTCATCGACCAATTCAGGCGAGAGTGCAGTCCGGATCAAGTTTTCTTCTTCGGGACTGTAATTTTTTGTTGTATCGGGCCACCAATTCCGTGTGAAGAAGAACCAGGGTTTGAGATCGTCGAGTAAATCCAAAACGCTCATTTCTGTGTAGTCAACTTCTGGGTGTATTCAGTTCAATGCCATTCAATAGAAGCGATTAAAATCAGGCACAACTTGAGTTGTTTGTGCAAAGTTTGTTTAAAATTTAGTTGTGGGGTTACAAAATTTTTATTTAATTATCAAAATTGAGGGCTTCCAAAATTTTATTTAATTTTCAATAATTATTAGTTGGATGGTAGGGATTTAACATCCACTAAATACTCTAGAATACTCATAGTAGTATACACAAGTCAAAGGTTGAAATTCAACTCCCCTTTTTACCCTTTTAATTAAAGGTATTAATTTAAAAAAGAATCATATGAAACAAGTTATGATTTTTTGGGCATTGGCACTCATAACTCATGGTATTGACCCATAAAATTGTAACAAAACCTACTTATAGATTAGGAATCTCACAAAGTGAGGGCCAATCCCATGGTTAAGTATATGTTCCATATTTTTAAAATGTGTAAATGTTTAACTTATATATAATTAATAATAGTAGTAGTAATTTAAAAAGTTATTATTTAGTTGGTGTTCTTTTTCTTTTCTTTTTTTTTGAATTTTAGAAATTTGAGATGTATCATAGAGTGTGTTTTTTTATATTTATTATAGATTGATGTCTATTAGTGTTTACAAGCAATTTATGTGATTGAGTTAGTTTATTTAAAATTTATATTGCAATATTTTATTGATATTGATATTTTTCTAAGTATCATGTGTTAACTTCATGTTAAATATGAAAAAACTTGTAGATTTCTACATACTTGATATTTAAATATAAATTAAATTATTATAATATAAAAAATTTATTATTATTATAAATTTAATTTTTAAAATAATTTGATATTAATAATATTTAAAATAAATTACTATTATTATAAATTTAATTTTATAATATATTTTAATAATTTAATAAAAACTTGTAAAAATCACTGTAATTATAAATTTTATTTTATAACATATTTAAAAATACCTCAACAGGAGACGTGACATTGCTAAAAGTGAAAAACAGGTAGAAAACTGAAGTATGACAACTATAAATATAAAACCCTATGCTGAACACAATGCATATTGCTGATGAAGGCCCAGCATGTTTTCAGGGGAACACAACGCAGCTGTTGATCTGCAAGTGACCCGAACCAGGTTTTTTTATTGTGATTGAATTTGGCCAGCATGCTTTAATCTGTGTTTCTGCATTGAGACTTTTTTCCGCTGTAATTTCTTCCGTTGAAAAAAGAATGGAAAGAGAAAATAGACAAGACAGTACAGATAGAAACAAAATCAAGAGCCGGTTTTACTAGTGAGACTTATCAAAAAATATTTTGGAATAGCTTGAAAAAGTTTGAGGTAAATATTTTTTTTTACCTTGCTTTTTTTCATCTTGCATGTTCTCAAAATCTATAGTAAAAAAGAAGTTTAAGATGAGTGCAGTTCAAAATCTATAATAAAAAGAAGTTTAAGATGAGTGTAATTCAAGGCAGTTCGTGTTGGCAGTTGGCTTCTTTTTAAAAATATAGCAATAAATTTTTCACTTATTTATATAATCTTTATAATTAAAATAAAAACATGATGTGATTAATCCTAAAGACAATGTCATTAAAATTCAAAACTTATTTGTTAAATTTTTTAATATATCACGAAATATTATTTCAATCATATTTATAATATAATTATTATTATGTTTGAAAAGTTACAATATAATATCTTTTATTATTATTTGTATTTTATATTTGTTTATCCGTTATAAAAGAATCCAATTTATTTGTATTTTATATTTTTTATGAGTTAGAAAAGAATCCAATTTATATGTTTTTAATAGTCAGAAATAATTCAAGCTATATATAATTTTTAGAAAATTATTAATTCTGATTTTTGTGATGTAGAAATTGTTTTTACATATACTTTTTAATTAATTCAAAAATCTAATTTATATTTTTTATTATAAATTAAAAATAATCAAAATTATATAGAATATGATAGTGAGGGATTATCAATTTTCATTGTAGATAATTTTTAGAAAATTATTAATTCTAAATTTTTGTTTTTGTAATATAGAAATTGTTTTTTATATATTTTTTAATTAATTCAAAAAAATTTGTTTTTTTTATATTATTAATTAGAAATAATTAAAATTATATAGTATATGATGCTGAGGGATTATTAATTTTTATTCTCTTTATATTGAAGTAGAAGTTCTCTTCTTGGCGAGGCTAGATGTTTCGCTCCACGTGCTTCGTTTGGATACATGGCAGTCGATGGAGATCGATGACAAGGTTTTTCTTTAAAAAATTTTGATTAAATATTAAAAAATTTTGATTAAAAGAATTTAATTAATATTATTTACATATAAATTAAATTTTTATTTTAAATTATAATTAATAATAATAATAATATTATTATTATTATTATTATTATTATTATTTAATTTTAAAACAATTTAACCATTACAATTTCTTTCATATAAAAAGGGTATATCTAAAATTGATTTTCTTTAATTTATTAAAACAACATATATTTTCATAATTATTCCAAAGTTAATCATGTTAATTTTTTTATTTAAAAATTTATTCATAAATTTTTATATTTATTATTATCATATAAATTATAATATAATTTTATATGTTTAAAATATTTTGATTATAAGAATTTTAATTAATATTATTTACATATAAATTAAATTTTTATTTTAAATTATAATTATTAATAATATTATTATAATTATTTAATTTTAAGGTCACAGTTAAGCTAGACACCAAATTGGTGTATGAAATCCTTTTGTTTATAAGATAAGGGATTCACCTCTTCACAGTGCTGATAAGACTGCTAAATCTAAGAAGACTTACATACTTTGCTAAATCTAAAAAGACATACATACTCTACCCCTCTCGTTTTAAGTATGTAACCTCTTAGGAAAAAGCACATGCTCTTAACCATTAAACACATTCAAACTCTATAAATTACATATTAATAATATTTTTTTTGAGACAAAGTTCGGTTGCTATATATTAATCTGAAAAGAAAAAGGCAGTTTGCCATACATATAATGCTTCCTGAGCATATGGATCCAAGGAATTACAAAAATCCTTTCCTTGATCCTTACTTTAGTTATCCTGCCTCTAAAGCTTCTAGTATTACTATAAATCCTTACGAACTCCAGGCCCCAAAATTTACATCTACAGACCATATCTAATCTATGTCTATATGACTCATCTTCCTTGCAGTGGACGCTTCTGGGTCCAGATCTAGTTCGTTCTGCTTTCCACTAGAAGAGGATGTTGCATCTTTAAACTTTTTATCCATCATGTACTTGAGGATGGATATCTTTTCTTCAGCATGGCTACATCTATTACTCAGACTGCTAAACTGTTCATGCAAGGAGTGAACTCTGTGTAAGAAGAGGTTCATCTCAGCCCTGTATTTCTCTTGGATAATTTTGCACTGTTCCTCAAGTCTCGCTTCCAGATTTCTCACTTGATCCTCCAGGGCTCGTTGCTGCGCTCGGACTTCTTCAAACTCTGCTTGTAAATCCCTGCAGTGGAAGCATTGTTCTGGACGCTCCATTGTCGTTGGAAGATACTTGTCTGTGCTGATCTCTACCTTAACACAGTGTCTCTGTATTCTTTGCTTGCTACTGTTAGCTGTCTCCGTGCGCGCAGGGGCCTTGAAGCTACTACCACGATCTTTTTGAAGAGATGTAGAAGCAGCTCCGCTCTTATAACTATGGGCACAGATATCGCCTATGGGTAGGTGGCTTGTTATACCCGGGGCATATAAAGGGATTTTCGATGGGCTGTGTTGGCGGGAATGTGCCCTGCGTCTCCCAATAATCCACCACACCATCTGATGCATATCTTGGCCTGCGTCGAAGATCTGCTTGTTAGGACGATTTTCCCTTGCGCGATGCCCGATTCCCATGCGCTGAATAGATCTCATTTTCTGAATTCTGATAGAAGTCCTATCTACCATACCTACTCTGTCTCCTGCACTGATTGCTTTCCTGCAGTCATAGATTTTATTAACTACGGTACACCAGGCTTTGACCGGCTGCGTGATGTTCATGGTAACGGTTGGAAGGATGATGTGTTGTTACAGCGAAGACTACCTTTGGCACGATCACATGCCCTGTTGGCACACTTGTCAGCTTCCTTATTCAGTCCACGAAGAATGTGATAGTAGCGGACTTCTTCTAGCAGGTCGTGGAGAATCTGATTCCTGCAATTTATCTGTCGCAATAGAATGTTTGGCGCGCTCTGCCTCAGAGCCATGAGCCGAATGATTATTGCTGAATCGCCTAAGACTATTACTTTCTTTATTCCTATCTTGATCAATTGAGTGAGACCCTGATACAGAGCCAATCCCTCAGCCCTATTATTAGATAACTCTCCCAATCCCCATTCAAATTGAAGAATTGTCTCGTCGTTAGCATTGCAGATAAGGCCCCCTGCACCTGCTTAGCCTGGATTTGATTTTGAGGCGCCATCAAAGAACATGTAAAACCTATTACAGCTACCCAACCAGGTTGCAAAATCCGCTTCCTTTAACCTCAACTTCCAGACACTGCTTGTCTCTTTCGGTTGAATCCTTTCTTGTCTTGATTCCTGAGTGCTAGTTGTAATCCCTTGGGCATAACTGATCAAATCTCTTTCTTCGATGCTGTAGTTGGTAGCCTCGATCTTGCCTTGAGAATGGGCTATAATTGCCTCCACCGCTAAAGTCTTTGCCTTATGACACATGACTCTGGTATTGCATCCTTTCTCTTGAAAGACCTTCTCGTTTCTCGCCAACCAGATACGCCAGAGAAGGGTCAAAGGTATGGTATTCCATATCCTTTGCGTCAAGTTGCTCTTCTTCCCTTTCCATGGACAATTTTTTTTCCAGTTATAGACAGTTTCTGCAATAGTTGTCTTGGGCTCCCATGTTATTTCCCCAATTGTGGCCATCTGTCTCCAACATTCTTCAGCAACCTGGAAATCTATAAACAGGTGTTGTATTGTTTCTTCTGCTTTACAGCAATTTGGGCATCTTGACGGTCCCATTATACCCCTTTTTCTTAAATTTTCTGTTGTTAGTATCTTCCCTTTAAGGAGGAGCCAAAAAAAGAAATTGACTTTAGGGGGCGCTTCTGCTCTCCAAACCAATTTCCATTGGCTCCATACTTCCTGTGGAAAGATGCTGTCACAAATGTGTTGGTGGCCAGCTTTGGCCGAGTATTGGGTTCCCATTGGATCCCAACGGAAGCCATCTTGCTTGCCTTTTTGAGTCGGAGCTTTATTGTGTAGAAGGTTCTTGAAAGTTGTGATGCTTGCCTCTATCTCTCTGGGGTAGTCCGGTAATGTCCAACCTGTCCATGCCTGAGAGTGATTGTTCCATTGCGATATTTGGGCTAAGCTCCATATACCTCTGTTGTTAAGCCAGTTTATGGCAGGAGCTGCCTCCAGATTTGATCCAATGGGGAGCTGTCCTAATATGTGGTCAGTGGAAAAATTGATGCTGCTCCCTCCTCCTGGGACCTTTGAAGTATTCTGTGACATAAAGGGTATGGCTTTCTTGCAGAACTACCAAATTTTTGTGTTGTCTCTATTGGGAATATTAGTGTCCAGAAGTTGGTGCCTAGATCTGTTCAGGTATTTTGCTTCAAGTACCGTCTTCCACCAAGTTGTGGCCCCTGTGATCATTCTCCAAATTATTTTAGCTCCGAGAGCTAAGTTCAACAGTTTTGGAGATCTTATTCCAAGTCCTCCTTTCTCCTGAGAATGAATGACATTCTTCCAACTGACCAGATTGAATTTTTTTTTTTTTCCGTTTTCCCTCCTTGCAAGAGAAAATGCCTGAGAGCTCTCTCCATTTTTTGGCGGAAGACCATTGGAGCTTGGTACAAAGAGAAACGATAAATAGGTAGAGAGGCCAAACCTGATTTTAGAAGAACCAAGCGACCTGCTGGGTTCAGCCACATAGATCCCCATTGTTGGATTTTTCTCTTTATTTTGTCAAGGATTTCATTCCAAGTATCAGCCTTCAATGGTCCCATACTTACCAGCATCCCTAGATATGTGAAGTGGTTCCAGTTTATCTTGTATGAGACTCCTAGAATTTTTGCAATGTTGTGGATGGTGTGATCTGATGTGTTCCAACCATAAATACAACTTTTTAACTGATTAATCTTCCCTTCTGAGTATTCCATGAATTGATATAATATCGTCTTGAAGTGCCTTGCAATAGTGATGGACGCCCCTCCAATCAAGAGGGTATCATCAGCAAATTGGGAATGGTTGATGTTCTTTGTACCTTGTTCAAATTTGATGCCAGTGATTAGGCCTACTCTTCGATTGAAATCCAAGATTTTGCTAAGAGACTCAGCCATGAGGATAAATAAGTATGGGGACAGGGGACAGCCTTGTCTAAGGCCTCGAGAGGATTAGAATGCAACACAAGGTCTCCCATTGATCAGTGGGGAGATCCATGGGTTCGATATGCAGGCTTTGATCATATTGATGAAGGAGGGGTCAAATCCCATTTTATGAAGGACTGCAAACAGAAAGGAGTGCCTAACCCTATCAAAGGCATGGGCAAGATCCAGCTTTAGGACAAACCCTTTCTCCTTTTAGCTTATGCTTGAATGAATGGCCTCTTGCACAAGAAGAATGGAATCAGAGATGTGCCTATTGGGGAGAAAGCCCCCTTGGTTTTCTGAGATCAAAGAGGAGAGATAAGGCTTAAGTCTGGTTGACAGAATTTTTGTAATTATTTTGTATGCAGAATTGCATAAGGATATTGGTCGAAACCTTGAGAAGGTGGAGGGTCTGTTTTCTTTTGGA
The DNA here is from genome assembly GCA_031772625.1 of Pinus tabuliformis. Taxonomy (NCBI): domain Eukaryota; kingdom Viridiplantae; phylum Streptophyta; class Pinopsida; order Pinales; family Pinaceae; genus Pinus; species Pinus tabuliformis. Next base: position 296,139,233 of record CM062814.1, read on the forward strand.
ATTAAGGCTAGATGGGTTGAGTTGGTGAGCCCCCCCATTTTGCCTTTCTGTAAGACCCAGCGAATCATCTTTAAAAGATATTTTTTGATCATCTGCCAGTACTCTCTGTAAAAACTGATTGGAAACCCATCAGGTCCTAGGGCTTTGTCTGGGTGAAGACTCCATACTGCTTTTTGAACTTCTTCTTCTTCTACTTCTTACGTGAGCTTGCTATTTGTTTCTTGGGTGACTTCTTTAGGCATGTGCTGAAGTAAACTTGTGTAATCCTCCTCACTTTTTTCCTCTGTCAAAAGGTTTTTGAAGTGATTGGTGGCTGCTTCTTTTATGGATTCCTGGGTGTTGTAGCTAATCCCATCGCAATCCCTAATTGTGCTCACCGTATTTCGAACCTTTCTGATTGTAGCCTGCTTGTGAAAATATGAACTATTTTTGTCTCCCTCGTGCAGCCACAGCTGCCTTGACTTCAGTCTTCATTTAATTTCTCCATCCCTTATTGTTTGTGTCAGTTGGGTATAAATTTTTATTTCATTCTCTTTGGCTTGCTGGGAAAGCCCAAAGACTTCAATATTTTGTTGCACTTCCTCAAGATCTTTCTTAATTTTCTTTTTACTCATTTCGGACTCTTGGTAATTGCTCTTTGCCCAGTATTTTAAAGCCTGTCTTGTTCTCTTTAATTTTGTCTCCCAGATATAAGTTGGGGAGCCTTCTACATGTTGGGTCCAAGCCTGCCACACCGCGTCTTTTGCTACAGGGATACGATTATAGAGAGAACTATATTTGAAAGGAAGAGGTCCTAGCTGGAAATGTCTGTGCAGAGTAAGGATTATTGGATAATGATCAGAGGCGGAGACATTAAGAATGTTTGACTGGCCAGTAGTGAAGGTGGACAGATAAGTTATATTTATGAGGAACCTGTCAAGGCGCTCCATGATGTTGCCAGTTCCTAATCGTCTGTTGCTCCAGGTATACCTGCGGTTCTTGGGCTTGATATCGATCAGATCTTGATCCTGCATAATGTTCTCAAGTCGATTTCTGAAAGGGTCTGGATTGAAGTTTCCCCCTCTTTTTTCGTTGGCATGCAAAACCAAATTGAAGTCCCCTACAAGAATTAGATTGTTGTCCTGTTCTTCTTCTATATTTGTTTCCAAAGTGTTCCAGCACACTTCCTTCTCCCTGTATTGATTCAGAGCATAAATATTGTAGATTTTTATCGTTGATCCATCTTCCCTGCTTTCTAGATTAACACTGATCCAGTTCTGATGTATTTTGGTGGATTTGCAACTCCATTTGTTACTGTCCCACATTGTTAGGATGCCACCTGAGGCTCCTCTTGCTTCACTTGCACAACCACTGTAACGCTTTTGCTGGCTGATGACTCTATTAATTTCAGATTGATCCTGCTTTGTTTCTTGAACAAGGACGATTTCTGGCTTTTCACTTTGGATTAAATCCTTAAGGGCTGCTATCTTGGAGGGGTGCCCTAGTCCCCTACTGTTCCAGGATAGCATTTTCATCATGATTTACCAGTTACATGGAGAGGTGCTCGCCTCTCTTTGCCTTTGGTATTATTTTCTTTATCCGAGTGTCCAAGGATAAAGGATTCTATAGGAGTCTGAGAGCCCATGGCGATATCTTTCTGAGTGCTTTCTTCTCTCTGCTGTTTGGCCGATTTTCTGCCAGGCCCTTTTTTGGGAACATCATTGGGCGCTCCATGATCCTTTGATGAACTTCTGGTTATTCTGGCGGAGGGGGTATCAGGGGAGGGTTGAGAAATGTGAGGGGGAGAGGGATGGAGGGGAGGATCAGATGCGGGGTCGGAATCTTCCTCAGTGAGTGATGCGAAAGGATTAGAAGATGGAGGAATGGAAGGATTTGCAAAACGAGGGGGAGAGGAGGGGTGTTGGAGAGGAGGTTGCTGGGAGGAAGAAGAAGGGAGCTGGTGGGCTGAATGAAGATTGGAGGGGTGTTGGTGGGAAGGCCCAGGGGCTTCAGAGTCCGATGGTTTCTGAGGGGGTGATGATTTTTTCCTTTTAACAGTTTCCCATTGCCCTTCTTGCTCTTCTGTTTCTACATTTATGATTTTCGTACATCTATTTGCAAAATGTCCATATTCGTGACATACCTTGCATTTGAAGGGGATCTGTTCGTAATCCAGCTGCTGAATGTGGCACCAGTCGTCTACTTTCAGTTTGATGGCTTCCGGCAGTCCACGCCCCAAATCAACTTCAACACAAATCCGCGCACAGGCCTGCATGTTGTCTTTGGGTTCACTGCGGTCTATGTATTTTCCGACCACGTTTCCTATTGCTTTGACCGAATCGCCGCCCCAGCAATGAAGAGGAAGATGGGGCAGCCTAACCCAGACTGGAACTGCGCTTGGAATGTCTAGCTCTGGATCGAAATCCGGGGTTCATTTGTTGAGATAGAGACCCCTGGAGTCCATAAAGTAAGGTTCGTTTCCGAAGATTAGGTCCTTGTCCTCCTTAGTTTCGAAATGAAAGGTGAAGTATCCTCTACCACAGAATCTGATGGATATTTTGCCTTGGATCTTGTCCGACCAGTTCCGTTCCACCCACCTTTGCACTGTTTTAGGGGAAGGCCACAGTCCTGTAAATTGTCCGATTAATCCTTTCTCTGCTAAGGAAATGGCTGCTATGCGAGGAATGGTCGGAGGCAAATGAACTTCTTGTAAAATATCTAGCTTCTTCACAAATTTTGTTGTTGTTGCTCTAGGTCTTTGCTGAGGAAGAGATTTAACCAGATTTGAGAAGGCACGTTGTAGCTCCGGATCCCCATTGGGCGGATCCGGAGGATCCATGTTGCTGGTCGATCAAGCTGATGCAGTGAAGCAGGTAGGATCGATGGCAGGCTCAGGCGCGCGCGCGCGCAGAGCAGCAGCAGATTTAGTCCAAAAGGTAATACTTACATATTAATAATATTATTACCTTCAATACTATATACAAAATACTTATGAATTTCAAATACATCCCTAAGACAATAATATTTAAAATATATATAAATTCCAAAATATAAATATATAATAATCAAACCATTCCCTTTATAACTAAAGGCAATTCTTCTCAAAAACTCATATAAATAAAATTTAAATATATTAATACAATTTTAAAGGTATTTTGGAAAGGTATAATATTGATTACTCTAAGCTATTAGGTTATTTAGTTCAGAAACTCTATCTTTCCAGGTTGTGTCGAACTCCCTTATTTATAAAGAAAGTTGTTTTGTTTTGTTTTTTTTTTTTTTTTTCTAAAAATAATCTCATATAATTTTAAAATTTAAGAATGTATTTTAAATTAAAAATATATTTTCCCATTTAATATTATAAACATATTAATAACAAAAATTAATATAATATTACAGAGTAACATGGAGAGTTAATCTGTATTTTTTATTTTCACAAATTTCCAAATAATTTATTAAATTTATCGGATACAATCCATTAACGTATTTGTATTTTCACAAATTTCCAAATAATTTATTAAATTTATCGGATACAATCCATTAACGTATTTGTTTAACAAACATGGAATTGAGAGTAGCATCCACTTGTGGCATGCCTTAAAAGGCATCGTGCAAGCACTTGTAGCATGGACACTATAGATCACGAGCTTCTTTGCACGTAAAAAAACGAAAACTATCTATGAAATTGCATGTATTTTAAATTGAAAACTATGTATCAAATTGCATGCATGTATCATGACATTCAGTTTCTTAGTGTGAATAAAATTACTTTTGAAATTGGATTTATGTAATGTTTCTATTTAAAGAATTCTAATTTGTTTAATGGAGGTAAACTTGTAAGCTTTTATATATGATTTAGAATTTAAAGAAAATGTCTTATAAATATTTAAAAAATATATTTTTAATTAAACGAGATATTATTATAAAAAAAAATATGAATTTAAAGAAAAAACATTAATTAAAAATTTTATTAATAAATTTTGTTTCAAATAGTTTCTTTGCCAACAAAATATTTTTTATTGGTTTTTTCACTTTACTATATCTAAAGAGTATTCTTTTCTTCCAAAAAGTATTGAATTACAAATTTACAAATATTGTATGAAAAATATATAGTAGAAAATGTATAAAAGATATGAAGATCTTTACACTCAAAATATAGTGGTGGCTATGCCAATAAATGTTCAAACATGTATATGAGTCGAGCTAGAGTTACATGTGGGAGGGCGTATTTATTGTAAAGTTAGTAAGATAAAATTGAATTTAACTCCATTCCAAATTCCAAAATATCTATAAAATATGTCAAATAGGAGCAAAGTTGACCATTTGACTTTCCTCGTGTGACTAAAGGTAAAATACTTCATAATCTACAATTGAGAATATTTCAGAATCTATAATCAAGATAAGGATAGTTGTTCTACCTTCAGAATTTGTCATCAAAATAAGTATGAACTCTAATAGCAAGTCGATTCATAGAATGGAAAACTTTGGAAAAAGGTTGTGGTTGAAGAAATGACATCCCTAAAAAAATGAAGAAATCTTATTGGTAGCAAATGGGTAGTTAATAAGAAGTTGAATGCAAAAGCTAGAGCAAAGAATTACAAAGCTCAATTAGTTGTAAAAGATGAGAATTACAAAGCTCAATTAGTAGTAAAAGATTATTCCCAGATAGATGGAATTGACTTTAGTGAGATTTTTCTCATGTTGCCAAGTTAGGGATTTCTTTGATCTATCTTTGTTGCTTTTGATTTTGAAGTTGAATAGATAGATGTGAAGACAACATTGCTATATGGGAATTTGGAAAAAGAAATCTACATGAAGTAGCTATAAGGTTTTAAAAAGTCTATGTATGCATTAAGGAAATCGCTAAGTATGTGGTATCAAAAAATTGATACTTATACATTGGGGTTTGGCTTCATAAGGAGCAAAGTGGACAACTGTGTGTATTTCATATTAATTTGTGATCATCATATTTAGTTGATTTTGTATGTGGATAATATGTTGTTGATTTCAAATGACAAGGAAATCATCGAGAAAGTGGAAACTCAATTGTCCTCTAAATTTCACATGAAGGATATTGTGCAATATTTTTTTCAGTTTGGGAATGGAAATTAAAAAAGATCAAGAAAACATGAAATTTTGGTTAAATCAAAGCAAATATGTTGAGACAATTTTGTAGAGTTTTAATATGTAAGAATGTAAACTGGTAAATGTCTATATTCATCTATGCGTAAAGTTATCTGAAAAACAATGTACCAAGACACAGAAAGAGGAAGAACACATGTTTTGCGTTCCATGTACCTATAAGGTTGGAAGTTTCATGTATGCAATTTATTGTACTAAACTAGACATTAACCATGCAGTGAGAGTGTTGAGCAGGTATATGTCATAACTAGGGAAGGAGCATTAGACAACGTGTTGTATGTTGTGTCAAATGTAGATGGAGGGTGGAAAACCCCTTCCACATACGTTTGGGGGTAGAGCCCTGAATTTTTTTTTTTTTCTACTTTTGTTTTTCATGGTTTTTGGCACATGGTGTATTTTTCCATGGTTTTGTAGTTTTGATTAAGGAATTACAATTGCATCCCAATCCACAGTAAATGGATTGACATTTTATTGATGCCATATCCATATATATATATATCTATCTATATCTATATATATATATATATATATATATATATATATATATATATATATATATATATATATATATATATATATATATATATATATATATAGGTTTTAGCCTTGTACAATTAATTGATAAAAATAGATTTTTCATAAAAAAATAAAGTTGTATTTGTCTAAGCTACTGTCTATGAGTCGAAGTTAGCAGTAAGGTGCTGGTAGAGAGCTGTGAAGGTGAAGGACTATCGTGTTTGCTTTCTTGGTGCACAAATACTTTGCTTCTCCTCTGTTCAGGTGCTTACTTATACTTAATCTCAATGGTTGGTTATATGAATGAGTTTACTCTTCATAAACCCGAAGACAGAAAGATAGCTCATAATAATAGATGGTCTTTCCTCAATAAATTCCTAAATAGATCTCATAATGATGAAATCCTTTATGATGAAAAAGTATTGGTACAAGAATTTGAACCTCAGCCTAATTGGACACTGCCAGAAATAGAAGTTGATAAGCTTTATAAGATTCTTGTCTTTCAATTTTGTGCTGCTCAGCTTTTTAGATTTACTTCTGTAAATATTCTTATTTCTATTGGTCAGTCAGTTTACCAGATTCCTTTGATCAAGAAAGATGACATAGAATGGGGGTTAGAGAATGGTTATAAATATGTTCATATAGGAATGATTCAGTTCGACATCAATCCTCTAGTCCGACCTGGTTTGAATACTTCATGTTTGACTTGTGTATTAGATACCAGGATGAATAACTTTCATGATGCTTTGTTAGGAGGATTCTAGAGTCCTCTCAATAATGGCCCTGTTTGGTCTTCTGTCATTCCTCGTTATCAAGTTTCTTTAACTGACCCATATATCAACGAATTCCTTAATGCTTATATACAATTTTATGGTTTTGATGTTGCTTCCTAGTCTCAAATTTCTCAACTGCATGCATCTCCCAAAGAAAGTATACCTCAACTCTAATTTTAGTAGTATATTAATTCAGACTTGGTGTATTACCATCGGTTCGAGGGTCTTTAACTTTGTCATAACCCTATTGTCCAACCTCATTTTCAAGTGTAGATTCAGGTGTTGCAACGATGGCGGTAGGTAGCCAACACTCTGGAACGTCGGATGAAGGTAACTTCTTTGTCACTGTCATGGTGCATTTAGTAATTTCTAGTTATTGCAAACTTACTACGGGAGTATTTCTTCTTTCCTTAATTTAGTTAGGACCTGGGCACTAAAATACTTCCTCGCTTTGGCAGGCTACAACCTCGGCATAATTCTGCTTCATACCCAGGTAAGAAACCCCAATTTTCAATTGCAAGAATGTTAATGTTGAGGTAGGGTTACAGATTGTATTACATTCACTAAACTCCAATATGTATTCTTGTATGTACATGGTATTATGGATGAATTAGAGTCAGGTTCTTCGGCTATTAAATTCATGAAGGCTGACAACCTCTCGGTTGTGTTACAGGTTGGCACTGAGACTTTAGATAGTCGTTCTATCCTACTATAATAGGGTTTTGTTGAGGATTCTTCTCTTAATGGTATAGGTTAAGCTAAGCACTATAAATTGTTCATTCTGTGCTTTTCTTCTTTGAAGTTGTTCCAATGTGCAGTGCTGGTTGTCGAGGACTTATTTATTTTTTTGGTTATAATCTTAAATGTTTCAAAATGGAAACTGGTTTCAAAGACCTGACTTTTAGTTTATAAGGGAGCTAAAAGAACCCTTCTTCGTTCTCGCAAGGGTTGTCTATGCCATTCTGAGGCCTCTTGTATAGGTTTTTGATACATTTAATAGTTTATTTTGAATATGTTAAGTTATGTATTTGGGTATTGCTACAATGGGAATACGATGTAACTTATTTTGTCTTAATACATCTGTGGTATCATTCAGGCTTACTCTGTTTATATGTGTGTGTGTGTGATCTCAACTGAATAATTTGTTGCAGTATTTATATTTCACCATTCCATAGTTTATTATATGAAATGACTTTCCCGAGGGTTCTGGTTGTCATAGTATTTGTATAGAATGATTCTCTATATGACTTAGGTATTATTTTTGTTATCAAGTGTTCGACCTTTTTGACTGATACTACAATAACATTTATATTTATTCTTAAATCTAATAGAGAGATCTTAGCATATCGACATATTTGAAAATTTCTCAGTTTTGCTATTCAGTCATTGGAATATATATCATGTGTTGTCTACTATTTCGATTTTTCACACAAATAACTCCATTATATTAACTATGGTGCCTATTATATAGTTCAACTTTACACATGAGTGAATCCTCTGTTTTATTGGTTTATCTACTTGGTAAATTAAGGATATCCTTTGCACATTACCATATGTAAACACATTCCATACTACACATTTATAGTTCTACAATCTAGAACAAATACACAGATAATACTGAAGCTTAGAGGTTTCTCAGCTTTAAACACATTCCATACTACACATTTATAGTTCTACAATCTAAAACAAATACACAGACAATACTGAAGCTTAGAGGTTTCTCGGCTTACTTAACTATTCCTTTTAAACATTAATAACAATAGTAATACTTTTCAAAAAGTTTCTCCTCCCAGCTACGAGTTTGGCAATCACGTCCAGACTCCCCCTGAGCACTTTCTACCTTCAATGTTGGATTATATCCAGTTATCGTCAGCATTATGGGCCTCAAGACTCCTATCCAACCTCCATCTCATTACTCTCTATTCGACTGTATGGAGCAACCCTCCAACTGGTTTATTTCACCTAGCTCTAGGATGGGATTTTCTGTGCTCCTCCTCTCTCTATATTTTCCTGTTTAGATAGAGGGTTAACTATTTCTTGATAGCCATTTCTTTTGACTAAAACAAAACAGTTTCATTCTGTTAAAGTAAAGTTACCAGTAATTCAGGTAATCACAAGATAACCATGGTAAATGTTTCTTGGCCTTCCAGCCTCAATCATTTAATGTAAACATCAGAACAATTAAAATTTAAATTAAACATCTATTGAAGAGTTACTTAGTAGTTCTCAATAATTTTTAAATGCCATTTTTGGGGTGTTACATCTCTCCCCACATATGAGGAACACCGTCCCTGGTGTTCTCTCTTTCTTAAAAAAAAATTACCGGATTAGCCTTTTGCATAAATTCCTCTTCTTCCTAGGTGGCCTCTTCTAGGCCAAAGTGCTTCCATTGTACTTTAACCTGGGTAATGGTTTGCTTCCTCAAGTTAGTTTCTCTGTGATCGAGAATATGAAGAGGTTCTGTCAGGAACTCTCCTTCCGGTTTGACATGCACACAAAATAATTATAGGTTATATTCTGTATTTATTTTTTAAACAAAAATGAACATTATATCTGGTCTTACCTACTTGACTGTTTACCTGAATATTTTCCCAGTAAACAATGTGTTCGGTGTTATACACATAATTTTTCAGTAATGATAAATGAAATAGATTGTGGACCTGAATGTGGCTTGGTAGCGCAAGCTTATAGGCCACCGGTCCAATTCATTCCAGAACTTGAAAAGGGCCACAGTATCGACGTGCTAATTTTGTGCAACCCTGTCATTGTAATAAACTTTGCTGGGGCTTCACTCTTAAATAAACGTGATCTCCTGTTTGAAATTCCTTATAGGTCCTCTTTTTATCTGCATATGTTTTCTGCCTATCTTGGGGCGCCCTCAAATCTTGTCGAATCTTCCTCACAGTCTCCTCCATTTCTAGTAGCATGTTAGGAGCTCATTCTTAGCAATTCATGGTGTCCATTATTATATGCAAACTCTACTAAATGGAGGTAATCCACAGAGGACCCCTTTGCATATAGTTGTCCAAAGTTGTTTTACAATGGTTGGTAACTCGCAGATCCCATTTGTAGCTTTATTAAATCTACTAGATTTAAGCAAGCTAACCAATGACCTGATCATCCATGGTTAGAATTGGCCATCTATGCCCACCAAGCTCCCTTCGGATATTCGAAAGTTCAAAGAAAAATAGGGCAAAGACCAAGGAAACCATGTCATGACTTTTCACATGTTTTGTTCATCTAATAATATCATCGATGATATTATTATATTACGACTATTTCAACACACACTAACTGGGCCTACAACGAAATAGTATTTTGACCAGCCTTCCACATCACACGGAAACTTTAGCTCACTAGCTACAACTTTCCTTGCCTTCTTCCAGCTCCCAGTCCACTATGTTTCGAGTCTTGAACTCCTCACCCACCTCAAACATACACCTGTTACCCACATCTTGGATCATATACATGAATGGAAAAAATGTCGTAGCCTATGTAAAACCCAGTTTGAAGACAAAGTATTCTTGGACTTATTCTTAAGATCCCTCACATCTGAAATCTGCTAAGACGTGGAAAATTCATCCCCACAAACCTAGGAAGAAGCCATTAGTAAAGCTCAATAGTTGGAGCTTATTTACACCTAGTCCAGGTACATCTACCATGTGCTTCCAGATGCCCTGTTCTTGCAAACTTATAAAGAGATCCCAGGTGCATCCAATGTTGTTGATGGATTGATTGGGTCCATCACCTAAAACCCACTCAACAAGTGTTGCCAGTACCCTATATATTCGTTTAATGGCCAAGCATTTGATGCTACACAAAACACACCACCATTAAAACATACAGGATACTACCTCAGTCAACCCCCACCTATGCAGAATAGGATTAGCAGGGTTAACCAATATCAATGCCCTTAGGGAGGCTCATACCCTCCCCCACAAGGAAACCAATACTCCTCTCGAAATATGGACATAATGTCCTCTTCTTAGAGTACATACATTAACCAGGGACAACAAAACCAATATTCTCCTTTCCATGCACCATAGTAGAATAACCGACCAATGCATAATAATGCAAGGGTGAATCTAGTGCAACCTTCTCTCGCTTCACAACAATAGCCAAAGGAACAGTTGAATCGAACTGATCAGGTGCTCAAAAAATAGCTCAAAATTAAAAGTTGTGGGATCAGTGTGGAACCTAGATGACCGCGTAGTACTCATCATCCTAAATCTGACACAACTCGTTTCGCACAAAACAGATACCTTATGCTCCCAGAATCATGTTATGTTCACTTTCCCAAATATGAAAATTTAAAAACAAAATTTGCAGCCCAGACAACAGTTCGTATTGCTGACATGGCACTGACTGGGTAGGTGTATGTGGCAGGTTGATTGGTCAAAATACCTCAATCAATTAGGTCATGCCAAGTGGCACATCCTCATGGTGCAGTGTGGAAGATTTTTATGTTGAAAACACAACAAGATGATGGAGCTTAGTGGAAAGGAGTCACCTTCACTAAGTGGGCCCGCAGGCTATTTTTGGCGCAAAGTCTATTTTTTAGACTATGTCTATTTTTAGACATATGGATCATGGTCTATGAGTTGTAGGATGCTATTTGTGGATGATTGGTCATGTTGGTAAAAATAGATGGACTTCTATTTTTAGACATATGGGCAGTTTCTATTTTTAGACTGCCAAGCTAAAAATAGAACAGTCGAATATATTTAGCTCATAATAATATTTGGACTATAAACATTATCTTATCCTCTTAGAGCACTTCAATTTGAGCTACAGATGTGGCACATGCAGCTGTCAAAAGGAAATACGCTTTTCTTTTGGGTCAGTTGAGCTATTGCATGCAGGACTTCAGTCAGAACTCATGTGGTTGAGTTTTGGTGGAGTTGATTGTGGAGTTGATGGAGTTGTGTTCAGTTTGATTTGGTTAAACTAGTTGTATTTAGTCTAACTACAGAATACACTAATGATGAGTGATGTGAATTAATTGTTAATTAATTCACTAATTATTAACTCATAAAGCAACTAAATAATACATCAATTAATTCAGTGCATGGACAATGCAGTGGAGACAGGTGTTAGAGGTTGAGATTGCTATCAGTTGTGACTATAGTTGTGCATGATATCTTTCACAATCAATGGATTGAGTAATGCCAATGAGGATTGCGTGGTTCAGCCAAGGAAATAAGAGTTTTCTTCGGCCATTCATCATCATTCTCATGCAAGATTGCGCAGTGGAGGCAGGCAAACAGTGGAGGAGATTTGAGGCATCAGATCTGAGCTAGTTTGTGTGTAACAGGTGGAGATAGTACTGAGTACTTGTGAGGAGTATTGTACTATGTATTGTTACATGTTCTCAATCATTATAATATACAGATAGTGTGGGGTTTTCAGCTGTATGCTTTCCCAGGGTTACATATTGTGTTAATGTGTGCATGTGATTGATGTTTCATTTTTTTTAATGCTGCTAAATTGATTATCAACATAGAGGAGGTTATGTATTATGCATGTATTCCACAATAGTGTATAATTGGGATAATCTCTATGAATAAGTGTCATATTATTCAAAATTTCTACATTTTAATGGTTGGTTGGTGGCCAACCATGAGCTGACACATGGCCTAGCCATAGGCCACCACGTGGCAGCCCGGGGGCCACCATAATTATGGTTCAAGTCTGGGTAGAGGAATCAAGGATCAAACCCGTGACCTCACACAACAAATCCAACCCCTCCTCCATTACACCATGTACATGTTTCTTAACCATTATGTCATCGGGTTTCATTTGAATTACAATGGCACATTATTCCGAAGGTAGGACCAGCCCACAGAGGGTTAGCCCTTAGTCACGCCTTACTATGTAACCACCAGGGAAGGGTGCAGGGGCCTGGTCAGCGGGGGTGGGCCGTTGGCCTTAGCCCCAGGCACGTGGCCCCCCCACATGGCCACAATTTTTGGAATTCAAGTGTTAGCAAGCATTTAAAGTGTCTGACAATTTCGATCCATTTTCAGCTAAATTGTCGCTCTGTTAGTGCATTTTGGGGCAAAATTGTAGGATGGTGCTAGATTTTGGGGAATTTGTGGTGTGATTAGCAGAATATTGGGAAAGGCCATAACTTCATCAGTTTTTTACCAAATCAGGAGCAAAAAGATGCTACACTGGCATTTTTGGGAATTCTGGAGCCATTGGAATAGGTTTCAAAGCTTTCAAAGCATTGTAAAGTGATGTATTCACATTTTTTAGCATAATAGAGAGGGACAAGCAATTGGAAGCTGGACTAAGGATACATAGCCTAGGAGGGCAGAACTCCTTAATCATGTTCTAATGTGATACTTTTTATGGTGATGTTTATGTCTGATATAAGTTGATGTTCACTCATTTGTTTATGTTAATTTTCACATAAAAACACTCAAAAACCCATATTTAAACTTGCAGATAATTTCATAAATCCTCAAGCATATTTAATATAATCTAAAAATGAATTTTAGCATAATAAAACTAATTTTCTCAATCAGATCACCAATTAAGCCCCCAAATAATATTAAGAGAAAACTTAAAAATAAGCCAAAGTGATAACCTGACTAATAGAGAAAAACCAGTAGCAACCCCCATGGGCACCAAGAAGGGGCAACCCTAACCAGAATAAAAACCAAGGATCAACCAACAATAACCCACAGAAACAAGGCAAGAACAAAAGACTACAAAATAATAAGCCATGTGCTATCTGTAGGGGATAAGGAGGTAAACAAACTATAGTGATGAAAAACGCCTTCCCCCATCAGGGAGTGGTTAATTATCAGCAAAAAACACCCCACTCTCATTTATCTAGAGGGAACCCCCATAACAATCCTAATCATGATATTTTCATGACAAGAGAGGATATCCTCCTTCAAACATGGAATCAAAGTTATGAAGCTCCCCCGGATCCTAATCCATCCACCTCTACCAAATAAATACCTACAGGGCTGTTAACCATTCCTCGACCTTCTACAGAATCTAGGATCAAAATGGTCAAAGTACCTTTATGATGCACAAGACAAAACTTGAAATACGCTCATAGTTACAACATATTCAACGACTTCGCATAATCATTGTCAGCCATGTCAGCTTTAGAAGTCCTGCAAACATGCCCAACCCAATAGAAAGCCTTACTTTCCACTCTAGGCGAAATCAACCCATATGATTCTTACGTAATGGTCTTCGACTTGGATAAATTTACTCCATGGCTACCATTAGTCATTGCTTTCCAAATTCCATTCTTAATTCAAAACATTAACATTCATCATTACATTATCGACGAAGGGGCCTCCACATGTATCATGTCCAAATCCGTTTGGAATAAAATGGGATCCCCCGAAGTCATGCCTTCTGGCATTGCGCTTAGAGCATATGATAGGCGACCTTCTACTCCTATTGGTCTAAACCCTAGCATGTCGGTTAAGTTGGCCGGAAAAACTGTGTTAATAGACATCGAAGTACTAGACACATAGTTGGATTACAACAACGTACTAGGTTGAAGCTACATGTATGAGATACTAGCAGTCACCTCATTGGTGTTCAGAACAATGATGTTTCCCCATGATGGAAAGATCATTACTATTGACAAACTCACATACTATGAGAAGGCAACCTTACCCACACCTAACGATGTGATACCCTTAGTCTCATATTCCCAAGAGTTTATCACTACTTACATTGAGCTCATCCTAGGCCAGTTTAAGCCATCAACACTCCTAGGGACATTCCCAGGTGACCCTCTGGTGCTACAAGAACTTTTCCCAAACATCAGAGCACTAGTGTGCATGATGACTTCATCAAACACCACCCAAAATCAGGAACCAATTCCAGGCTCCACACACTCTACAACTGCTGATTCCATATCCCTACCTCACACCTTTATGCAAACACCCTTTTTATACCCCCCACCTAGCTTTGTCTCGCACCAAGTCATGGAAACCCTTACATTACCAAATATGTCTCTCGCGATACTGGTATGGTACCTATTCCAAATGACCATGTCGACTGATCCAGGACATATCCTGGTAGGTAGTATTCATGTGCCTCCATCTTAGGAAACTATCTCTAGTTAAAACTTTCATGCACCAACACCAACTGGGGCCTCTAAGAAGGCCAAACAAAATTGTAAAAGAGGAGAATCCTCAAACTCCACAGGATACTCCATCTCGTGACATCAATGAGGCATCAACAATCCCATACAATCTTCTGAGTAAGTTCCAAACTAGTATGTGGAATCTATACGAAAATCCATCATAACAATGAAGTGGCCCCTATGTCACATGCATTTTCAGCACGACAATCCTTCCAAACTAATGAAGCACACAAGAAGAGGTTCAAAGCCTCATTCGATCACAACATCACCCCTTGGACATATACCGAGGGGGAGTTAGTCCTCTGCTACGATGTTGCCCAAGAAGTGGTAGGAGCTAGAAAGTTTGAAACCCTTTGGAAGGGCCCATACATCATCAAACATTGCCTCCTCATGGAGGCATACATATTTTCAAAGCCCGGACATTCCTGAAAAATCTCGTCAATGGTCTCTACCTCAAAAAATTCCACCCATAAAATGCTAGAGTAGACATGTATGCACCATGAATTAATTTTTATGATTATCACCTCATCATGGATTCACTCTAAATATCATTTTATCATCATTTGTCAGTAGATGTATCCTCCGCCAGCTTATCATCATGGGATTGTTAACAATGCATCTCGATGGTTGCAAAACCTCATTGTTGCAACTTGGACCAGATACTCTCATGACTAGACACCTCGTCTTTTTAATGGACTTTGTATGGATCAACCACAAATAATCAAGCAGAATACGACACATTCATAGGCCTCTTGGCCAATGCCCACCACCTAGGTATCCATCACCTGCATGTATTCCTTGATTCCCATCTAGTTGTTTTGGAATTAAATAGGACGTTTCAAGTTTTGGATACACACCTTTTCCAGAAGAATCTTCATGCACAAAGGTTAGCTGGACATTTTCATCATATCATATTTACACATATATCAAGGGATCAAAATCACATAGCTGATCACATCGCTAATCAAATCCTAGACTAGCATGCATCACATATACATAATCATCAAGATACATCAAACATTAACATAAGGTACATCTCAAGCAAAATGCAGAAATATATCAAAAGTATAGACACATGTGACACGTCATGAGAGCTGCCAAAAAATAATCTCGTATATACATCAAAAAATATATGAGTATAAAAAATATCACATAGTCCACTAGCCCACGACCAGGAAAAATAAGTCAACAAAATATAGGGGAGCATCCTGATAAATGGGTGCTTGCCCTGGTATATACATAATCACATCTAATAACATCAAGACCATCTAGTCTATCTAGGGCTCTGGCGGCCTAATCTCTACATCTGGAGCCAAAATTGGACCAGCTGTATCCATCGCCATAGCTATACGATGCAAAACTGGTCGATGTGCTCACTCCAATGACATCGTCCTCTCTACAATGACCTCCGCTAGCCCTGCCCATCCATTGATAGGAAACCCTCTAGTGAGAATCTCCACCCTGCCCCAAGCGTCTCGATAACTCTGAAGCTCATCCTTTACAGCGTCCAAGCGCACCTCTGCAGCCTCAACACACTCACACCATCACTTTACTGCCTTGCTCGTCATTGCACTGCTACCCCCTCTAGATGGCCCACCAATCTCTAACTCGTCCCTCTATGTTGGTCACGCAGGCCTACCCTGAGGCCCAACCGGTGGCCTCACCACCCTCAATCTCTATGGTATAGGAGCATCCCCTGTGATGCCAATATGCCTAGGATCGTGGCCTACTAAATAGGCTAGTGGTCATCCCCGTAACCCCACATCTACAAGTAAACAAGAATGGTATCAACATCATCATAAATAAAACATCATAATGATACATGCAAACAAATATAGGTATACAAATGCAGAAATAAAAATATACCTGTTGGTCCCCAAGCATCTCCTGAAGGAAGCCCCATATCTAGATCTCCCCGGAAGTCCGCACCATGATAGGGATACTCCAATATCAACTGAGGGTTGGAGTTAAACCAATCCTCTACAGGTGCATTCCAATAATGGCCTACGTCACCACCCCTAGCTTATGGCATCACAGTTGCCCAACGATGTATACGTGGGACCCTGGCAGGCCCTGCTAGCACTATTAAGATCAGAGGAAGCATAACCACTTACTCATACATGGTAGTGAAATGTACACTCCCATAGAAAAAATTTCTAAGTGCACCATGTTGCACCTGTGTGAGCTGAGACAACATCCCTCGATGCAATAACCAAGCCCAATCCAAAAAGTGTCTCGCTTGTAGTTACTGAAGAACCGTTATATGTGGCCCCGATGCCCTGTTGGGGGTTGTTGATCCCACCAGCCTCACAATCATCATCAACGCTACTCGCCCAATGAGATCTAACATAGTTGTAATCTTAATACAACCCTCCTCATAAGGGTTAGGCCCACAATGAGCCTCACCCTCTACTTGCTTGAGAATCTCATACAAAACCATGTCTTCTGAATCGTTCACATCTAATGGGAGCTTCGTCCAGGTAGCAGATCAACAAGTGCTCATAGAAGGAGTCAAGGAATTCTTGAGTCCCCAATCGACAAGAATTTTTTGCCAGTATAAACATTGATGTCGAGTAACGGAGACAGAGAGCGAGGGACGACCAGACTTAATGGCTGGTATCAGTGTTTCCAACCTCTCCATTTCCCGTCTACAGTCATCAACCAATTCAGGCGTGAGTGCAGTCTGGATGAAGTTTTCTTCTTTGGGACTGCAATTTTTTGTCGTATCAGGCCACCAATTCTGTGTGGAGAAGAACGAGGGTTTGAGATCGTTGAGTAAATCCAAAATGCTCATTTCTGTGTACTCAACTTCTGGGTGTATTCTATTCAGTGCCATTCAATAGAAGCGATTAAACCAGACGCAACTTGAGTTGTTTGTGCAAAGTTTGTTTAAAATTTAGTTGAGGGGTTACAAAATTTTTATTTAATTATCAAAGTTGAGGGGTTCCAAAAAAATTATTTAATTATCAATAATTATTAGTTGGATGGTAGGGATTTAGCATCCACTAAATACTCTAGAATATTCATAGTAGTATACACAAGTCAAAGGTTGAAATTCAACTCCCATTTTGCCCTTTTAATTAAATTTATTAATTTAAAAAAAAAAATTCATATGAAACAAGTTATGATTTTTTGGGCATTGGTACTATAAGTCATGGTATTGACCCATGAAATTGTAACAAAACCTACTTATAGATTAGGAATCTTGCAAAGTGGGGGCCAATCCCATGGCTAAGTATATGTTCCATATTTTTAAAATCTGTAAATGTTTAACTTATATATAATTAATAATAGTAATTGTAATTTAAAAAGTTATTATTTAGTTAATGTTTATTATCTTCTTTTAATTTTAGAAATTTGAGATGTATCATAGAGTGTGTTTTTTTATGCTTATTATAGATTGATGTCTATTAGTGTTTACAAGCAATTTACATGATTGAGTTAGTTTATTTAAAATTTATATTGCAACATTTTATTGATATTGATATTTTTCTAAATATCATGTGTTAACTTCGTGTTAAATATGAAAAGACTGGTCGATTTTTACATACTTAATATTTAAATATAAATTAAGTTATTATAATATAAAAAAATTATCATTATTATAAAATTAATTTTTAAAATAATTTTATATTAATAATATTTAACATAAATTACTATTATTATAAATTTAATTTTATAAAATATTTTAATAATTTAATAAAAACTTGTAAAAATAAATCACTCTAATTATAAATTATATTTTATAACATATTTAAAAATACCTCAACAGGAGACGTGACATTGCTAAAAGTGAAAATTTTTATAACATATTTAAAAATACCTTAACAGGAGACGTGACATTGTTAAAAGTGAAAAACAGGTAGAAAACTGAAGTATGACAACTATAAATTAAAACCCTATGCTGTGATGAAGGCCCAGCATGTTTTCAGGGGGAACACAACGCAGCTGTTGATCTACTATCTAAGGAGACACGGTGAAAGTGACAAGAACCAGGTTTTTTTATTGTGATTGAATTTGGCCTGCATGGTTTAATTTCTGTTTCTGCCTTGAGACTTTTTTTTGCTGTGATTTCTACCGTTGAAAAAAAATGAAAAGAGAAAATAGACAAGACAGTGCAGATAGAAGCAAAAGCAAGAGCCGGAGCCGCAGCAGAAGCAGGAGCAGGAGCAGGAGCAGGAGCAGAAACGGTGACGGCAATGACGATGACTCTACTGCTGGCCGTGGCACATCTCAATCTTTATTGTCCACAGACAATAACAATGGCAACAGAAATCCGCCATCATCTTCTTCTGTTAATTCTGCCATAGTTTGGTGGGCTTCTGATTCATTATCAGTTACTTCTGGTGGAGAAGATGATGATGAAGAGCAGGCACAAAATTCACCTACTTCTCCAACCATTCTGATAGGCACCGGAATTGCAAGTCCAGAGGGAGATACACCCTCTGTCCAGCCATTAGAGCACCCTGTTACTGCAGAGGGCCGAAGTGAGGAAAATGGTGCATCAGATTCTTCACTTTCACCTTTGCCTTGCACTTTTTATGCGTTCAGATCGTTTCCCCCAATGGAAGAAAGGGGTGACGAGAATCCTACAGAAAGTACACGAATGGCCACCATCGGTATGGATGACGATGAATTGTCTTCAGGCGCAAGCATCCCCGCGCCAGAGAGAATTGCTATCGAGCGGGTGCCTCGCATAAATGTTTCGGAGCAGCATGTGACAGACACCAGTGTCTGCGTAATTTGCAGGGAGCTGTTTCAATTGGGGGAGGAAATCAATGAGATGGAATGCCGCCATATTTTTCACCAGCGTTGCTTATTCCCATGGCTGAACCTGAGCGCTACATGTCCAGTGTGCCGATCCCCCCTCCCTCCTGCTTGATTTAGCACGTTTTCGTTTTATGTTTCTCGTCTTTTATTAAAATTTCTAAATAGATTATCTGGTCCGATTTTGAGTTCACGAATATGACACAGATGAAGTTCCATATATATTATGAATAAAGAAGTGTCATTAATTGGAGCGAGCATTCACTGAGCTCTTTTGTATTTTATTGTTTTTCACATTGATAAGATTATTTTGAGATTTACAGAGGTTTGAGTAATTTTTATTTAGTTCAGAAATATTTTGGAATAGGTTTTTCTGTTTATCAAGTTGTTTATGATCTCGTAGTAGGTATTTGATTTTGGGTGGCTTTATTTATTAGGTTTATTCTCAACAAGTTTTACTAGTGAGACTTGGAAAAAAATATTTTGGAATAGCTTGAAAAAGTTTGAGGTAAATATTTTTTTTTTATCTTGTTCTTTTTCTTGTTGTATCTTCTCAAAATATATAGTAAAAAGGAAGTTTAAGATGAGTGCAGTTCAAAATTTATAATAAAAAGAAGTTTAAGATGAGTGCAATTCAAGGCAGTTCTTGTTGGCAGTGGGCTTTTTTTTTAAATATAGTAATAAAATTTTCACTTATTTATATAATCTTTTTAAATAAAATAAAAACATGATGTGATTAATCCTGAAGTCAATTTCATTAAAATTCAAAACTTATTTGTTAAAAATAATTTTTTAATATATCACTAAATATTATTTCAATCATATTTACAATATAATTATTATTATGTTTGAAATGTTACAATATAATATTTTTTATTATTATTTGTATTTTATATTTTTTATCAGTTAGAAAACAATCCAATTTATATGTTTTTTAATAGTAAATAATTGAAGTTATATATAATTTTTAGAAAATTATTAAATCCAATTTATATGTTTTTTAATAGTCAGAAATAATTCAAGCTATATACAATTTTTAGAAAATTATTAATTCTGATTTTTGTGGTGTAGAAATTGTTTTTACATATACTTTTTAATTAATTCAAAAATCTAATTTATATTTTTTATTATAAATTAGAAATAATCAAAATTATATAAAATATGATAGTGAGGGATCATCAATTTTCATTGTAGATAATTTTTAGGCAATTATTAATTCTAATTTTTGTTTTTGTAATATAGAAATTGTTTTCATATATTTTCAATTAATTTTTTTATTATTAATTAGGAATAATTAAAATTATATAGTATATGATGCTGAGGGATTATTAATTTTTATTCTCTTTATATTGAAGTAGAAGTTCTCTTCATGGAGAACGCCTGGCGAGGCTAGATGTTTCGCTCCACGTGCTTCATTTGGATACATGGCAGTCGATGGAGATCGATGACAAGGTTTTTCTTTATGGTGTTAAGTACCAAAATCAAAAGGCCAGCGAGAATTTCTGGAGAATATTTGATTAAAAAAATTTAATTAATATTATTTACCTATAAATTAAATTTTTATTTTAAACTATAATTATTAATAATAATAATATTATTATTTAATTTTAAAACAATTTAACCATTACAATTTCTTTCCTATAAAAAGGGTATATCTAAAATTGTTTTTCTTTAATTTATTAAAACAACATATATTTTCATAATGATAAGATTTATTTTTGAGCATGTTAATTTTTTAATTTAAAAATTTATTCATAAATTTTTATATTTATTATTATCATATAAATTAGAATATAATTTTATATATTTAAAATATTTTGATTATAAAAAATTTAATTAATATTATTTACATATAAATTAATTTTTTTATTTTAAATTATAATTATTAATAATAATATTATTATTATTTAATTTTAAGATCACAGTCAAGCTAGACACCAAACTGGTGCATGAGATCCTTTTGTTTATAAGATAAGGGACTCATCTCTTCAGAGTGTTGATAAGACTGCTAAATCTAAGAAGACATACGTACTTTGCTAAATCTAAAAAGACATACATACTCTACCTTTCTCGTTTTAAGTCTGTAACCTCTTAGGAAAAAGCACATGCTCTTAACCATTAAACACATTCAAACTCTATAAATTACATATTAATAATATTATTACCTTCAATACTATATATAAAATACTTATAAATTTCAAATACATCCGTAACACAATAATATTTAAAATATATATAAATTCCAAAATATAAATATGTAATAATCAACCCATTCCCTTTATAATTAAAAGCAATTCTTCTCTAAAACTCATATAAATAAAATTTAAATATATTAATACAATTTTAAAGTAATATTGATTACTCTAAGCTATTAGGCTATTTAGTTGAGAAACTCTATCTTTCCATGCTGTATTGAACTCCCTTATTTATAAAAAAAGTTGTTTTGTTTTGTTTTTTTTTTTTTAAATAATCTAATATTATTTTAAAATTTAAGAATATATTTTAAATTAAAAATATATTTTACTATTTAGTAATAATAAAAATTAATGTAATGTTACAGAGTAACCTGAAGAGTTAATATGTATTTTTTGTTTTCACAAATTTCCAAATAATTTATTAAATTTATCGGATACAATCAATTAACGTATTTGTTTAACAAACATGGAATTGAGAGTAGCGTCCACTTGTGGCATGCCTTAAAAGGCATCGTGCAAGCACTTGTAGCATGGACACTATAGATCACGAGCTTCTTTGCATGTAAAAAAATGAAAACTATGTATGAAATTGCATGTATTTTAAATTGAAAACTATGCATCAAATTGCATGCATGTGTCATGACATTCAGTTTCTTAGTGTGAATAAAATTACTTTTGAAATTGGATTTATGTAATGTTTTTATTTTAAGAATTCTAATTTGTTTAATGGAGGTAAACTTGTAAGCTTTTATGTATGATTTGGAATTTAAAGAAAAAGTTTTATAAATATTTAAAAAATATATTTTTAATTAAGGAGATATTATTATAAAAAAAAATATGAATTTAAAGAAAAAATATTAATTAAAAATTTTATTATGAAATTTTGTTTCAAATAGTTTCTTTGTCAACAAAATATCTTTTATTGGTTTTTTTACTTTACAATATCTAAAGAGTATTTTTTTCTTCCAAAAAGTATTGAATTACAAATTTACAAATATTGTATGAAAAATATATAGTAGAAAATGTATGAAAGATATGAAGATCTTTACACTCAAAATATAGTGGTGGCTATGCCAATAAATGTTCAAACATGTATATGACTTGAACTAGAGTTACATGTGGGAGGGCGTATTTATTGTAAAGTTAGTAAGATAAAATTGAATTTAACTCCATTCCAAATTCCAAAATATTTATAAAATATGTCAAATAGGAGCAAAGTTAACCATTTGACTTTCCTCGTGTGACTAAGGATTGTAGAATACTTCATAATCTACAATTGAGAATATTTCAGAATCTATAATCAAGATAAGGATAGTCATTATACCTTCAGAATTTGTCATCAAAATAAGGATGAACTCTAATAGCAAGTCGATTCATAGCATGGAAAACTTTGGAAAAAGGTTGTGGTTGAAGAAATGACATCACTAAAAAAATGAAGTTTGGGATCTAGTGGAGTTGTCAGCTAGAAGAAATCTTATTGGCAGCAAATGGGTAGTTAAGAAGAAGTTGAATGCAAAAGCTAGAGCAAAGAATTACAAAGCTCAATTAGTTGTAAAAGATGAGAATTACAAAGCTCAATTAGTAGTAAAATATTATTCCCAGATAGATGGAATTGACTTTAGTGAGATTTTTCTCATGTTGCCAAGTTAGGGATTTCTTTGATCTATCTTTGTTGCTTTTGATTTTGAAGTAGAATAGATAGATGTGAAGACAACGTTGCTATATGGGAATTTGGAAAAAGAAATCTACATGAAGTAGCTATAAGGTTTTAAAAAGTCTATGTATGCATTAAGGAAATCACTAAGTATGTGGTATCAAAAATTTGATACTTATATATTGGGGTTTGGCTTCATAAGGAGCAAAGTGGACAACTTTGTTTATTTCATATTAATTTGTGATCATCATATTTATTTGATTTTGTATGTGGATAATCTGTTGTTGATTTCAAATGACAAGGAAATCATCGAGAAAGTGGAAACTCAATTGTCCTCTAAATTTCACATGAAGGATATTGTGCAATATTCTTTTCAGTTTGGGAATGGAAATTAAAAAAGATCAAGAAAACATGAAATTTTGGTTAAATCAAAGCAAATATGTTGAGACAATTTTGTAGAGTTTTAATATGTAAGAATGTAAACTAGTAAATGTCTATATTCATCTATGTGTAAAGTTATCTGAAAAACAATGTACCAAGACACAGAAAGAGGAAGAACACATGTTTTGTGTTCCATGTACCTTTAAGGTTGGAAGTTTCATGTATGCAATTTATTGTACTAAACTAGACATTAAACATGCAGTGAGAGTGTTGAGCAGGTATATGTCATAACTAGGGAAGGAGCATTAGAAAACGTGTTGTATGTTGTGTGAAATGTAGATGGAGGGTGGAAAACCCCTTCCACGTAAGTTTGGGGGTAGAGCCCCTGAAAAATTATTTGTGTTTTTTCTACTTTTGTTTTTCATGGTTTTTGGCACATGGTGTATTTTCCATGGTTTTGTAGTTTTGATTAAGGAATTACAATTGCATTCCAATCCACAGTAAATGGATTGACATTTTGTTGATGCCATATATATATATATATATATATATATATATATATATATATATATATATATATATATATATATATATATATATATAGGTTTTAGCCTTGTACAATTAATTGATAAAAATAGATTTTTGATAAAAAAAATAAAGTTGTATTTGTCTGAGCTACTGTCTATGAGTCGAAGTTAGCAGTAAGGCACTGGTAGAGAGTTGTGAAGTCGAAGGACTGCCGTGTTTGCTTTCCTGGTGCACAAAGACTTTGTTTCTCCTTTGTTCAGGTGCTTACTTATACTTAATCTCAATGGCTGGTTATATGAATGAGTTTACTCTTCATAAACCCGAAGACAGAAAGATAACTCATAAGAATAGATGGTATTTCCTCAATAAATTCCTAAATAGATCTCATAATGATGAAATCCTTTATAATGAAAAAGTATTGGTACAAGAATTTGAACCTCAGCCTAATTGGACACTGCCAGAAATAGAAGTTGATAAGCTTTATAAGACTCCTGTCTTTCAATTTCGTGTTGCTCAACTTTTCAGATTTACTTCTGTAAATATTCCTATTTCTACTGGTCAGTCAGTTTACCAGATTCCTTTGATCAAGAAAGATGACATAGAATGGGGGTTAGAGAATGGTTATAAATATGTTCATATAGGAATGATTCAGTTCGGCATCAATCCTCCAGTCTGACCTGGTTTGAATACTTCATGTTTGACTTTTGTATTAGATACTAGGATGAATAACTTGCATGATGCTTTGTTAGGAGGCTTCTAGAGTCCTCTCAATAATGGCCCTGTTTGATCTTCTTTCATTCCTCGTTATCAAGTTTCTTTAACTGACCCATATATCAATGAATCCCTTAATGCTTATATACAGTTTTATGGTTTTGATGTTGCTTCCCAATCTCAAATTGCTCAGCTGCATGCATCTATCTGCCTACGGTTTGACTCTACTACTATGCCTGCACTCAATCCTAAGTTGAAAGACAGAGCTTTGAAAGAAG
The DNA here is from genome assembly GCA_031772625.1 of Pinus tabuliformis. Taxonomy (NCBI): domain Eukaryota; kingdom Viridiplantae; phylum Streptophyta; class Pinopsida; order Pinales; family Pinaceae; genus Pinus; species Pinus tabuliformis. The sequence continues at coordinate 296,164,282 of CM062814.1, forward strand.
GAGTAATTGTTGGCCCTGAAAATACTGCTCCACTACAGATTGGCTTTTGTGAATGTACTTTGCCTGATAAGTGGAATAGTACTTATGTTTCATTATCACAGAAATATCGGCAACTTAATACTCTAAAGACACCTCAACACTTGTCTTTGATTCAACATCCTGATGGTACATCTGGATTAAAGCTTAGTTCTCCAACACTTACTCAATCCATGTCTGTTGTCAGTGCATCTCCACTCTTAAGGGGTAGGGATCCTACATCCTCTTCTTACCTCTCCGTGCCCAGCCACATGCTAGCTATCCCAAGAAGGATGACCCAAAGGTCCCAATCTCATAAATCTGTTGATTTCCAATTTTATGTTCCATCTAATTCCTTTCAGGCTGAACAATCTCATTCTCCTAAAAATGATTCTCAAGTCTTCATTCCTAATATTAAAAGCTTTTCTCTTCCAAGAGCTCAATCTGAGATATCTACAAAAATACATGAGATGAATTTAGAACCTGGAAATACTAGAAGAACATTCAGTAGTGGAACAAAGAAAGTAGTCCTACAATGGTTATCTATGAAAGATATGTCTGATCTAGATTGGACAGAATCAACAAAGTTACACAACTATACAAACTATCAAATTGTTTGTATGTTGCAAAATATTTATGATATAGCCAGAGATGTTTTAGAAGTCAAAGAGCATATTAAAAAATTTCATTCTGGCTACAATGAAATTTTGGGCACACAGAACGAACATACCCAACAATTTAATGATATTAATTCTAATATGGGTATTATTTCCAAATCTCTTGGTCATCTGAAAGATGCTCTTTCGGCCCCTACTTCTCCTCCACATTACAGAGAAGTAGACCTGTCAAGTTCCAAATTAACATTTACTTATTCTGAACCTGAGTCCTCCAATAAAAGTATTCTTTTTAAGGGGGTAAAGGATATTGGTAAACTTTAGATTGAAAGAATTCAGGAAGGTATAGATTTAGCTAAGGAGAAAACAGAATTAATGAGAAATCAGCTAAACAAATTTCCTTCTCTTGATAGTCGGAGACTACTCAAATAGTATGTTAGTCTCAAAAGTTTGATTCAAAATTGTCAACCATCTACTCCAAAAGAAATATTAGCCATGTCTGGAGTAACTGCTAACCAAGGTGAGTCAAGTTTTAAGAGAGATAGACATAATCCTTATTTCTTTTCACACAAATGAAGGAAAGACCAAGAGGACACTACTACTCATGAAGCTTCTGCTTCTAGTCCTTTTGGTAGATATTCAGAAAGATTACAGACCACCTCCACAAACTTAGATAATCCCTCAGGAAAGGGATATGGTAATACTTTGCTAGTGAATATTGATTTCTTAAGTAATGAAGAAGTGATTAATGTCCTACATAACATTCGTGCTTGGGCATTACAAAGGAAAGCAGAAACTAAGGCAAGCTGGTCTGATATTGTTACCCAGATTGTTTGTGTTAGGACTCTGGACACCACATATCTCCACAATGGTATGATATTGTCCACTTTGGGCCTAACCCCTCATGGATTTGTTTTTGGCCTTTACCCCAAAAGGCCTCATACCAATGGAGATACTTGTTCATCCTTATATACCCATGATCCTCCCCACTTCTAGTCAATGTGGGACTTTGGTCGTATACCCAACAATCCTCCCCTCGAACAAAGGACCATCGAGCCTCCCCTCAAACGATTATCCATCCGTCCACTCTCTACCAACTAGGATTCTCCACTCCAATGCGTTGGAAGCACACGCCTTACATGGAAGCACCACTTGCCTCGAGAGCTTGCTCTTCCCAGGTCAACTCCTCTTCACCGTGTTGGGACCAGGACACGTCCATGAAGAATCTGGAGCACACCGCCTGTCTAACCGAGCTCATCCACGGATCCCATCGTGATATTACCGGGGCCCACCACCTTTGTTCGGCATTCCGAGAATTCATCCACTTGGCTAACTTCGGGGCATGGCTCTGATACCACTTGTTAGGACTCTGGACACCACATATCTCCACAATGGTATGATATTTTCCACTTTGGGCCTAAGCCCTCATGGATTTGTTTTTGGGCTTTACCCCAAAAGGCCTCATACCAATGGAGATATTTGTCCATCCTTATATACCCATGATCCTCCCCACTTCTAGTCAATGTGGGACTTTGGTCGTATACCCAACAGTTTGGTATTTTACTGGTATTGCAAAAATGTGGTGGGATAAATTGTCTGATAGAGATATTGTTATGAAACCAGCTCAAAAAAAGATAGAAAAGAGAGATCCACGCCTTAGAATTCAGCCTCTTCGAGGGGGCAACCTCCTTTACATTACATAAATGAACAATTCTTGGATGATACAAATGAAAAACCTCCTTTCTATATATAGGAGTCTAAGGGTCACAATATAATCAAAGCCTACATAACAATAATATTATAAGGCACAAAAATAACAATAGAGGGATTCTATGTGGCACAATAGTAACAATATGGGCACTACATGGGTACAACAATATAAATAAGGGGTATAACTACAATAGTAATGGGGTAATCACTAGTATTATAGGGACCCAACATGCCCCTCTCCTTCAAAAAAGTGTTGTCCTCAACGCTTGAGTAGTTCTGGATACTTCTGCATAAAATTCTCATCCTCCCATGTGGAATCTTCAGCGGATAAGTTCTTCCACTTGATAAGATACTCTGAAATTGATCGATTTCGTAGCTGTCGAGTTCTTGTTTCTGTGACTGCTTCCGGTTCCAATATAATTTTTCCTTCCTCGTCAAGTTCTGGCAATATTGTTTGAACTGGGAGCTTGTCGCCTATAACCTTCTTTAAACATGAAACATGGAAAACTGGGTGCAATCGAGAAGCTGCAGGAAGCTCCAATTTGTATGCCATAGTACCAATCTTTTGCAACACCTTGTACGGACCATAATACTTTGGTGATAATTTATTATCCTTCTTAGCTTGCTTGAGGGACATTTGCTTATATGGTTGTAGCCGTAGGAATACCCAATCACCTACATCAAAACTTCTTTCACTGCGATGTTGATCTGCCTGTTGTTTCATTCTATTCTGTGCCAACACGAGGTTATCCTTTAAGAGTTGGAGGACTTGTTGTTGATGTTCGATGTGATGTTCCACTGCCTGAACCTTAGAATTTTCTCTTAAATATGATGTGATGGATGGTGGTTGATACCCATAAAGTGCCATAAATGGGGTCATTTTTGTTGCTGTATGGAAGGAAGTGTTATACCACCATTCAGCCAGAGGCAACCATTTGACCCATTGTGTCTGTTTATCAGATACAAAGCAACGAAGATATCCTTCCAAACATTTGTTTACTATCTCAGTTTGCCCATCAGATTGAGGATGATAAGATGAGCTATGAGCTAACTGAGTACCAAGACAAGAAAATAATTCTGTCCAAAAATTTCCAGTGAAAATGGGATCTCTGTCACTTACAATAATCTTTGGGTTTCCATGTAGCTTTTGAATTGTTTCCATAAATGCAGTAGAAACTGTACTGGCTTTAAATGGATGTGATAATGCACAAAAGTGTGCATACTTGGTAAGTCTGTCAACTACCACCATGATGACACTCTTTCCCTCAGACTTGGGTAAACCTGTGATAAAATCCATTGAAACCTCCTCCCAACGTTGGCTTGGAATGGATAAAGGTTGTAATAGACCCGGTGTCTTAATTGTTTCAACTTTATTTTGTTGGCAAACCAAACATTCTGCCACAAACTTTTGAATATCTGATTTAAGGCCATCCCAAAAAAATTCCTTCTTAACCCTGTGGTAAGTTTTTAAAAATCCTGAGTGCCCTCCTAAGGGAGAAGTGTGCAATTCCATAAGAATCTTTTGTTTTAGCTGGGAATTCTTACAGAGGTATAAGCGATCTTTGTACCATAACGAATCATTTTTCCAGCTAAATGTATCAGACGTACTGGAATCTTGTTGTAGCTTTCGAATAAGTGCCCACACTTCTTCGTCATTCTTCCATTCCTCCCTTGCTTCGTTTATCCAATCTGGTTGGATAATAGAAATGGCGCACAACAATGCTTCCACATCCTCATCCTTTCTTGAGAGTGCATCTGCCACCACATTTTGCTTCCCCTTTTTGTAGATGATTTCAAAGTCATAACCCAACATCTTTGTGACCCACTTTTGTTGCTCTTCAGAGGATAATCTTTGTTCTAAAAAGTATTTAAGGCTATCATGATCCGTTTTTACCTTGAAGTGTCTTCCCATTAGGTAGGGTCGCCATTTCTTAAGTGCATGGAGTATTGCCAACATTTCCTTCTCATAAATAGCTTTGCTTAAAAACTTTCCCTTGATTGGACGACTTTCAAAAGCAATGGGTCTTTCATCTTGCATTAGAACAGCACCAATTCCATTTCCTGAAGCATCACATTCCACAATAAAGGTTTTTGTGAAGTCCGGTGTAGCTAAGACCGGTGCTTGGCACATTGCCTCTTTAAGATGTTCAAAGGCCTTTGTTGCTTCCGGAGTCCATGAAAATGCATCTTTCTTCAATAATGTTGTTAGAGGTGCTGCTATTCTCCCATAATTCTTAACAAACTTGCGATAATACCCTGTCAACCCAAGAAATCCTCGCAGATGCTTTATGGATGTGGGGATTTTCCATTCCTTAATGGCTTTAATTTTGCTAGGGTCTACCTTAACTCCTTCATGAGATACAATATGACCCAAATATTCCACCTCCTGGACTCCAAAGAAACATTTGGATCTTTTTGCATATAATTGTTTCTCCTCCAATAGTTGTAGCACCCTGTCAACATGTTCAACATGATCCTTCCAAGACTTGCTGTAGATTAGTATATCATCAAAAAATACTAACACAAATTTTCTAAGGAATGGTTTGAAAATTGAATTCATCAAACCTTGAAATGTTGAAGGTGCATTGGTAAGGCCAAAAGGCATGACCAAAAATTCATAATGACCCTCATGAGTTCTAAATGCCGTTTTCGGAATGTCTTCAATCTTCATTCTGATTTGATGATATCCTGAACGAAGATCCAACTTGGTGAAGTAAATTGATCCATGCAATTCATCCAGTAATTCATCAATGACAGGAATGGGGAACTTATCTTTAATAGTGAGCTTGTTGAGCTCCCTATAATCTGGACACATGCGCCATGATCCATCCTTCTTGTGCACCAATACTACTGGAGCAGAGAAAGAACTTTGACTCGGTTGAATTATACCAGCCTCTAGCATTTCTGCAACCATACGTTCAATTTCACTTTTTTGGACATAGGGATATCTGTACGGCCTGATGTTTGGAGGAACACTTCCTGGAATCAGATGAATAGCATGATCATGATCACGCATAGGTGGGAGACCTTTGGGAGTCTCAAATACCTTGGAATGATTGTCCAGGACTTTTTGGAGATCTGGAGAAATAGATGATTCCAATGTGGAAACATCTAGCGAACATAATTGTGCAATTACACCTCTTTGCTCCTTTTTTAGAAGCTTTGTCATACCATTAGAGCTGATTATCTTTCCTGGTTTCCCTGCAATACCCCTTAATTCAACTTCCTTTCCTTCCACAGAAAATTTCATGAAAAGTTCTTGAAAATTAAAAGCTATTGTACCCAAGGATTGTAGCCATTGGACTCCTAGTACAACATCAGCACCTCCCATTGGAATGGAAAGCATTGGGCTAGTCAATACATATTCTCCCATGGATAGCTTGATATTATGGCACTTTCCAGAGCAATTTATTGTTCCTCCATTTGCAATCATCACTTGACACTCTGGTGCTGGATATAGGAAGCAATTCAATTCTTTTGCTACCCTACAATGAATAAAATTGTGGGTGCTTCCTGAATCAATCAACACTATTACCTTTTTCTTCTTGATTTGTCCTTCTATCTTGATGGTTTGAGGAGTGGTAATTCCCGCCAATGCATTACAAGATATGGTCGGATTTATTTGTTCTTCATCTAGGCTTTGTTCCTGGAATATATCCTCTTCTTTTGACCTTTCTTGCTCCTTTTCTTCTTCCTCTTCACAATCTATGTAGAATAATTTCTTCTCAGCACACTTATGACCTTTTGTGTATTTGCTATCACAATTGTAACAAAGCCCTTTTGCTCTTTTTTCTTCCAATTGTTGTGGTGTCAACCTTGTAGGTTGTGGAAGACTATGGGCAACAACACTTCCATCTTTATAGTTGTGAATGGTATGCTTCCTAGTTGCCATAATTTTGCTTTCCATTTTTCTTGCTAACCTGAATGCCTTCTCTAATGAATCAGGTTCCCAAAGGCGCACATCATGTTGGATATTATCCTTTAAAGACCCTATGAACACATCAATCCTATGCTCCTCTGGAATATCTTTTACCCTTATGTTCAATTTTTGGAACTCCTCAATGTGCTCCATTATTGAACCCTTTTGTTTGAGACTTATCAATTGGCTAAAAAAAGTGTTGCTTTTTGTATCCTCATAATGTGCTATCAATTCTTCCGTAAAAATTGCCCAAGTGATAAATTGTTTACGAGAACAAAGCCATTGATACCATACAAACTGATTTGGTTCCAAATATAAAGTTGCCATACGTACCTTTTGTGTGTTTTGCACATTATTGAGATCGAAGAATTGCTCCATCTGTAATATCCATGTGGCGGGATCCTTGCCATCAAACTTCCTCATATCGATTTTTGGAACATGGTGAGTCTTCGATCCAACATTAGAGTCTATGGAATCATGATTAACATTTCTTTTGTTCTCATCATGAGTTTCCTTTACTACTCTTTCACCCTTAGTGACTATTTCTTGTAGCAACTTATCCATCTTATCATCCATGCCATCAATTTTAGCTTCCATGCCATCCATCTTAGCTTCTACACCTTTCTTTAAACCATCCATCTTAGCTTCTACATCTTTCCTTAAACCATCCATTTTAGATTCTGTTGCTTTTTGTGCAAGTGACATTTGTTGCACTTGTTCTTGTAATTTTGATATATCATGTAGCATTTCTTCTTCTTCTTCATGAGTCATGCTAGAGCTTTCAGGTTCCTTACTAGGTGTTTGCATTTTCTTTCCTCGTGGCATCAGTTACCGATAATAATTCTCTAATATTCCCTTTGAATTCCTTCAAAATAAATTTTCAAACCAAGCTTAAGCAAAAATTAAAGAAAATCTACACACCTTTTTTCACTTTGTAGGAGCTCGATATTGCCTCTGATGTATCTCTGTACTTTCTGATTATCTAGTTCTGAATTTGTGACCTGTAGTAGCCCTCTGTGTCCTCTTTCCAATGCCACAAGTCTGACCCAAATTGGATTTCCCACAGTTACTTGATTATAGACTAGTTTAGTAGAGCGAACTTGGACGACGTGCCACGTGTCACTGTTTCAACCTTTGACTCTGAAAAATATATAAAAGAAAACTACAGTCCGTCCTCTTTCTGTACCTTCTTACGAAATTTCAATCCAATGCTCAGAAAGAAAGTTATGACGATTTTCCCTAGGTCACATGTTTTGAGTGTAATTCAAGAGTCTGCAAGAAGACCAACTGCCTCAGATCATATCTCCGCAAATATCGCGCGACAAACTCTGAAATTCAGACCCAAGGTTCAGCACGATTTCTTCTCAAATGGGTTTTTTTTGCGACTTCTGAAACGTCACAGAAAAAAAGCTATAGCGAAAATTCCACGATGACCTGTTTGGAGCAGCGAAACCCTAGAATCCAAAGCTCTGATACCAAATGTTATGAAACCAGCTCAAAAAAAGATAGAAAAGAGAGATCCACGCCTTAGAATTCAGCCTCTTCGAGGGGGCAACCTCCTTTACATTACATAAATGAACAATTCTTGGATGCTACAAATGAAAATACCTCCTTTCTATATATAGGAGTCTAAGTGGTCCCAATACAATCAAAGCCTACATAACAATAATATTGTAGGGCACAACATTAACAATAGTGGGCTTCTATGTGGCACAATAGTAACAATATGGGCACTACATGGGTACATCAATATAAATAAGGGGTATAACTACAATAGTAATGGGGTAATCACTAGTATTATAGGGACCCAACAGATATGACACAGATTGTTGAAAATGAAAATGATCCCTTGAAAGCCTTGTTTGATGCTTTAAAACATGAGTTTGTGGGATGGGTACCAGAAGACTCAGCTCATCATGCCCAGTTATTCCTGTCTCAGAAATTATGTGATATTGATTATCTACAAGAATATTTTTGCACTATGCAAAAATTGCTTTATCAAGCTCATGACTCTCATAATGTTGCATATCTGAGATATTATATAGCCTCTATGCCAGGAAAAATCCCAGATCTGATAAATCAGTACATAGAGACTAATAAGGTCAATATTGAAAATTCATCTTTTGCAGCCGTCCATCAGATGATAGTCTCTATACTTCAAAGAGAGTGTGTTGCGGAAAAGGCTAAAAAGAATTTCAAGAAGCAGATGCATTTCAGCACCAAGTTATGCAATACTTTTCTTGAAACATATAATTTTGGTTGCCATTCAAAATCCAAGAACAAAGCATTGAAGAAATCTAAGGCTACTTGTTCATGTAAGCCTGAGAGGTATTTTCCTAAGAAAAAGAAACATTGTGCTTCCAGAAAAACTTTCAGCAAAAGAAGAGTAGTATTTAGGAAAAGATCAAGACCTTCAAAGAAAGTTACTTGCTTTATTTGTGGGAAAGAAGTTCACTATGCAAATAGTTGTAGAGAGAAGAAAGATGAGAAACAAATGGAAATTATGGATATTTTCTCTACAATTCATGATCTGAAAGAATGGGATCTTATATCTCATTCTGAAGGTGAATATTTTGAGGTTTCTAGCCCCTCATCATCTGATACTGAAGAAGATATTCCTGATATAAGAAGAATAGATCTGGATGACAGTTCCTCTGGTTCAGAAGAAACTTTTATTCCTGACGTAAAAATGTTTTACAGTTCTTCTGACAATTTACAGATGAAGATTGCAACAGTCAAAGCTGAATTGGCTCAACTTGATCCAGTCCAGTTCATTGCAAGAAGAAGATTGGCAGAAAAACTTGAAAGTCCAGAAAAACAGCTACCTTATGGAAAGAGGAATAAAGAAAATTTCACAGATGAAGAGTTCATAGAAAAAGAATTTGATTCCCTGTTCAAGCCACTCCAGATAAAAGAAAGTTAATCATCAGATTCAGGTATGGATAAAATCAGTTCTTTAAATAACAAGATAGAATAATTAGAATCCTCAATTCATCATACTAGCTCAGAGATGATTCAGTTATCATCCAAACTCCAAATCCTTATCTCAGATTATGATGATTGTAATTCCAAAGTATCTAGTTTGTTGCTTAAGAATGTTTCAGAAAAATTCCCTCAGAAAGATACCAGTATAGAAGTAGTCAAAGTAATGGGAATTGGGGATAGAGTGGCAATCCCTATCAAAATCAAATTGCCAAAAATAAAAGATTACACTCTAGATGCTCAAATTGATTCTGGAGCCATGAGTAGTTGCTTCAAGTATGGTGCAATTCCGTCCTATTATTGGTAGCCGACTAAATTGAAGTTTAGAGCTATTACAAAAGATGTAATGGAAATCAATCACATAGCTCCTGGTTTTCCAATTTATTTGAATGATGCCCAGGTGAAAGTTACATTGTACAGTTTTGATACAGGTTCTGACTTTCTTTTAGGACAATATTTTTTGAATGATCTATTGCTTGTCACTTTTGGTAAAGGCATAGTCACCTTCAGCACCTATGAACGTCCATTTAGCTTGCCCTCGTCTAGTGATTATCAAATAAAAGTACAGCCGACACACCAAGATCTAGTCTACCACAGCCTCCAAGATCTAACCAAGATTAACAGGATTGTCAAGAATGCAGAACTTCATGGTCCCAAAACTTCGGAGAAAATATCAGACAAGCTTTGGAAAGATTGCACTGCCTCTAGGACTTATGCATTCTGGACCCGAGAAAAGTATTTTGTGGCCCTTCCTTATAAAGAGAATTATGTCCCAAAACCACAAAAAGCCAGTGCTAATCATATGAGCCCCTCAGAGCAAGATTTATGTCGACAAGAGATAGCACAATTATTAGAACAGAAACTGATAGAGCCTTGTAAAAGCCCTTGGGCTTGTCCTGCATTTTATGTGAATAAACACAGTGAGTAGAAAAGCAGTAAGAAGCAGCTAGTCATTAACTACAAAGCTCTGAATGATGCCTTGTTGGCAATCCGGTAACCTTTGCCCAAAAAAGAACTATTACTTGCCAAAATTGCTAATGCTAATGTTTTCAGCAAATTTGACTTAAAAAGTGGTTTTTGGTAGATAGGCATTCTTCCTGACGATAGATACAATAATTCTTTTACAGTCCCCCATGGCCAATATCAATAAACTGTAATGCCTTTTGGTTTGAAAAATGCTCCATCAAAATTTCAGAAAAGGATGGAAGACATTTTTTGTGGGGAGGATTACATAATAGTATACATAGATGATTTTATTATCTTTAGCAGAGATGTAAATAGTCACAAGATGCATTTAGAGAAGTTTTATGAGTTGGTTTATAAGCATGGTCTTGTTCTTTCAGATTCAGAAGAAAATTTTCAAATTGGTAAAGTCAGAATAGACTATTTGGGACTGCATATAGAACAAGGACATGTAAATCTACAACCTCATGGTCTAACCCATTTGGTGAAATTTCCTAACGTTATTCCAGATACTAAAACATTGCAGAGATTTCTTGGTTGCTTGAATTATATAAGACAATTTTATGAGAAACAAGCAGATGATACAAAAGTCCTTCAGAAAAGATTAAAGAAGCAAGCAACAAGATGGAAAGAAGAGATGACCAATGCAGTCAGAAGCATTAAAATCAAAATCACATATTTGCCAAAGCTTAAGCTGCCAGATACTAATCTTCCATTTATTCTTGAAACAGATGCTTTGGATCATACTTGGGTTGCAGTATTGTTGCAGAAGCATGGAAGAAAAGAATTGGTATGTGCCTATTCCTCCTGTACATTTGATGATACTAAAAGAAAGTATCCTTATTCACATAAAGAGATACTAGCTGTTAAAAGAGGAATAAAACAGTTTCATTTGTTCCTAAAATGTGTCATATTCTTAGTCAAAACGGATTTGAAACATATGAAGAGCATTTTGGCAAACAAAAGACTGCTTGAGCAAGGAAGTACCAGGCTATTGAGATGGGCATTATGGCTTGATGGTTTTGTTTTTGATATAGTCTATAAATCCAGTGCTGAAAATTATCTTGCTGATATGCTTACAAGAGAAGGTTCACAGGAAATCAAAGAAATCAAAATGTTCAGGAAATTACGACAAGATGAAGCTTCAAGTTTAGTCTAGTCTAGAAGAGTCAGTCAAGTAATAGTTTGTAGTCAGTGTCATTACCATTTTTGTTGGGATTGTTTTGTAAAAAAGTTTGAGTCTTTACCGATAAGTCTTAGGGAACTAGTTTTACAAAAATGGTTTGATTCTGAGGATAGCATGTCGTCATATGCTAGAGAGTTACCATATAGAGAGATACCTTGGAGAGTTTATTATACCTTGTCTAGAGAAGCAGAGTCTTCATATCTTGCATTCATCCAGAACACTGACTGGACATGGCATGATTACTTTACCATTCATCGGAAAGCCATAATACATGGGTCTGTCAGAGTCATATTTTTTGCTATAAATATAGATAGTGTTGTCAATTGGTGGAGTCCTTGGTTCAAAATATTTTTGGTCAAGTATATTCCAAGAGTCAATTGGATGTTAGAACATGATACTAAGTGTACACTTAGTACTCTAATGTGCGAATCGCATATAGCTGCTCAGAATGATTATGTCATAGAGTTCACATTAGTTCATCAGGATTCAATGGTAGTTGCAAATGAAAGAGACCAATCTTTTAGTGTCTTTGTAAGTTTCCAAGGTAGGATTTCTGTCGAAGAACAATACAGGCCTCAAAATCTATATTCATTCCCATTTTATTATTGTTTTAGAGAAAAGATCCCCCATGGTTATACATTCCTAATGAAGTTTTTGCCCCTGAGTTAAATGGCTTAATATATTATTATCAAGAAAGGGATCCTCATCATCAACATGATAAGAAAGGGAAAACAGTGAGTAATTGCAAAAATATCACTCTAATGAAATATTTTCAAATCACCTCTATTGAAATGGAATAATTGCTTTCATTTTCCATGGGATTTGGTCCAGTTAAAAATCTCCACTATGTAAATATTTTTGTAAAAAGAGCCGATGTCCTAGATTCCGGCCATTCTGATGATAGGATTTGTTTTTTGTATGTCAAGATTCGGTCCCCATATGGCCTAACCTCTAAGGGATGAGATAAGAAGTGGTTGTACCCACTTGCCCAAATCTTTACTTTTAGTACATTTCTTTAGTCAGTTCTTGCTTCAGGTACATCTCATTATTGTACTCCTACATTCGGACTATGATATCTTGCATGATAATCTAACTGAAAAGAGATTCTTTTTGGGTTTCCGAGAGTTTCCAGTAAAAGTTGTGACCGGATAATTGGTTCTAAGGCTATATATTGCTGAGCCTTGCATTGTAAAGATCATCCGAAAATTAATGAAGAGTTGCTCTGGCCAAGTGTTATGTGTTGTTATCTGAGTTTCATTCTTATTTTCTGGTTTTTGTATTGAGTTCTATAGCTCCCTGCTCTGCATCTGTGAGATTTATTCTTGATCTGCTTGCATCACGGAGTCATTGAAAACAATATTTAGAAATGGTATCAAAGCCATCTGGTTCTTTGTCCAAGCTATTTGATATTATTGGGCTTTCCATATTAGTTGTATTTGTCTGAGCTACTGTCTATAAGTCAAAGTTAGCGGTAAGGCACTGGTAGAGAGTTGTGAAGGCGAAGGACTGCCGTGTTTGCTTTCCTGGTGCACAAAGACTTTGTTTCTCCTCTGTTTAGGTGCTTAATTATACTTAATCTCAATGGCTGGTTATATGAATGAGTTTACTCTTCAGAAACCCGAAGACAGAAAGATAGCTCATAAGAATAGATGGTCTTTCCTCAATAAATTCCTGAATAGATCTCATAATGATGAAATCCTTTATGATGAAAAAGTATTGGTACAAGAATTTGAACCTCAGCCTAATTGGACACTTCCAGAAATAGAAGTTGATAAGCTTTATAAGATTCCTGTCTTTCAATTTCGTGTTTCTCAGCTTTTCAGATTTACTTCTGTAAATATTCCTATTTCTACTGGTCAGTCATTTTACCAGATTCCTTTGATCAAGAAAGATGACATAGAATGGGGGTTAGAGAATGGTTATAAATATGTTCATATAGGAATGATTTAGTTCGGCATCAATACTCTAGTCCGACCTGGTTTGAATACTTCATGTCTAACTTGTGTATTAGATACCAGGATGAATAACTTTCATGATGCTTTGTTAGGAGGATTCCAGAGTCCTCTCAATAATGGCCCTATTTGGTCTTCTGTCATTCCTCGTTATTAAGTTTCTTTAACTGACCCATATATCAATGTATTTCTTAATGCTTATATATAGTTTTATGGTTTTGATGTTGCTCCCAATCTCAAATTGCTCAATTGCATGCATCTATCTGCCTACGGTTTATCTCTACCTCTATACCTGCACTCAATCCTAAGTTGAAAGACAGATCTTTGAAAGAAGGACTAATTGTTGGCCCTGGAAATACTGCTCCACTACAGATTGGCTTTTGTGAATGTACTTTTCCTAATAAGTGGAATAGTACTTATGTTCCATTATCACAGAAATATCCTCAGCTTAATACTCTAAAGACACCTCAACACTTGTCTTTGATTCAACATCCTGATGGTACATTTGGATTAAAGCTTAGTTCTAACAACACTTGTTGGGTGTGGAGCCTGATTATCTTCTATAGTACCGGCATATTGGACCCCAGTTCAAAATGGGGTGGCAACGCCGCCCGTAAAATAATCGCTGCCGTGGAGAGTTGAAGCTGGAAAAGATACACACTAGCCAGAACCCTGCAGATATGCTAACAAAAGTTGTAACCAGGGAGAAACTGAGAATATGCTCAGTTTCAGTTGGTCTTCAAGGATGACGATGAAGATGAGAAACAGCCAGGTCCAAAGAGGAGTCATTGTCCAGCAAATGGAGCAGCGGTGGAGTTGCTACAATCAGTCTCCAAGTGGGAGATTGTTGGGTGTGGAGCCTGATTATCTTCTATAGTACCGGCATATTGGACCCCAGTTCAAAATGGGGCGGCAACGCCGCCCGTAAAATAATCGCTGCCGTGGGGGGTCCAGGGGGGGCGGCAGCGACTTTTGGGAGCCCCCCCTAGCAGGGGGTTTCAGGGGCAGCGCCCCCGAAGCTAAAAACAGCTGTAAAATTGCCTTGTAAAAGTATAGTAATTTCTAGTCAATCTGGGCCGTTCATTAGGCGGATGATCTGACGGTAGAACTTATGTTTAGTTTAGGGTTTTTTGCCCTAGAAGGCAACCCCTCTCTTTATATGAGGGCATTGTATTTGAGGCTATGAGATAGATGTGTATTCGATGAGCGAGAAACATAGAGGTGAGACTGTGAGAGAAAACAGAGGATATTACAATGGTTTTGCTGTAGGTTGTATCTCTTCATTTTGCTGGATAATAGAAAGGAAGGATTGGCTGTTCGGGGTGGACGTAGCCCAAACTGGATGAACCACGTATATCTGTGTCTCTCTTGTTTTGTGTGTTTTCTGTGTTTATATTTCTGCAATATTTTATGTGTTCCATTGCTCCGTAATATATAATTTTCTAACAACACTTACTTGCTCCATGTCTGCTGTCAATGCATCTCCACTCTTAAGGCATAGGGATCCTACATCCTCTTCTTACCTCTTTGTGCCCAGACACATGCCATCTATCCCAAGAAGGATGACCCAAAGGTCCCAATCTCATAAATCTGCTAATTGCCATTTTTGTGTTCCATCTAATTCCTTTCTGATTGAAGAACCTCATTCTCCTAAAAATGATTCTCAAGTCTTCATTCCCGATATTAAAAGCTTTTTTCTTCCAAGAGCTCAATCTGAGATATCTGCAAAAATACGTGAGAGGCATTTAGAACTTGGAAATATTAGAAGAACATTCAGCAGTGGCGTTATCACTCAGGTTGTCCCTTAGGTTGGAGTAAAAGGATACGGCCGAGGTAACCACAAACCAAATTTGGACTGCAGGTTCTAACCCACCTGCAGACAGAGAGGGCTCTCTCTTTCTGATTTAGCTTTGTTGATGATGATTTTAGGCTAGCTATTGAGCTCAGGGGTTTTGTTTGTGTTTTGGTGAGAAGATTAATGTTTCCAGGTAAAGAGGCAATGCATATTCTAGTAAGTTTCAAACCATTGGGCATGGAGTCAAGGAGTAAGACTGTTGGTGCATTTTCTTGTTCACAGGAGGAATAAGGAGCAAGGTAGCTGCATATGGAACAATTTTTCAAGTTTATATGATGGAAAGAATGCTAAGGGAGGAGAGGCAATTAAGAATCTCTCAGTCAGCTTAACAGAGAAGGGTGGATGAGCTCTATCTAAGGGCAGTAAAGAATCCCTAGATAACCGTCAAAGACATGTGAATTAGGGTAACTATGAGCCAAGGGGAATTCATATTCATGTCCAATTCATTTCAGATGAAAATATAAAGAAATAGCCAAAATTGAGCCTAGAGTGCAGTTAAACAAATTCCAAGCTAATCATTCTTTCTGTTATTTAGAGGGTGAAAAATGAAAAACAGAGGTAAGAGGCACTTGTTGATTCATGTTGCAACACAAGAATTCCATCATTCAGTCTCCAGAGACCATTAACAACACATCAGACAGTCATTCCTCCAATCCCTTCAGCAATATTTGATTAAAGAAAAAGTTTCAGACATACAGTGCGAGTCTCTAATGAAAAGTTATCAATCGACCAGCCCTTGAAACAATGCAGAGGGTGGTATATATAGGAAAAATTCTCCAAAATTGTTTATTACAGCTGTGACCTAAACAGGTCTGAAAGTAAAAGATTACTTTAACCTAAACCTATCAGGAATAAATGCAAGAAAATATCTATGGGCTGCGCTGAGGGCAGCTGTATCAAAACTGAATTAAATGTGTTGTCCTCACTGGCTTGGTGCAGTGCCTCTGCAATAACTATGCATGGACTTCTGCTCCATTGTAGTTCGGTGGCTTTAAGTGCTTTAACTATGATTTGAGAGCTGGGATGGGCTTGCACCATCTGATTTAACTTTGGTGGAGCCCATTCAATGCTGACTTGCTTTGGGAACTGAATATTTCTATTAAAAATTCAACTGATACTCTTTGACAAATGAATCGGGTCGGTTCTCTTCTTCGTTGTGGGTCAAATCAAAACTTAATGGTCGTTGTTCGGCCCTCTGTTTCCTTTAGAACTGTCTTTTGATCCCTTCTGCATGCCTCGCAAAGAAAAATGGGTCATTCGACGCCTTTCGGGCTTGCTGGGGGTTGCGTAATGAGGGGTTTTCCATTTCGGCCCTTTTCCTGTAGCCATGTGCACTAATTGCGCATGAAAAATTGCCTCAGAATTTGAATCCGGGCTTCCTAAGCATGATTTTCGCCTTTCGCTCCAAAAATTGATGATGACGTCAGCGGGTGGGACCTAGTATGATGGATTAAGTCAGCATGATGGCGTCAACATGTTGATGTCAGCATGTATGGCAGGTGACGTGGCAGTGACACGGTGGCAGTGACGTGGCAAGGGTGACTCGGAGGAGGCCGATGTTGTGCAGATGACATGGCACGGTGATGAGGCATACATGTAGAATAGGATAAGTGACATGGGGCGCGCGCACAGAAGGCGGAAAGCGGTTTCATCGGACCGCTTTCTGTACGGGAGCGGTATCCGTCAGAGCCCTCCCAATGCAATAGAAGGCGGACAGGTGTCTTTGGTACGACGGAGAAACCGTCTCGCCATCGGAAGCTAACGGCCGAGCAGCGGGGCGTCTCCGAAATCGCCGATAGCCGTCGGATGGGGAGGGCCCGATCCAATGGTGCACGGAACAGGTGAATCGACGGGGGAATAATGGACGGGTGTGCGAATATTCGGATTTTGATATAGCGCGGCGGGGAGGGTAAAAACTTAGGAAATGCGGGTTTTCATGGGTTAGTTTAGGCGAGTGGGGGCATAACTTAACATCTAATCAAGCTTTTGAACTTTAATCTTTAGAAAAAGACTGCAGAAGGGTAAAATGTGGGGTTTTAAGGGTTAAAGGTGTGGTGAAGGTTGTTATTCTGACCAGGTGTCAGAGTAACTCCTGCTAGGACACGGATGGGTTAAAAATGGCCCCAGATGGACTGTTTTCTCCCAGATTTAGGAGAATAGGGCTATAGTGCCAGGGAGGGGATATTTAATATATTTTTTGGGGATTTTTACACATATTTTTAGTAGGGGAAGGGGAAGAATCTAGGGAGTTAGATAATAGAATTAGTAGTCAATATGGAGATGATGAGAAAGCGCTAAGGTAAGGAACCTTGCGCTATTTTAGGGGAATAGAACTTTGTAACAGAAGAATGGAAATCCTTGAGTGAGGCAGATCTTCACCGAGGCCAATGTTATAGAAGATGATGAAACTAAGAGGCTCAAGCATATCTTGATCTCTTCAAGGAAGTTAGTGAGTGATTTGGGGAATAAGAGGAAGAGGGAGTTAGTTATGTCTAGTTTGAGTTCCTCCAGATGAAAAACTGCATCATGACTATGATCTGAAAAGATATAACACTTTAGAAATACAAAATTGATCATGCATGAACATTCTGCAACCTCAAAAACTACCTACCCAACCTACTTTCCTATCATTTTTTCTTCTTTTTGGATTGGGTGCACTTAGACTTGCAGACCCAGCTTTACAATTTTTTTCTTTTTTTGTGTTCTCCTATCTAAGCCTACACTTATTTCTGCCAAGGACCCAGATTGAGCAGTTGGGCTCCTTTGGTTCTCTACCTATCTACAAATCTGCCAAGATTAAGCTATTTGGCCAGATATCATTCTCTATATTTTAAAACAGGAAATTGAAACCTAGGGAGACCAAGGTTAAGCTATTTGGCCCTCCCTTTTATAGAACATTCTTTTAAAAATGGTTAAGTTATCAAAATTATGATTCAGCAGTGGCATTTGGAGTGGCACACTTTCATAGCATCTTCTTTGACCTCTTTTGGAAATATGGAACCTTGCAGCATGAAAGATGACATATTTGGCATGTAAAAATGCCAATCATGAAACATGAACACCTGTTGCAACAGGAGGCTAACAGTGGCTCCACTTGGGGATGACTTTTCCTTGTGAAAAGCCAAGAACAGCAGGTCAGAATGCCTAATCTTTTGTTGTTTCTGTAGATTGAAAAAACTTCTTTGTGATGGCTGTTAGATAATTGAAACTTTGTAATATGAACAACCTTCTCCTCAACTGAAATATTGTGAAATGCATAGCACTGCCTGCTTTCTTCTGTGTGCTTGCTATTATGTAAAATGTTGCTTGAGCTTTGTACCTTTGAAACATTCTCAAAACATGGATCAGAACTGATATGTTTGCCTTGTTTTTTCTTTGAGCAAGGGTGCTGATATGAACTGAAAATACTGCTCTGTTTTGATATTCTAGACTAAAGACTGCCAACGACTTTCCTTTACCATGAATTGTTGTGATGTGACTGTGCTACTCTTTGTTGTTTTGTTGAGGTTAGTGGAGAGACAAAGCTTTTAAAACTGGAACACTTGTATTGGTTGTGTCTTTACAAAATTTACTGTTGTTCCCTTGACACTTGGTAAAAATGAAAACAAAGTGCTAATATATACAAATATCACTGTACAAAAGATATATGCAAAGCTGCACTGTATCCCCTAAAAGGAATCATTGTAATGTTTCAGCATACGGCCATTGACAGGGCCTTCCTCAACAGTGTTGTCCTCTATGGATTTGAGAAAATAAGTGTTATTTCCCTGAACAACAGAAATAACGAATGGCCCTCTCCATAAAAAATCAAACTTTGCATGTTTTCCCTTGTCTTCTCTTCTTGAGTCCCACCTTAGAACTTTGTCACCAATATATAAATCCTCAGCCTTAACTCTCTTATAAAACATCTTTTTTAGTTTTCCTTGCAAAATTTGAGCTCTGTGATAAACTTGCTCTCTAGTTTTCTGAAGATGAATGGTCTGATTAATTCTCCTTTGAATGTCATTTGGTTCAGCCTGAATTTCCTGTAACAGTCTGATAGTAGGGATGCCCAAGGATGAAGGAAATCTATCCTCCATACCATATACTAACTCATAAGGGCTCATCCCAATGGATTTCTTTGTTGAAAGTCTGTCTGCCCATAGGGCATTTACCATCTTTTTGTGCCATTTCTTCTTGTTTTCTTCCAGCACTTTCTTTATGATGTTGATGAGGCTCTTGTTGGAGGATTCGACCAAGCCATTACCTTGAGGGTAATAGGCTGTAGAGTGGCCCAAGGTAATATGAAATTGGTGGAAAAAATTGATCATCTTTTTGGATTTGAAGGCAGCGGCATTGTCAGTGATGATTTTCTTAGGGCAGCCAAATCTAGAAAGGATATTGCACTCAAGGAATTGGATAATGATGGTGTCATTGGCTTGCCTGCAGGGGATGGCTTCAACCCACTTAGTGAAATAGTCGGTGGCTGTTAGGATCCATTTGTGCTGGCCTGAGGAAGAGGGATGGATTTCTCCAATGAAGTCAAGACCCCATTGTTGAAAAGGTTTTTCGGTTGAGATGGGCTTCAGGGGCAAAGGTAACAACTTTCTCTTGCCCTCAAAGATTTGGCATTTGTGACATGACATGGAAAACTTCTTTACATCTGCAAAAAGAGAGGGCCAGTAAAAACCAGCTCTTAAAATTTTATCAGCAGTGGACTTCCAATATAGATGTCCTCCACAGTCACCTGCATGGAATTCTTTCATGACATTGTTATTTTCATTCATGGTTAAACAATTAAGAAATATACCTTCATGATTTCTCCAAAATAATGCACCATCTATGACACAAAATTTTAAAGCCTTCATTTTCAAAAATCTTTTCTTGGTTTTGGACAATCCTGGGGGAGCAAATAGGTTTAACAGTACAAAACATATATCAGCATACCACGGAGATTGCAAAAAGGTCTCACTGATCTGTGGAGTCGCCATCTCCTGTTCATTGTCCAGTTGGTTAATGTCTAAGGCTTGAAAGTTTGTTTCAGACATCAGTTTGGCTAAACCTTGTCCCTTTATTAGCTTGGTTGGTTTTATTTCTATGTCATACTCAAGGATGTTTGCTATCCACTTGCCTCTTTTTCCTTCTAATCCCTCTTGGGTCAAAATGTCTTTTACAACAGCGTGTGGGACATAGGCAATCACATGTGACTATAAAATGTACACTCTGAAATCCTTGATGGCCTTAACGAGTGCATAAGCCTGCTTTTCCATGATTGGGTACTTCAAAGGGGCATCTCTAAAGGCTCGGTTGAAAAATGCAATTGGCTTTTCAGCTCCCTGTTCATTTTTTTGTAAAAGGACCGCAGCTATTTTATGATCAGATGCAAAGGAAAAAATGATAAAATCTTTGTCAAATTGTGGGCTGGTGAGGACAGGGGTTTGGGTTAAGGCCGTTTTGATACTCTCAAATGCTTGTTTGGTTTCAAGAGACCACTTTACCTTGGCATCTTTCTTTAGCATGTTGCTCAACAATATTATCAGCTCGGCTAGATTTGGAATGAATCTCCTTAGGAAATTGATTTTTCCAAGGAATGCTTGCAACTCTTTTATGTTTCTGGGATATGGGATTTGGAGGATGGCTTGGATTCTTTCAGGATCTATTCTAATCCCATCTTTTGGTATGATGTGGCCGAGTAGTTTGCCTTCTTCAAGGCCAAACATGGACTTTTTGGGATTCAAGGAAATGCCATATTTCCTACATGTCATGAATATTTGCCTAAGATGTTTGAGGTGTTCCTGATCAAATTTGGAAAATGGGGTAAGGTCATCAAGATAGACAACTAGGAAGTCATGTATTTCTTTGGCAAAAGCAATATCCATTGCTCTTTGAAAGGTAGCACCAACGTTTTTAAGTCCCAATGCCATCTTAACATACTTAAATGTTCCCCACGGTGTGGTAAAGGCTGTCTTGTCTTGGTCATCCGGGTGAACAAGTATTTGATTGAAACCTGAAAAGCCATCTAGCAAAGAGATTTTAGATGACCCCGCTACTCTTTGTAGGATGTGATCCATCTTGGGCAAAGGATAGTGGTATTTTAGGGAGACTTGGTTTGAATTTCTCAGATCTACACAAAGTCTAAATTCACCTGTCTTTTTTCTTGTAGGAACGAGGTTGGATACCCATTCAGAAAATCTAATGGGTGCTATTATACCTGCTTCAAACATCCTCTTGACTTCCTTCTCAATCATGGGAAGAAGCATAGTGTTAATTCTCCTAAGTTTCTATTTGAAAGGTTTCTGGTTTGGTTTTAAGGGAATGGTGTGTTGAATTATTGAAGTGTCATAGGACTTCAAGTCCTCATAACTCCAAGCAAATACATCTTGGAACTCTTTAAATAAATCAATGTACTTGGGCTTCTGATCAGGTGGTAAATTTTTGGACAATTTTATCATTTTGGGATTCTCTGATGTCCCAATGTTGTGTTCTTCTATAGCAGTGTTAAATGGTTGTAATTTTGGCTTTCTGGGAACATCATTGGTGTCAAACATGTCTTCTAATGGGGTTAGGCCAGCAGGAAGAAAATTATCCTTTAGGTCAATGATCTCTGCCTCTGTTTTGGCAATTTCTTCCAAATGCATTTGTTTCAGCTGTTCTATGTTTGTTTTGTCAAAAAAAGTAGGGTTTAGGATTTGTTTGGCTGTTGCAGTTGTTACAGCCTGTTGGTTTTCATTTGTTTGCTGTTGGGAGTCATTCATAGCATCCATGTCAATGTTGATATTTGAAAACTCCTGCTCAAGGGTGAGGAAATTGTTGATCTGGGCGTCATTTTCAAAAACTTGCCAATCTTTAACGTTATTTGGGACAACAGGCCTATGTTTTATTTCAGCAGTAAAGTGATGGCTTGGCTCAAAAGGAAGCTTAGATGTACTAGAAAAGGTGGCTAGGCTGTGTGCATGGATGTTATGCTCTCTTGAAATCTTGGCCAGGCTGGATTCAGTAAATGCATTGAGTATATTAGTGGCAGCAGTCCTATAGGCCCTCATTCTATTGTCATTAGTTACAAAGTTACATGTCATCTGTTGTATGATTAAGTCAGAGTCCCCTAAAATAGACACTCTTGCAGCTCCTAAAGCTTTGAGCAGTTTAAGGCCTAAAAGCAGAGCCTCATACTTTGCCATGCTATTTGTGCATTTGAAATTTAGTCTATAGGCATGTCCTTCTGCATGTTTGTTAAATGTGTTGTGAATCCATACACCTGCCCCTGCTCCTAATTTGTTGACCGAGCCATCAAACTCTAAATACCATGTGATTTCTTGCTTGTGATTAGTATCGAGAGTTTCAGTCATTCTTGTAGTGGGAAGATCTGAAATTTCTGTTTGGGGAGGTTCTTCTAGTATGCTGGTTGTATTGACTGTTGTGACAGTCTCTTGGGTATGGGCAACTGACTCTTCGTTAATATGTGCTTGTTGTTCTGGAGCCAGAGGCTCATCCTTAGTTAGAGAATTTGTATCATCATTAAACAAAATAAATGAATCCATATCAGAATGGATTGAGTAAATGGGAAAATTTTCAGGCTTGCTCTCACTACTTACCACATATTTCATGAGTGTTTCTCTGTACAATCTCTTTGGTTGCCCAAAGACTGAAATAGTAGCATAGGAGAGGTCTAGTTGAAGGGATCCTTGAAGCTTTGCTCTCCATGATCTTGACAGGAGCATACCATATTTTGGTGGGATGTCAGCCACCACCACATCCATGAGGATGGTCTTGTTGGGATATTGGACTAGGGAGACACAAAAGTCTTTGATGAGGCCTAAACACTTGACTTGACCTGAGTCAAATGAGTATAAATATTTGTAGGGTCTTGTAATATCAAGTTTCAGCGTTTCCATAACTGCTTTGGGCATCAGATTGTGTGAAGCTCCTGAATCAAACATAGCGTTGTGCAAAACTTTGTAATGTATATGCAAACTGACATAAAAGGGTGGAATAGGTCCATATGTTGATTTTCCATTAACTTCTGGGCCAAACAACAGTTCAGGAGTATCATCCAAAACATTTACATCGTCCTTATTCTCTGGTATTTGAAGTGATCTTTGAATTTGTTGCCTATATACATCGTGCTTGGCAAGTTCTGAGAGGGGGATGGATATGTTCAACTTGGCTATTTTTGTCTCTAAATTAAATGGCTTTTCCAATGGAGTTTTGGTGTCGATAATGGTAGTTTTTTCTGTTTCATTTGAATTGTCTGCTACTTGCTCTTGTTTGTCAGCGTTATGGGAATTGATTGCTTGCGGTTTTTCGATTTCAGGAGAGTTTTTTGGAACGTTGTTCAAGTTTTGCTTAGAGGAAGAAGGTGGTAAAAGCTGATATACAGAAGGCTGCGCTTCTATAATGTCTTCTACAGTCACTTGATGCGAGTTTGAGACAATTGTATCAGCTGGTTCTGTTATGACAGCCTTGCTCTTAATCTTGTTAGGCTGTTTGCCATCCTTTGTTTTGCTAGGTTCAAAAATGTCAATGGTCCTAGTTCTCAGCTTATATTGTTTGTGTACTTCATACACAGCAGTATCATAACCTTGTTTAAAATCAAAAGATTCACCAGACTTAGTCTGAAATTGACTAAAGTTATGCTCATTTTGGTCTTCTTGGCTCAGAAAAGTCTGATGCTCACCCTTTAGATCCATCAGATTCATGTGAGTGTCTTCTGTTTGCTCATTGGATGTAGATCCTTCAACATAATTATCTTGAAAAGGGGGTCTTATGTCATGATCTAGGCTTGACCTACCAACATTTGTGTTCTGCGTTTTCCTAAAATTTGGGTTTCTTATGGTATTGGACTGCTGTCCTTCCCATGATGATCTCATCTCAACACTTTCTACTCTATCTCCCAGCCATTACATGCCACTGATAATAGCATCAAGCTTTTATTCTAAGGCTGAGGGTTCTTCCTTAAAGGTGGTTCTTCTTTCCATTCTAGCTCTGTTTCTTTTGGAAATTAGGTTGGCCTCTATGCTAATAGCAACATTTTGCATGTCTGCAAGGGTCTGAGGAGCTCTTTCTTTTAACTGGTATGCCATATCCGGGTCGAATCCATTAGGGAATTTATACAAGGCAAGGTCAGGTGATGGTCTTAAGTTCTGTGGTATTGCATTATAGACATTATTGAATCTTGCACAGTACTCCAAAACAGTCTCCTGGGGACCTCTTTTAATTGTATCATATTCTGCTAGTATGTGTAAGGGGTCTTTCTTTTTCTCCCATCTGTTGGTAAAGGATTGGTAAAGCTCATCCGGAGTAGTTATAGAATTTGCAGCAATTGATCTAAACCAAGTTCTTACATCACTGGTTAAACTTTGAACAAAAATTCTCATTCTCACGCTATCATCGTCTATCTCAAAGTTTTCAAAATAGTCTTGCATCCTTTTGGTATGCTGAAGGGCTGTGAAAGGACCGGTACTGTCAAAATAGGTAATTTTAGATTGGTACTCCTGAGGTAAAGCCCCAGGATTAGCAGGAAGTTGTAGGGGTGCATATCTATTAGCCATATTGGCAGGGATAAGTGAAACAACGGGGATAAATGGAACAACAGGGATAACAGGGATAACTGGAACAACAGTAGCGGTAGTTGTAGTATGTAGAGCGAATGGAGGTGTGGATGGGGCACTTTGAGATGTGGATGATGAACAAGGGGAAGTAGGGGTTGAACGAAATAAAATCTTAATAGGAGTTGGAACACAGCTTGGGAGAGCTGCTTCTGGACTCAAATCAGCAAAATCTTCTCTTTGCTCTTGCTTCCTAAGGATCTTTGGGATTAAGTTCGGATTTTCAAAAGAAGCTGGAGGATTTGGGTCGGGATTTTACCTTGTATATCGTGGATTCTTCTTGGGAGCCAGCTTCCGAACTGTTTTGGTATTTTTTTGGGAATGTTTTTAGAATTAGCAAGGAACTAATCAAATTTTGGAACTGCTATGTATAGTTTAAAACTAGCATGAAGATTGACTGAAGCAGCTTTTATTTACTTCTACCGTTGCAAAGTAAAGACATTTTCAAAGGCTACCTGGCTGACATTCAGGCTTCATCTGTAGTTTCAAGGAATATACAACAATTAGAAAATTGATTTCTCAGTGGATTCTTCCAACCTGTTTCGTGTGAATTTAACTGAGGATGGTCCCCAGTTGAGTCACCATTATGTTATCACTCAAGTTGTCCCTCAAGTTGGAGTAAAGGGATACGGCCGAGGTAACCACAAACCAACTTTAGACTGCAGGTTCTAGCCCACCTGCAGTCAGAGAGGGCTCTCTCTTTCTGATTTAGCTTTGTTGATGATGATTTTAGGCTAGATATTGAGCTTGGGGCTTTTGTTTGTGCTTTGGTGAGAAGATTAATGTTTTCAGGTAAAGAGGCAATGCATATTCTGGTAAGTTTCAAACCATTGGGCATGGAGTCAAGGAGTAAGACTGCTGGTGCATTTTATTGGTCACAGGAGGAATAAGGAGCAAGGTAGCTGCACATGGAACAATTTTTCAAGTTTATAGGATGGAAATAATGCTAAGGGAGGAGAGGCAATTAAGAATCTCTCAGTCAGCTTAACAGAGAAGGGTGGATGAGCTCTATCTAAGGGCAGTAAATAATCCCTAGATAACCGTCAAACACATGTGAATTAGGGTAACTATGAGCCAAGGGGAATTCATGTCCAATTCATTTCAGATGAAAATATAAAGAAACAACAGAAATTGAGCCTAGAGTGCAGTTAAACAAATTCCAAGCTAATCATTCTTTCTGTTATTTAGAGGGTGAAAAATGAAAAACAGAGGTAAGAGGCACTTATTGATTCATTTTGCAGCACAAGAATTCCATCATTCAGTCTCCAAAGACCATTAACAACACATCAAACAGTCATTCCTCCAATCTCTTCAGCAATCTTTGATTAAAGAAAAAGTATCAGACATACAGTGCGAGTCTCTAATGAAAAGTTATCAATCGACCAACCCTTGAAACAATGCAGAGGGTGGTATATATAGGAAAAATTCTCCAAAATTGTTTATTACAACTGTGACCTAAACAGGTCTGAAAGTAAAATATTAATTTAACCTAAACCTATCAGGAATAAATGCAAGAAAATATCTATGGGCTGCGCTGAGGGCAGCCGTATCAAAACTGAATTAAATGAGTTGTCCTCGCTGGCTTGGTGTAGTGCCTCTGCAATAACTGTGCATGGACTTCTGCTCCATTGTAGTTCGGTGGCTTTAAGTGCTTTAACTGTGATTTGAGAGATGGGATGGGCTTGCACCATCTGAGTTGACTTTGTTGGAGGCCATTCAATGCTGACTTGCTTTGGGAACTGAAGATTTCTATTAAAAATTCAACTGATACTCTTTGCCGCTTCATCTTTCCTCTGATACTCTTTGACAAATGAATCGGGCTGGTTCTCTTCTTTGCTGTGGGTCAAATCAAAACTTAATGGTCGTTGTTCGGCCCTCTGTTTCCTTTAGAACTGTATTTTGATCCCTTCTGCATGCCTCGCGAAGAAAAATGGGTCATTCGGCGCCTTTCGGGCTTGCTGGGGGTTGCGTAATGAGGGGTTTTCCATTTCGGCCCTTTTCCTGTAGCCACGCGTGATTAGCGCTAGACGCTAATCGCACATGAAAAACTGCCTCAGAATTTGAATCCGAGCTTCCTCAACACGATTTTCACCTTTCGCTCCAAAAATTGATGATGACATCAGCATGACATCAGCGGGTAGGCTCCAGTACGACGGATGATGTCAGCATGTACGGTGGGTGACGTGGCAGTGACGTGGCAAGGGTGACTCAGCAGGAGGTCGATGCTATGCATACGACGTGGCGTGGTGACAAGGCATACACGTAGAACAGGACAAGTGACATGGGGCGCGCGCACAGAAGGCGGAAAGGGGTTTCATCGGACCGCTTTCTATACGGGAGTGGTATTCGTCAGAGCCCTTCCGATGCAATAGAAGGCGGACAGATGTCTTTTGTACGGCGGAGAAACCATCTCGCCATCGGAAGCTAACGGCCGAGTAGCGGGGCGCCTCCGAAATCGCCGATAGTCGTCGAATGGGGAGGGCCCGATCCGACGGTGGACGGAACAGGTGAATCGGCGGGGGAATAATGGACGGGCGCGCGAATATTTGGATTTTGATGTAGCGCGACGGGGAGGGTAAAAACTTAGGAAATGCGGGTTTTCGTGGGTTAGTTTAGGCGGGTGGGGCATAACTTAACATCTAATTAAGCTTTTGAACTTTAATCTTTAGAAAAATACTGCGGAGGGGTAAAATGTGGGGTTTTAAGGGGTAAAGGGGTGGTGAAAGTTGTTATTCTGACCAGGTGTCAGAGTAACTCCTGCTAGGACATGGATGGGTTAAAAACGGCCCCAGATGGACTGTTTTCTCCCAAATTTAGGAGAATAGGGCTATAGTTCCAGGGAGGGGATATTTAATATATTTTTTGGGGATTTTTATACAGAGTTTTAGTAGGAGAAGGGGAAGAATCTAGGGAGTTAGATAATAGAATTAGTAGCCAATATGGAGATGATGAGAAAGCACTAAGGTAAGGAACCTTGGGCTATTTTGGGGGAATAGAACTTTGTAACAGAAGAATGGAAATCCTTGAGTGAGGCAGATCTTCACCGAGGCCAATGTTATAGAAGATGATGAAATTAAGAGGCTCAAGCATATCTTGATCTCTTCAAGGAAGTTAGTGAGTGATTTGGGGAATAAGAGGAAGAGGGAGTCAGTTATGTCCAGTTTGAGTTCCTCCAGATGAAAAACTGCATCATGACTATGATACGAAAAGATATAACACTTTAGAAATACAAAATTGATCATGCATGAACATTCTGCAACCTCAAAAACTACCTACCCAGCCTACTTTCCTAGCATTTTTTCTTCTTTTTGGATAGGGTGCACTTAGACTTGCAGACCCAACTTTACAATTTTTTTCTTTTTTGTGTTCTCCTATCTAAGCCTACACTTATTTCTGCCAAGGACCTAGATTGAGCAGTTGGGCTCCTTTGGTTCTCTACCTATCTACAAATCTGCCAAGATTAAGCTGTTTGGCTAAATATCATTCTCTATATTTTAAAACAGGAAATTGAAACCTAGGGAGACCAAGGTTAAGCTGTTTGGCCCTCCCTTTTATAGAGCATTCTTTTAAAAATGGTTAAGTTATCAAAATTGGGATTCAATAGTGGCATTTGGACTGGCACACTTTCATAGCATCTTCTTTGACCTCTTTTGTAAATATGGAACCTTGTAGCATGAAACATGACATATTTGGCATGTAAAAATGCCAATCATGAAACATGAACACCTGTTGCAACAGGAGGCTAACAAGTGGAACAAAGAAAGTAGACCTACAATGGTTATCTATGAAAGATATGTCTGATCCATATCAGACAGAATCAGCAAAGTTACACAACTATACAAACTATAAAATTGTTTGTATGTTGCAAAATATTGATGATATAGCTAGAGATGTTTTAGAAGTCAAAGAGCATATTAAAAAATTGCATTCTGTCTACAATGAAATTTTGGGACACAGAACGAACATACCCAAAAATTGAATGATATTAATTCTAATATGGGTATTATTTCCAAATCTCTTGGTCATATAAAAGATGCTCTTCCGGCCCCTACTTCTCCTCCACATTACAGAGAAGTAGACCTGTCAAGTTACAAATTAACATTTACTTCTTCTGAACCTGAGTCCTCTAATAAAAGTATTCTTTTTAAGGGGTAGAGGATATTGGTAAACTTCATATTGAAAGAATTCAGAAAGGAATAGATTTAGTCAAGGAGAAAACAGAATTAATGAGAAATCGGCTAAATATATTTCCTTCTCTTGATAGTCTGAGACTACCAAAACAGTATGTTAGTCTCAAAAGTTTGATTGAAAATGGTCAACCATCTGCTCCAAAAGAAATATTAGCCATGTCTGGAGTAACTGCTAACCAAGGTGAGTCAAGTTTTAAGAGAGATAGACATGAGCCTTATTTCTTTTCACACAAAGGAAGGAAAGACCAAGAGGACACTACTGCTCATGAAGCTTCTGCTTCTAGTCCTTTTGGTAGATATTCAGAAAGATTACAGACCACCTCCACAAACTTAGATAATCCCTCAGGAAAGGGATATGGTAATACTTTGCTAGTGAATATTGATTGCTTAAGTAATGAAGAAGTGATTAATGTCCTACATAATATTCATGCTTGGGCATTACAAAGGAAAGCAGAAACTAAGGCAAGCTGGTCAGATATTGTTACCCAGATTGTTTGGTCTTTTACTGGTATTGCAAAAATGTGGTGGGATAAATTTTCTGATAGAGATATGACACAGATTGTTGAAAATGAAAATGATCCCTTGAAAGCCTTGTTTGATCCTTTAAAACATGAGTTTGTGGGATGGGTACCAGAAGACTCAGCTCATCATGCCCAGTTATTCTAGTCTCAGAAATTATGTGATATTGATTATCTACAGGAATATTTTTGCACTATGCAAAAATTGCTTTATCAAGCTCATGACTCTCATAATGTTGCATATCTGAGATATTATATAGCCTATATGCCAAGAAAAATCACAGATCTGATAAATCAATACATAGAGACTAATAAGGTCAATATTGAAAATTCATCTTTTGCAGCCGTCCATCAGATGATAGTCTCTATATTTCAAAGAAAGTGTGCTACAGAAAAGGCTAAAAAGAATTTCAAGAAGCAGATGCATTTCAGCACTAAGTTATGAAATACTTTTCCTGAAACATATAATTTTGGTTGCCATTCAAAATCCAAGAACAAAGAATTGAAGAAATCTAAGGCTACTTGTTCATGTAAGCCTGAGAGGTATTTTCCTAAGAAAAAGAAACATTATCCTTCCAGAAAAACTTTCAGCAAAAGAAGAGTAGTATTTAGGAAAAGATCAAGACCTTCAAAGAAAGTCACTTGCTTTATTTGTGGGAAAGAAGGTCACTATGCAAATAATTGTAGAGAGAAGAAAGATAAGAAACAAATGAAAATTATGGATATTTTCTCTACAATTCATGATCCAAAAGAATGGGATCTTATGTCTCATTCTGAAGGTGAATATTTTGAGGTTTCTAGTCCCTCATCTTCTGATACTGAAGAAGATATTCCTGATATAAGAAGAATAGATCTGGATGAAAATTCCTCTGATTTAGAAGAATCTTTTATTCCTGATGTAAAAATGTTTTACAGTTCTTCTGAAAATTTACAGATGAAGATTGCAACAGTCAAAGTTGAATTGGCTCAGCTTGATCCAGTCTAGTTCACTGCAAGAAGAAGATTGGCAGAAAAAATTGAAAGTCTAGAAAAATAGGTACCTTCTGGAAAGAGGAGTAAAGAAAAATTCACAGATGAAGAGTTCATAGAAAAAGAATTTGATTCCCTGTTCAAGCCACTAGAGATAAAAGAAATTTCATCATCAGATTCAGGTATGGATAAAATCAATTCTTTAAAGAACAATATAGAACAATTAGAATCCTCAATTCATCATAATAGATCAGAGATGATTCAGTTATCATGTTTTTGGGTTACCAAAATAAAATATCTATGTTAATGTGTGTTTTCTATTGATTCTTTTATTTTTTTTATCAAAAAAATATTTTTATCAATTAATTGTACAAGGCTAAAACCTACACTTGAGGCCAAAATTAAAGAACTGAAAGGAGTGAGAAAGGGGTCAAGTAGTTCAAATTCACATGGTGTTTTTTCAGGAATGAAGAACTCATCTAATTTAAGTCCCTTTTCACAAATTAAAGTTCTATGTACCTAGATTTGATGAGGAGGGCAATAGAAAATTCATTAGATGGATAAATAGACTTGAGCAGTAAATTTTGGTTGCACCAAATGTATGACGAGGAAGAAAGAATAATGGCTCATCATTGCACCTAGAAGGACCAACTTGCAATTGGTTTTTATGGTGGCACTCAAAGGCTCATTCAAGCCACTAAAAATTACTTAAAAAAACATTTTTTCAAAAGATTTCAAAACATTTAGGAAAAGGAGGTTTTCTCCAAACTCGCATGTTTGCAATAGTTTGGTTTGGTGGATGAGTTTTTTTGATTAATTATGTGTTCGCTGCTAGCTTATCGAACTTGTAATATGAATATCTCTTACATATTTCCATATCCAGCTTGAAAGAAAACATAAAAAAATTATATCAAGATGTAAGATATAAGTGACATTAAGAAAGCATGAATAAAAGCTATAATTGTTGAAGAGAAACTACCATCTATGTAATACGTCTCCTGGTCCAACTCTGAGAAACACAATCCCAAGTATATTCCCCCTAATAAAAGGATTCAACAAACTAACATAAACAATGAAAAAAATCAATGCTTTATATGTCATGCTCCCAATTATTGGAGGCTAGGCCATAGGTGCAAAAACACATTTTTTTTATCGATGTGAAGTATAAAGTGACATCTATAAGGATATAGTAAATTCATCACCTCTTGACTTGGATTCAAATAGTCCAATGAAGAATCTAGAAATCCTATGTAACACCCTCCTCCCACACTTACCCAAGTTCACTAGTCCACAAGGGTAAATATGTTGAAAAGAGTTACTGTGATATTACTCAACCTCATTGGTACAGTTAAGGAAGTGGAATCATTAAACCAAAAATGTATTGACCTCCCTCAGGAACTACAGGACCCCCATAAGTTAAACAACCACTCCAGGTGCCCAAACTTTGAGCTAAACTATGTTTTCACTGACCTAGACTTTCAATCCCTTGCATAACAAGGAAAGTCAGTGACTGTAAGCCTCCTATCGCATGGACAACTCTGCCTCCCAATGATTGCAGTATAAATTACTTAGTTTTGTGCATGCGACACTGAGATCTGAGCCACTTTTTCAGGGCTAGGATCCAGACCTATGACCAAAACTTGATAGAACTTCCTAGAATGATAAAATACATCAAGACAAAGATATATATATGAAACTTAGTTAAGCACTTAAACTAACCAAGCCTAACCATGATAGTCATTTCGACAAACACATTGTGAACATGTAATCTACATGTTATAAATGTGTATCTGAACATAGGGGTCTCATACTTATCTGAAAATCATCAAGAAGGTATGATTCCCTCTCAGAATAGCTGAAATACATCTATTAGGTCATACATTCATTAACCATTCACTTACTAATCAAAACATGATGAGAGCCATAACTAAAGTTTGGCATAGAACTATTC
Source organism: Pinus tabuliformis (assembly GCA_031772625.1). Taxonomy (NCBI): domain Eukaryota; kingdom Viridiplantae; phylum Streptophyta; class Pinopsida; order Pinales; family Pinaceae; genus Pinus; species Pinus tabuliformis. The sequence continues at coordinate 296,196,690 of CM062814.1, forward strand.
TTATAACCAACGTATAACTAGGATAATAACAATGATAGAACATCCATCAAAGCCACATAATAACAAGTATAAATACTTATGAAATACAACAGTAAATTAATTCATTAACATATGCAAAAGCCAACCAAGTCAGGGACTTCCATGTATCACCCGACTATAGATTAGGCTTAACCAAATCTTTCTTTCATCCAATCACCCCTATGTGATATTCTAAGCATGAATGTGGGACTCGCAACGAAAAAAACCAGGGCTTCCTGAGTATTTACCGCATATCCCGTTGTTAACACCAGAAAATTGTACACATGTTGGTACAATCCAGAAGACACTAAAAGGTGTCCAAAAAATGCACAAGTGAACAATTTCCAGCTAAATACATCATGAAGTTTCAAGAATTAAATTTCTCCTAAGGTCCAAAGTTTATAAAGTAAAAAAAGAATTGATGTCACGGGGCTATTTCTTTGATAAACACGCACATGCAGAATATCCTTCAAAAGTTGCGCGGTTGTAGAAAAGGATGACTCGGCGATTCAGGACAACTCTACACACTTGGGAGCAATTCTCTGGCATGAGCTCGGTCCAACACATTTGAATTTGAGTCGCCTTGAAGATATGCAGCCCTCAATGGAATCATCTTGTCCTACTCATGTATCATTATCATGCATGAACTAAGAGGGGGGAGATGGATTCAAAAAATTCTATATAAATAGGCCATGGGAGAGCCAAAATATGAGGCATTGTTATGTTGGCCAAATTGTTATCATAGAAAACCACCATTACATTGTTGAAGCCAAATAAGGGAAGAGCACTAGCATGTTGGCCATATTTCTTCTAAGCAATCCATCATCCTAGTGAGAAAAGAGGAATCCACCATTGGAGAGTCTTCATAATTCTTTGAGAGAGGAGAAACTTACAAAAATATTGAGGAAAAGAAACCCCCTAGCTGAGGATTTTTGAGCACCATAGCTCAAATAATTCTCTTCAAGTGTCTAAGATTCATCTATTGTATTCAACTTCTACTACCATCAGTCAATAAAGGGAGACTTTTCCATTATTTTGATTTTTTTTCTCCATTTGTCAAGCATTGTTTGTGTATTTACCTCTTTTTTTAATTTATGTTTATGTATGCGTTGTTTCCACTATTTACAATGTTGTTTTTATTTAAGGTTTTCCACTAACAACACCAAATTTTCCTATGATCCTTTACAGGGAACAATCAACTGCTAAGGTGGTGTCTTTTGGTATACCATTACCACAAAAACACTACCATAGGAATGGCGACCATACCATTGTCTTTTCATTAATCTAAAGATTGTTTTTGTAGGAACTTATCTTTGCACAAACATCCTACAAGGCACTCAACACCAATCTAGAGTTTTGACAGACCTCAAGGACTTGTTCTGAGCCACCAAAAGTGAAAATTGTCTTTTTCTTTCTCTCCCATGCAACATTTTCTCTAACAGGCGCGTGATCATGTCTGTGTGCGACTAAACTCACGCAGTCATCAGAAAGAAAAATTTAGCCTTGTATTTTTCTCTTTTCTCAAGTGATTGGTAGACTTTAATGAATTGCTTTCACCACTGCATACTGTATTTTTTGTTTAGTACACTTGGTTTCTTTACTAACCTCAATTGGTGGAGAAATTAGAGTAATTTTCATTTATCATTTGCAATACACACATAGCATAATTAGGGAGAAAAGTGGCCAAATTCCACATATGTTTTTCAAACTATTTTGCTAAAATTTTCTGCAAATCACATAGCATAATTAGTAAAGAAGTGACCCATCATCCACAAATCTTACTACTAACCAAAGCATTTAATTCTTTATTTTTTGGGACTAGGAGCAAATGTTATTAGAGAAAGTAAGTAATCTATGTTTCCCTTATGTCTCTTAGACGAACCTGGGCTTGCATATGAAAAGTTTCTTAAAAGCATTTGAATTTCCATCTCCCTTGTTAAATTCCACATAATTTAATAGGAAAAGTGTTGAAAATGGCAACAAGAAATGCTAAAAATAGCATTGCTATAAATAGCATTTCACGATATACTCCAACTCTATTGGAAATAGAAAAAAATAGAAATGTTAAAAAGAGCATTGCTATAAATAGCATTTCAGGATAGATTCCAATTTTAATTAGTCCTTAAATTAAAATTCGAATTTGGTCTCAGCAACTGTTTGAAAAATAATTAATTAATTCATCTTGAGTTAATTAGTTGGAGAAAATCAAACATGAAGTCTATGTGAAGACATGCAACAGTTATCCCTTTGATTGAGGAAGTTATGCCTTAATTAAGGAGATAAGGATGAGTTGTATTTGAGTTGTAATTAGTTAGCTTAGTTAACTAAGTTAAGTCCAGTTAAATTAGTTCCAAATAGTTGGAGGAACTAATTGTGAGTTCATTCAGTTAATGCATGCATGCATGCAACTAGTGTTCTCCAGGTAACTGAATATTCTCTCATAAATAACTCATGCATGTCAATTCAAACAGAGACCCAGTTGAGATTAAAGGAAGGGACAATGTACTATCAGTTGGAGGAATTTTCATATATAGGAAACTCATCCATGCAGAAGGAATTATCTCCTTCAGGATTGCGCAGTTATTTCAAAGGTCAGTGTTGTGTGTGAGGTGAGAATCACACAGGTTGCAGCTGGAGGACCCAGGAGAAACTGCACAAGGAAATAGGAGGCTTGGAGGACTGAAGGAAGGCATATGTGTTGTCTATTCTATCTATGAGCAACAACGAGGGATTGTACTTAGAGCTAGATAGCTTGTGAGCTAAAGCTTTGTGTAATCCTAAGATATTTCCACTTGTATGATAATACATATAGCGGGGTTTTTAGCTGAGGCTTTCCCCAGAGTATTCTTCTGTGTTTCATGTATATGATTTATTCTTCTCTATTATATGTGTTCTATTTGATCTTGCTCAAAATCAATTAAGCTTCTGCAAGTTTGATTGTAGAAGTAGATTAAGTATATTTCTTTAGTTACATTGCATTATTAGTTTAATCTACGGTGAAATTTCTACAAAAAGAGTACATGGCCCATAGTCCACAATATATTTATTTTTCCATGCAAGGAACAATCAACACTTAGTGTAATTAGAAGGATATTTTAGAGGATTACCACATATCTGCATCTTATCACACTTTGTATGCTCACTTGCATCACACACTAAGCTTCCATATGCTTTGTACTCAAGGGCATCCAATTTCCAGAGCTTTGGGTACTTAGTCTATTTTGGCTTACAAAATCACACCATAAGTGAATTAAGACTCCTTAAAAACAACCATAACTTGGACCAACCAAGTTTCCCCACAGGGGCCACCAAAAAATTTATAGTTCAGGTTAGGAACATTACGGGTAGGCATCCCATAAGTCGCCATGGTCATGTTACACCTTTGAAACATAGTTGTTGACTTTTTAGGGAACTTAAAATCCTTCAATCATCTCATAGAAAAGAATACCTAAGCATGGCAAAGACCTAATTCAAAGGGTTTTCGGCTTAGGTCCAGTACGTGTGGTACTCTTTGGGGCTACCCTACCCATTTAGTGCTCAAATTGACTACCAAGAAGATAAAGACTCGAATGCTCACGTGGGACGAAGGTACTTGAGTGGCCAAAATCTAGGGCACCCTTTCCCCAGAGGTGATGATGCAGGAATCACATGAGCCTCATTACCATTACCTTGGTTTATTCTTTGGCTACTGGAAGGCGTCACCAGTTATTTTGAGACGTTGCCGAAGGACCCATCAAAAGACATATTTTCAAGGCCCAGTTACTTTGAGTGTGGAAAGGAAAATTAGGTCTACATGGGATATTTTATCATACACAACAAACAAAAACATTTTTCTTGTTTGCTTGATCAAATAAATTGATTATAAAAGGAAAATAAACCATTTATATTTTCACTTTGACTTATGTATGTGATCATATTGCATTGATACTTATCTTATTCCCTCACCATACACAAAGTAGCACACACTCTAATCGACACCATATGGGACCCCACGGCTCCCCGTTGATCTAGACATTTTTTAAACCTCCCCCCATTACCAAGAGGTGTGCCAGGACTTTTTCCATTTAGGCGTCGAGGACGTCACATAGCCACCATTATTGGATCTTCCTTTATTGGTGCATATTTTCTCAGAACCCTTCCCTGAAAAAGTACACCCTTCACCACTCCATAAGGGTCCCCACATGCTACCCCCTTTGGGATCCCATGCACCAATCCTCTGGACAATCCCCGAGAAACCCATTAAGGTAATTCTCTTGAGACTTCTCCACAGAGGACCCCTTTGCATATAGTTGTCCAAAATCATTTTGCAATGGAATGTAACTCACAGATCCCATTTTTAGCTTTGTCAAACCTACCAGATTTAATCAAGCTAACTAATGACCCGATCACCCATGGCCAGAATTGGCCAGTTATGCCCACCAAGCTCGCTTCGAATATTCCAAAGTTTGAAGGAAAATAGGGCGAAGACCCAGGAAACTATGTCATGAATTTTCCCCTGTTATGTTCGTCTAATAATATCACTGATGATACTATTAGATTATGATTATTTCAATCCACCCTAACTAGGCTTGTAGCGAAATGGTATGTTGACCAACCTTCTACATCGCATGGAAACTTTAGCTCACTAGCTACAACTTTCCTCACCTTCTTCCAACTCCCAGTCCCCCATGATTTGGGTCTGGAACTCCTCACCCACTTCAAACAAACACCTGCTACCCACATCTTGGATCATATACATGAATGGTGAAAATGTCGTAGCCTATGTAAAACCTAGTTTGAAGACAAATTCCTCTTCGACTTATTCTTGATATCCCTCACATCTAAAATCTCTTAAGATGTGGAAAATTCATCCCTGCAAACCGAGGAAGAATCCATTAGTAAATCTCAATAGTTGGAGCTTATTTACACCTAGTCTGCATACATCTATCATGTGCTTCCAGATGCCCCACGCCTGCAAACTTATAAAGAGATTTGAGACACATCCAATGTTGTTGATGGATTGATTGGGTCCATCACCCGAAACCCACTCAACAACAACTACCAGTACCCTAGATATTCATTCAATGGCCAAGAATTTGATGCTATGCAAAATGCACAACCATTACAACATAGATGATACTACCCTGGTCAACCCCCACCTATGTAGAATATGATCAGCAGGGTTAACCAATAGCAGCCCCCTCAGGGAGGCTCATACCCTCCCCCAAAGGGAAACAAATACTCCTCTCAGAATACGAATGTAATTTCCTCTTCCCAGAGTCCATACATTAACCCGGGACAAGGAAACCAATATTCTCCTTTCCCCACACAACAACAGAATAACCCACCAATGTAGATTAATTCAAGAGTGAATCTCATGCAACCTTCTCTCGCTTCACAACAACAGTTAGAGGAATAGCTAAATCCAACTAACACCTTGAATATTTCTAAGAGAAATCTTAAAAATAAGCCAAAGGGAGAACCTGACCAGGGGGAAACAACCAGTAGTAACTGCCATGGGCACCGAGAAGGGGCAATCCTAACCAAAATCAAAACCAAGGATCGACCAACAACAATCCACATAAAAAAGGCAAGGACAAAGAAGAGAGATGATCACAAGTTGGAACTGATGAATAAGGAAAATTAGAAATTGAAAATAAAATCAAGCAACTTAGGAAATGGCTAAAAGATTCTAAGAAATTTTATAAGAAGGAAGTAGAGTCGAAATCAATAGGAATCTAGAGTGAGAATTTTCTTAACTCCACTGGAATACAAACGGAAAACATTAGCACTTGTTCAGAAGGGACTCAAATAGAGGATGTTTGTACTAGTTCGGTAGAAGCACAAACAAATTTTTGTTCTTTTGTGGAATTAATAGAGACAGTTGTTCAAATAGATCTTCAGACAAAGCTCTGTGTTCCTGTGTCAATAGTGGAAATAGTTGTTCAAACATATCTTCAAACAAACCTCTCTATTCCTGTGTTAACAGTGGAAATAGTCATTCAAACAGATTTGGTAGCAACTGGAAGCAATACTACTGAGACTGAGGACATACCTCTTTATACCCCTTTGGTAGTAGAGGCTATTATTTGAAAACTGGAGACACAACTAGCAGAGTTACAAGAAGTTCTACAGTAGCATCAAAAAGAAGTTGTGCCTTTAAAGAAATACCAGGAGTTACTAAAAAAATTTAATGACTTGACTACAACAGAGGATGAGGCCCATGCCATTCTCAGAGCAGAACGAAATAAAGTGGAGGAAGTACAAGGATAGTATCAGAAAGCCTTGGAGAAAATCAAAATTATTTGTTCTGTTTATTCAGATGCACTAGCCTCTAGGCTGCCTGCTAAAAACTATGCACTTTTTCTACTTGAAAGATATTTTTTGTTAAAAGTTAAGGCTATTAGAGTTAGTAAACCTTTTGAGTTTAGTTCTACTCTTGATTTTATTAAATGCTATAAAAAATAGACCGAGGATGTAAAAAAATTTCTCTGTGAATTATATTTGCATAATTGTTTTTGGAGGATGAAAGGGATGCCAATCCCAGCCCCTTCATCGGGGATGTCCAGTTCTAGGATTTCATCTCCTTCGCCAAAAACTAGCTCAAATGGGCTAAGGCTCATGATACTTTCTAGAGGAGAGAAAGTCGATTGGATCTTTGGGTAAGAGGTGAACCTGCAAGACCCCTGCAGATCTGGATACAACATAAAAGGTTTATATAACAGGAAGGGGTTGCACCTACATTGGGCCCCATCCACACAGACATTATCAAGTCAGGTTTGGAATATTTTGAGGACATTATAGAAGCAACTCTCCTGGCTACGAAGCAAAGGTGGATAACTTCTCCCAACAGTGTTAGAAACTAAGAACCCTTTGGTTACAGAAAATTTCATGCAACTGCAGCTAGACTCGTCTGTTATGGTAACATTGTCCTGAGTGAGGTTCCTACTTGGATTGGATGTCGTTATAGAATCCCTATTATTTGGTATCCTCCTAATGGGTATCATTGTGATTATGATCTATCAGACTATCAAGAAGGTCGATCCTTTGCAGTACTTAAAAATAAAATGGTTTTTGGGTCTACAAGGAAGAAACATATCATGCCTATTATCTGACTCAGTTGCATCTTAATTATCTTATTGCATGAGGACATGGAAAAAGGTAAGACGTGGTATATGTTAGGTCATGGAAAAGGTATGTTTTTCCTCCTCATTTTCTTGATTAATCATATGATTTTCATGAATTTTCTCTCGTCTTGAACATATTCTCGAAGTAGGACCATGGAGAATGAATGAAAATCAGTTTTGAACAAGTTACATGCTTTTAGCATTAAAAGCCAAAGTTTTCACTTGTTTATGCATAGGATGACTGGATTGGACGACTATTTTTCCTTTGGATAAGACAGTAGCACCAGGAAAGGAAGATGTTGTTATTCCAGTTGTTATAGACATTTTTGTGCCTTACAGCATAGAGCATGAAATGTCAACAATCTGAGGGATCCAAAGTCCCTAAACATGTTGTTCTTACCCTTAGAGGAACAAGGTCAGCAAACCACAGCACTGCAAATCAGTTCTCCACTGAAAAACACTCAAAAACAGGTCAATTTTGGATCAAAGCAGCTGCTCCACTAGGCATCTGCGCTGAAAGTCAAAAGCTCTGTGGTGTACCTGCGCTGCATTGCAAGTGCAACAAAGGCTACCTGCGCTGGGCGTACTTTGACATGTGGAGGAATCTTTTTCTCAATGTGCCAGTGCCCAGGAAGCTTCTAAAAAGACACTTGATCAAAAGATTCGCCTAATGATGAGTTAAGAGCTTCTAAAACTCCAAGTGGAAGACAGAAACTCCGAGTGAAGAACTGAAGAACAACTGGAGTTGAAGAGGACAACAAGTCACACATCAAGCTGACTTATCTTCACTCCAAAACTCTATATAAGTATCTCATCCCATGGGATCTGGAGGGCGGAATTCGGTGCAAAGAATTGTTGTTGGTTTACAGTCGAGAGTATTGGGTGATTGCTTGAGGGAGGTGAAGAAGAGATTTCTCTCCGTCGGGAAGGTGATGCTGGATTGGACCTCTCATGGTTGTATCACTGCCTGAACCTTACTTCCATATATTAATAAAGCATTTGAGGTTCTTCTATTCGCATGTGTTTCAATGGTGTATTGTCTTACTTGCGTCTTTGATTTATGCTAATCCTTAAATCGATTATGAATGCATGCTTCTTGTAGTTTCCTTTTCTTGTCTTATTTGCAGGATCTCATGTAGCTGGGCTCGTGAAAAGACTTGGAGCTGGGAGCAAGCGGCAAACAAAGGAGATTGGATCGACCATTTGTGCAAGACATCGGTAAGTGGATCTCTCCCTTTTATCTCTTGCATGTCATAAAGAAGAAACTTTAGATAGCTTTGCTTTCAACTGTTGCTAAGGAACTGTCACCCTTAGAGTGGGTTAGGGTCATTCCGAGTTGGATACTTTCCCCCACAACAGACTGGCGACTCCGCTGGGGATCATGTCTTGTTGGTAGCTTGTGTTTCTTGCTATTCATTTCTTGAACAAAGAGAGTACCGAATCGAACTGCATTCGAGTCCTTCGAATGCAAAGTAGAGGGCAGCTACTCTTGCCCAGTGCTGGGCATGTTTATGATCTGAAGAGCTGATCCACAAGGACTCTTTTTAGCTCTTTGTGATAGTGTTCATCTTCCTTTAATCATCCTCTAGTGTATACTTGACTGATAGCCTCTGATTTGGCCAAAAACCATTGATTTTTGAGCAAACTGTGACCCGGAACCTGAGAGAGACGAGAGTTGTCTCTTCAGTGCAGCTGCAACAAAGGCTACCTGCACTGCAACGCAGGTACCGAAGGGGCCACCTGCGCTGCATGTCAGATTGACAGTGCAGCACCTGCGCTGATCCAGTTTTGCCTTGTGCAACTGGGATTCCCCACTGTCTGTTGCCCAGTTTTCAGTATTGTTTTTGCAGCCTGTTGTCAACCTGTATACCCAGCTGAAACCACTTCTCTTTGCCTTCATTCCGCCTCAGTTGTATGAAGAAACCGTGATTGTTCTTATTGTATTTCTTGCTGTCATTCACAGTTTCCCATAGCGAAAGTGAACTAGTCTTGCTATGACCTCTTGGATCTAGACCTATGAGAAAGTGTCGTTGTGATTCTAAGAGCTAGTTTATTGTTGTTCATAGCTGCTTGAGCATTTTCTTTCGGTGTATGGTTCGAATTTGAGTATTTCTTGTGTTGAAACGAGTGAATCTTAAGGTGTTCTTTTGATTATTGGACAAAAACTTGTTTACTTTCGCTTGAAATTGAATTCGAAATTATACAACAACTTTCTTTTTGTAATACATCAACATTAAGGAAGAAGAAAAGAAATACTTGCATTGTGCATGTGCATTTTGACAGTTTGCATGTCGATTTAGGAAAAGTGCATCAGTGTGTGCTCTATGATCTGTTTGAAAAGATGATGTCTTTATTTTCCTTCAGTAGTTAAGGTTTTCATAAGTTGAAAGAATTGAAAAAGCTTGCTTATCATTCTTAGACTGCATTTAGGAGTTGTATCATACATCACGTGGTGATCCATAAAGGCAAACTGCTAAGCAAGATCAACCTAAAAAGAACTGAATTTATCTAACAATGCTTTGAAACATAACGAAACACAGTAGAGGTCTAGGTAGAGACGTGAATCGGCGTCGTTAAACATAGTGACTGTCGATCTCTACGAAGGTGGGTGATTCCTCCTGAGGGACGATAGCACTAATACGGACTTGTGCCCTCGCGTACCGTCGCGTATATTGGGGGACCCCTATAGGAACAAAGCCTTTATCCATAGGAAGCCGTGTCGGCCGCCCTACTGATCGCGATGCAGTGAACACAGCATTCACGAAGATCGACCACTCGTACCGTAAAACGTATTCTGTGGTTTCGCGAAAGGTTTGGCACACCCTCTGCCTAGAACTCCAGAGTAGTTTCTTTTGGCCTTTTTCAAACTCTATAACTGAAAAAGTCCATCCGAGCATTTGTCACTTCGGGCTCATTAATACATCGAAGGAGACTAGAGTCATCTTTAGCTTTTTCTCGACTCTTAAAAAGTGAAAAAGCAAGTTGTGTCTAAAGCGTCGTCATATAAAATTCATCTTAAACGGAACATAATTACCCCTAATTCCTACGTTGATCTTAAGGTTGAGAACATGGAACACACCAACCAAGGGATTCCACAGCATGGGACCCCTAGCCCTTTCTCCTCTTGGGGAGAAGTTGGTGCGCCCCACATGGCCACATTGTCGCTTCCAGGGCTGACAATTGGCCTGCCAGTTTGGCTATTCTCAACCGCTGTAGTTCAGACCACCACGGTTCCTGAACAGTTGAGTCAACAGTTAGACCAGTCTAGAGCTACCCTCCAGCCTTCCACTTCTTATACGCCTTCCTCCGATCCTTCTTCTTCAAAAGGCCAAGCCGCCAAAAGCGCGGCTCCCATAGAAAAGAAGAAGGAAAAGAAGAAGAAAGAAAAGAAGCAGAAGGAGCCAAAGGCGCCTGGGGGCAAGCAAAAGGTATCTAACGAAAACCCACACACAACATGGACCGGGCCCAAATCTCCATGTGTCATATGTAGAGGAGACCACTTCCACAGTGATTGTCCCAGTATTCCCCGGATACTAAGGGACGGGTCCCCTCGTTTGCACAGTTCGGAAGCGTCAACCTCTGACAACCAGGTTGAATGCTTACCGTCGACCAACGAAAGTAAAGGTCCCAGACGACGAAGAGGAATGAGATTCCCCTGCAAACTGTGTGAAGGCAATCACACCCTTCACCGTTGTCCCTTTTTAGACGAAGCAAAGAGAGTTTTGGAAGATCAACCGATTGCACCGTTGCTACTTCCTCCTGGATACCAAAAACTCGCGCCAAGTCCTTCGTTGGTCGAAAATACAGCTGCCCCGCTCATAGGGCCAGCTGAAGTGTCAGTCACTGAAAGTGAACCTACTGAATCCGGACCAGATGAAAGTCCAAAGGTCGAAATGGCAGTTGACCCGGTTCTCCCTTCAGAAGTTTCATCTTCAAATATCACAGTCACTGAGGATTCATCTTCAGCTGACATCCCTACCGAAGAGAGTAAGGATGACACCGTCCAGATTCTTTTCATCAACACCGATTCTGATGAACATCAGGGCAATGTGCCCACTCCTTTATCGCAGGAAGGAGCGTCGTCAGGGTCATACCCGGCCGTATATTCGATCCCACCACCAAGCAACCTGGTTGTGTCCTTTGATTGGAACCAACTAGGCAGACCCCGGTTACCAGCCAGTATACCATTTAGAATTATAGTCCAAATATACAAAACGGTGATGGCTGGAACTATCATTGATGAAGGGGCATCTGTGAGTATCCTGTCCTCTATTGCTTGGAAAGCACTGGGTTGCCCGGCGCTTTTGCCCAAGACAAGGCATCTCTCGGGTTTTGACAAAGGAACCAGTCGACCATTAGGGATTCTACCTAATGTGCCTATTACACTGAAAGGGAAGGCTGTCAAGATGAATTTGACGGTCGTCCAAGGACCCTTGGATTATAACCTACTCCTTGGACGAGACTACATATATTGCATGGAAGCAATAGTCTCCTCACTCTTTCGAATAATGTGTTTTCCATACGAAGGAAGAATGGTCAAGCTCGTAGACCAACTTTCATTTCCGGAATCACGCATCGCAAATAGTCACATACCTATCCTGAATGGTCTATTTGATCAAGAAAGGTCTCTACCTCTGGTTCTTCTTCCTGATGAGTGAGAGTAATTCGGGAAAGGAAGGCCGGAACCCAGGGGGCATGCATCCTAGTCTGCTCTGGAGGCAGAAAAAACCTTGGGTGTAAAGTAGAATTTCCGCGGGAGAATATGACTAGTCCGTACCCCGTCCCTTCCTTCTTCTTCGTAAAACAGAAGAGCCGGTAAGAGCTCTCATGCGGAAGAAGGGGCCGTTAGGAATGGGGTTGTTCTCGAAAAAGATTCTTTTGTTAAAGTTAAGTGTGTGGCGAAGCGCCATCATTCACCTTTGTCTAGATAAGTGGGATCTGCCAAAGAAGGGGATCCGTTTGCGGCAGCAAGTAGTAACCATCTTTGGATAAAAGGCAAGCCTCACCCATTAAAACAAATGTTTTAGAGGATAAGTAGGGGCAGCCTCCAAAGAAAGGGATTCAATTGCTGCAACAAATTGTAACCATCTTTGTGTAACCTAATGATAGACATCGCCGAAGAAAGTTTCTGTTTGAAAGGATTAGCAGAACAATCTTTGGGTAACCTGAAAGAGGTAAGCCTCACCTGTTGAAAACAAAGGTTTTTAACGGAAAAGTAGGGGCAACCTTGAAATTAGACTTACACCTGGGGGCATGCAAACCTCTTGGAATGCAAGCACAGGCGGTTTTTTAATTTTAGGTAGGACTAACCCCGCTAACCCGTAGATAAGCCGATACCCGGCTTGCACAAAGAGAGGATATAGAGCAATACGTAGGGAGATGAAGCTCTTTAAAAAATAGCGATCTTCCATGAGACCTTACTACTTTATGACTGGTAAAAACGAGCAGTTTTGGCAAAGTTCATGCTCGTTAAAAAATAAACGCAAGATCCGAGCAGTTTTAATGCGGAAATTCATGCTCGTTAAAAAATAAACATAAGCTAGTGAGCAGGCTTCCCCCAGAGTTCAAGCTCATCCAGAAAAAATGAACCGGTAAATAACCATTTGAGACCGTAAATTCATCAGCCATAAAAGCCTTGGTCGTGTTTGTGCACCGTCACCTCCACTTTTCATTTGGCCGATCATTCACATCCACTTGATTGTTTACCTATTTTGAGGAACAGCTGCGAAGAGTGATCCCACCTAGCCATCCTTGTAATACTACCGTGATTGGAAAATTCCAACCTGTACCTGGAATCTGCTGCTATCCCTGTTTATCACTCGTTCCTCAAAATACGAGTCTTCTTTGAGCTCTTTTCACTGACTCGTAAAAAATGAAAAGTTTGTCGAGTTTTGGCCTTCCAGCTCATTAAAAGGACCGAAAGAGCTATCCCTCCTCTAGATTTTAATCTTTTTGGACCTGAGGGATTATTGCACAAAAAGATCGAGCGCTTGTCTAGTTCGGCTCGATAAAGATATCGAACATTCATCCCTTCTGTATTGTTTTATACTTTTTCGGACTTAAGGGATTAGATGACAAAAAAGGACCCCTGGAGTCCACTTTATGTACCCTTTTCAGACTCTCTAAAAATGAAAAGGACCGAGTTGTCTTTGTCGCTGGGCTCGTTAAAAATATTAGATAGCGACAAACTTGTCTTTAGATGAGAACGAGTTTCCCTATCGCTAGGCTCGTTAAAACATAGTGATGGGCTTGCCCGAAGGGCAAGTTATAGATCAAGCATATGTTATCCTCCTCAAGCTTGACAAAAATAAAGAGGTACTGGTCAGAAATGACTGGGGAAAAATTGGGAAGAACCTCAAAGCTTAATGGTAGAAAGTCGCTCTTGAACATGACACTTTTGCCTCCGTAAATATCGGGTTGGGTTATTATCATTCACCGGTCCCTTCACCATGGTCTCGCCATACCATCCATACATGGGGTAATGCTACCGATCCATCACATCAGTGTCGTTATATGTTCAAGAGATGTCATTCAGAAAGTGTCAACCGGGTCCCATCCACTACCATACATCATCTTTCATCCTTCCATGACCGCCACCCTGAATCATATTTCACAAATCGTTTTCACCATCATCACTAGCTCCGTTCCGTGTCACTGATGTGGGATTCATTAAGGCCCTCCTTTGACGGATCACTTCTTGTCGACATCAGCTCATTATCCAAGAAGTTGGTCCAGGAACACCCCCTCAGTACTTTGAAGCTTGCATGCCTCAATGGAAAGTTTCTCACTCCCGGCGATAGGTATACATTAATGACCTTCGACCAGGAGACTTTGCGTGGTGTTCGACGTCAGATCCTATATTCACACCACGTGAATTGTGCTGCAGTACCTTGAGGGTCATCATCATTATCGGTGATTCCTCTCGCGCTTGTTAACAGTTTACATTATTGACTGGTAATCAAGCGATGTCTTTCCATGTTCGACTTCAAGAAATTCTCACATGGATCGACTTGTACTAGAGTGAAGATCGGACAAGTTTGAAGACCCCGGATCTAGTTTCATCCATCCGGGCTGCGATATATATTCAGGAGATAAAAACATAGACATGTGCAGCAGATGATCATCCTACTAAAAGGATGATAATTAAAAGCAGAAAATTATCAGTCTATCATCAGACGATCGTCTGTTTATGTACAGCAAATGTATTTATAAAGCTGAGCATGGGAAATGCCCACATCAGCTAGATCATGAAAAGAAAGTATGAAAAGATAATGTATTGTATTGTATTTTGTTACAGGTCACCTCCCGACGATTGAATGAACTTCGGATCCTCCTAATAAAGCATTTCACCCGATAAACGACCTCATACTTTAGGGGGCAACTGTTATAGACATTTTTGTGCCTTAAAGCATAGAGCATGAAATGTCAACAATCTGAGGGATCCAAAGTCCCTAAACATGTTGTTCTTACCCTTAGAGGAACAAGGTCAGCAAACCACAGCACTGCAAATCAGTTCTCCACTGAAAAACACTCAAAAACAGGTCAATTTTGGATCAAAGCAGCTGCTCCACTAGGCATCTGCGCTGAAAGTCAAAAGCTCTGTGGTGTACCTGCGCTGCATTGCAAGTGCAACAAAGGCTACCTGCGCTGGGCGTACTTTGACATGTGGAGGAATCTTTTTCTCAATGTGCCAATGCCCAGGAAGCTTCCAAAAAGACACTTGATCAAAAGATTCGCCTAATGATGAGTTAAGAGCTTCTAAAACTCCAAGTGGAAGACAGAAACTCCGAGTGAAGAACTGAAGAACAACTGGAGTTGAAGAGGACAACAAGTCACACATCAAGCTGACTTATCTTCACTCCAAAACTCTATATAAGGATCTCATCCCATGGGATCTGGAGGGCGGAATTCGGTGCAAAGAATTGCTGTTGGTTTACAGTCGAGAGTATTGGGTGATTGCTTGAGGGAGGTGAAGAAGAGATTTCTCTCCGTCGGGAAGGTGATGCTGGATTGGACCTCTCATGGTTGTATCACCGCCTGAACCTTACTTCCATATATTAATAAAGCATTTGAGGTTCTTCTATTCGCATGTGTTTCAATGGTGTATTGTCTTACTTGCGTCTTTGATTTATGCTAATCCTTGAATCGATTATGAATGCATGCTTCTTGTAGTTTCCTTTTCTTGTCTTATTTGCAGGATCTCGTGTAGCTGGGCCCGTGAAAAGACTTGGAGCTGGGAGCAAGCGGCAAACAAAGGAGATTGGATCGACCATTTGCGCAAGGCATCGGTAAGTGGATCTCTCCCTTTTATCTCTTGCATGTCATAAAGAAGAAACTTTAGATAGCTTTGCTTTCAGCTGTTGCTAAGGAACTGTCACCCTTAGAGTGGGTTAGGGTCATTCCGAGTTGGATACTTTCCCCCACAACACCAGTTGCATGGGCCAAGCTAAAGATATGAGTCAAAATGCGGAATTGATGTGGAGAATATAATTATTCAGCCGAGCAATTGTGAGGATATTCCGATCCTCAAGATAAGCTTTGATTTTGCTAGCATTTCATAGATAATATATAATGCTAGTAGATGAAAATGAATAATAACTTTTGTAAACATTATTAATTTCGAACAAGACTGTGACTGCAGATTCCATCTGAACAGTTGTAGTGATTTTGTAATTTATTTTGACAGTTAATGAAAAACTTGGAGTTTCACGTTAAATTCGTGTATTGAGCTTTTATAGCAATTCCTTCTAGAGGTTTTGGGCCCAGTCACTAGAAGATCTACTACTCATTTGTATTATGTTGATTATTCCTTACTGTTAAGATTTATATTTTTGTTCCTTCTAGAGGTTGAGATAGATTAAGTTTTATATCTCGGTTAATAACGTTTTCATAGTTTACATAAAACTAAGTTCTGTTTATGATTGTTGTTTCTTCTTTGTATATGATTTTTGCAATTACTTCTAGATTTGGATACTCCTTGCGATTAGCATGATTTGAGTAGTTTCCTTTAATACGTGTGGATTTGATTATTCAGTTTGATTTCCTTTTGGCATTTGGAATATTAGATTAAGATCTTTGTCTGAAGTAGTTTGCAATTGATTTATCTTTCCAATTTCGAACCATAAAATAATCTTTGTTTTTTATTTGAATTTCTAGAGTCAATGAGTTGTTGAGAAATTGTTTATTTCTACAATGATTAGTTAGGATTTAGGATTAATTACCTCCATCCCAATCTCTGATTGTGATCGCATAGGCAATTCTTACAAACTTAAAATAGAAAGTCGAATCCCAGGTTGACATATTAATGTAGGATTAAGATTGATTTATAAAGTCATATTAGTGCACCAACATTGTTGTTGAAACCTCACTGGTATCCCTACTGCTAGTAATGGGCCCACTCCTAGGCGAGGAACCAATCACCTCACAACCACAATCAGCTATGATTGAACCATTTGAAGCCTCATTTCCTATAAATTTCCCCGTTGTTTCAGAACTAATCATTATCCCTCCCACTCCCTAGTTTCTTGAGACCACACAGCCTGTAACTTCCCCCCAAGGCCACTTAGAAAAATCCATTGCTGGTGGCCAACCCCTGCAAAGCGACTTCCCGGACACATCAACAATGCAAACCTTCAACACTGTGTAGGAATTTACAGGGTAAGTTCCTCAGATAGAACACCAAAGGACACCGCTCACAAATAGATCATATATCAATACACCAGTATTGTTGATGTGATTAAAACCCTCAAAGAGGGAAACAGTCCACACCCTGAGCCAACACGGCCACTTCAGGAAATTTATTAATAAAAGAATGAAAATTTACATAAGCTTCTCTAATGAACAGTTAACCTACAAATGACCCTCCATGCTCTTTAAATAGATATCATGGACCAATCGGGTGCTAAGCCATGGATCAAGTGTCGATAATACTGAGGATAGAATGAATCATCGGATCACTTCATGTCTAGAACATATCGTGACCGTTGGATTGCAAGTTACAAAAGTACATAGTAAAGAAACACACTGTACCTAACTCTACACTAGACCAAGTTATACTTAACTATTTCCTATGTGTCGGAATATCCTAACATCCCCCCTTAAGAACAACTTGGGATAGGATTGAAGGAGGTACAAATATGACACAATAGGTAAAGGAAGTAGGCACTAGAGCCTATCCCCCCTTGGTGACAACTTCCCGAACTCCAACCATAAATCAAAGTTTAGTAAACTTCGCCTCTGTGAGAGCCTTTGTAAAGATGTCTGCAACTTGATCATCTCTTGAACAATATTGCACTACAAGAACATGGTCATGAATGAGCTTTCCGATGAAGTGCATGTGAAGTTAAATGTGTTTGTTGTGCTGATGTTGGACTGGATCTTTGCATATGTGAATGGCAATTTGATTATCACACCAAAGTGTAGTCAGATGCTGCTGCTAAAAGCCAAAATCTAACAGGATCTGACAAAGCCACAGGGCCTCCTTATTAGCTTCTATGGCACCACAATATTCTGCTTTTGCTGAAGAAATAGAAATGGCACTTTGTTTCTTGCAAGCCCATGTAACAGATCTTGAACCAAGAGTGAACACATAACCTGCAGTAGAATTCCGATCATCATGGTCACCAACCCAATCAGAATCAGTGAAACCAATCAATAGAGGAGATGCTTCTGCACTGTAATGAATCCAAAACTAAACTCTACTTCTAACATAACAAACTATTCTTTTAGCTACTTTCCAATTACTTTCATGTGGGTTTTTCATAAATCGAGCAATAAGGCCAATATCAAAGGAAAGGTCAGGACGAGTATGGGTCAGATACAAAAGTTTCCCTACAAGTTGATGGTATAAGGTAGCATCAACTTTAGGGGAAGTACAAGTGACTAAAAGTTTGGCTGCAGACTGAAAGGGAGAAGGGGCTAGCTTATAGTATTCCATGTGAAAATGGCATAGCAGATCATAGGCATACTTGGACTGGGAAAGGGAAATACCTTCCTTGGATTTCAAGACTTAAAGACCAAGAAAATAATGCAAGTCTCCTAAGTATGTAATTTCAAACTTCTTTTTAACGCTGGACTTCACATGGTTTATAAGGTTAGGATCACTACCAGTAAGGATAAGATCATCAAAATAAAGAACAAGAATGATAAGAGACTTGCCCACTTTCTTGGTGTAGACAATATTGTTAGAATGACACCTAGAAAAGCCAGTTTCTAAAAGAAAGCTATCCATTTTGGCATACCAAGCTCAAGGGGCTTTCTTGAGACCATAAAGGAATTTCTTAAGCCGACATATAAGGCTAGAGTCTGTTTGTATAAAGCCAGTAGGTTGTTCCATATAGATTTCTTCATGCAAGTCTCCATGCAAGAAGGCAGATTTAACATCCATCTGATGGGCTTCCCATTTGAAAGAGGCAACAAGGGAAAGAACAAGGCGGATAGAGTTCATTTTGGCAACAAGGGAGAAGGTTTCAGTATAGTCAATGCCTTCAACTTGTGAAAAACCCTTAGCAACAAGATGAGCTTTATGTTTATCAACTTTTCCATTTGGGCCATACTTGGTTCTATAAATACATTTGCATCTAACAAGTTTCATCCCTTTGGAAGAGGAACAATATATAATGTATCATTTGCCAATAATGAATGGTATTCTTCATTCATAGCTGGGTCCCAATATGGATGGTTTGAAGCTTCTACAAAGGTCTCAGGATCATAATTCGCTGAAGCTTGAGCCAGTAAAGAAGAGGCTCTATCGAACTGAGAACATGTGCGACGCTAATCTGTAGGATCACCAGCAAGAGCAACTGATGCATCCTGAGTAGCAACGACCCATTTTGGAAGCTAAGGAGCTGAAGGAGGATCTTGAGAAGGTGGGGGAGGATTTTCATCCTCATTGTCATCATATGAAGAAGAAATATTTTCAGAAGTAGAAGGGATAAAGAGAGGTGGCACATCTGCCGAACTAGGTTCGTAGGCCGATATATTTTCAGCAAAATTTACATCTCTTCTAATGAACATTTTTTGACTTAAGCAGAATGAGTCTATATTCTTTGACATCTTCAAAATATCCAACAAAAACACAGTTTTCACTCTTAGGTTCTAAAGCTTTATGTTTCTCATCTGGAATATGGGTCCATGCTTCACTTCCAAAAACACAAAAGTGAATTACATTTGGTTTAATTGAGTTCCATGCTTCTTTTGGAGTGATATTCTTTAAAACCTTAGTAGTAGTGTAATTTATTATATAATTTGCATAGTTAATTGCTTTTGCCCAAAAATTAAGACTAAATCCTTTAGATTGAAGCATACAATTTTCCATTTCGTTGAAGGTGCGATTCTTCCTTTCAGCTACACCATTTTGTTGTGGAGTAAATGGAATAGTATGTTGCATTTGAATTCCATTCTCAGTGCAAAAGTTGATGAATTTGTTGTTAACATATTCTCCACCATTATCAGATCTTAGCTTAAGAATTTGATGTCTAGATTGTTTTTCAACAAAGGCCGTAAAGGCCAAGAACATGTTAAATAATTCACTCTTGAGTTTTAAGAAGTATACCCAAGTGCGTCTGGAGATATCATCAATGAAAGTTAAGAAATACTTGTAGCCAAAGAATGAAACAACCAGAAGTAGACCACATAAATCACTATGCACAAGCTTTAAAGGGGTTGAGACGTGCCAAGAGGCACATTTTTCAAAACTATCCTGGTGATGTTTTATGAGTACACATCCGGAACAAACACCATCACTACAAGATACCATTGGAAGACCTGTCACCATATTTTCTTTACATAGATCATGAAGGGAGTGATAGTTTAAGTAACCAAATTGCTCATGCCAAAGTTTTCTCACTTCATCGTTATGAGCAACAAATACCAAGGGAAGATTTGATGACCCAAATTTGTTAAACTTATACAACCTTGTAGAATCATCAGCAATGCTAGTAACTAAAATCTGTCTAGGATCTCTTAGGTCCTTAATTACAACATCGTGAGGTGAAATTCAACGATTTTACCTTCACCTGAATGAGTTATCTGATATACAGATAGAAGGTTGCAGGATAAGGTTCGAACACATAATACATCATTAAATTGACCATTGTCTATATGAACAGTTCCAGTCCCTACAACACTAAGAGATCTATCATCACCAACATATATATTTTTGGTTTTACAATCATTTAAAGAAGAAAACATGGCTTTGTCTTTGGCCATGTGATAAGAAGCTCCAGAATCAATGAGCCACTCATGAGAATGAGAAGAAGAAGATACATTTAGTGCATAGCCAGACCGAGATGCTTGACAACCACATGCAGAAAGTGTTATTCTTGAAGATGAAGTTGAAGTTGAACAGTGCTCCAAATGGATGTTATGCTTCTTCATTGCTGCTTCCAAGGCTTCCATCTTCTTAAAGCATTTGGATTCTAAGTGGCCATCTCGATTACAAAAGTGACAATCAATCTTCTTCCCTTTGTTTTTATTTGCCTTATCATTTTGTTGAAATGATTTTTCATTTTGAGACTGAAATTGCTTAAGACCCTTGTTTGGTTTAGGACCATTCGTTTTATGATATGGCTTCTTAGGATTATTTGAATTTAGTTGCCACTGAGAGGATAAGGCTTTCTTAGAAGAGTTTCCAAGATTAAGAAGACCAAGATGTAAGAGTTTTTCTTGTTCTCTTATTAGAAAAATCACAAAAGCCATTAAAGGAAGGGGACTTGTAGTCTTTTCCTTGAGAAATGAAGGCTTCTCTTGTAGAATGGAAGGTGGAAACAAACATAGAGTAGGCTGGTCCCAACTTAGTAAGAATGGAATAGATAACGTTACCATCTTCTTTCTTAACCTTAACACCTTCCAAGAGAAGTCTAAGGGTCTTGAAATTGGACAAAAAATCTTCAATGGAAGAAAAATTATTGGAGTCCAGTGTAAGCAACTCATTTTCGAGTTGATGGGCTCTAAGTTCATTTTTAATTCCAAAAACTTTAGTGATCTGTTTCATTGCTTCATTAGGAGCATCAAGTACCGCGATATGGAATCGAAGGTCTGGAGAAATACACATTCCTATCAACCCACGTGCTTAATCTTTCCTATTTTCGAATTTGGCTGCCTTATCTTCATCTCTTGGTTTGGTTTCTTGGCCTGAGGCTATTCTGTAAATACCTTTACTTCTAAGTAAATCCACAATGTAGGACCACCATTGGAAGTAGTTGGTGTTATCAAGAATAACTTGGCATGGAATTTCCATTTTAATAGAAAATGAAGCTATATATGCTGAAACTAAGTGATCCAATGGAAATATCTTGAAAAATTAGGCTGATTAAAAAAAAAAAAAGCTTTGAAAACGGATTCCGAATGAAGAAGTTATGGCTTTTTGAAAAAAAGTTGTTGAAGATGCCGACAAAGTGCGGGAATGTGCGAGAATGAATGATAATCTTATATTTAAAAAAAAAATTTGTGCCCTTTCAAAACTTAACCTAATTAGATCAACAAAAAGAAAGACTTGAAATCAAGACCTCTACTCTCATAAAGTAGCTTTGGACCAAGTGAGCTAGATTAAAAGGTTAGTAATTTTTGGAAAAGAGGAAGGGGGGTTGTTTGTTTATTTTTTTTTTTTAGTCACTAAAGCTTTGGGGTGCGTGCTTACTTGAGAAAGCTATTTTTTACCTACAAAACAAAAAACACATAAACCAACATGAAAAGTTAGCTTTAGCCGGAAACTAAATATTTTCCTCAATGTTTCTGATTTTCCGAGATCACACTAAGGCGCGGCAGAAAAGAGCATACACATGAGAAAAATCCTTCCTTTCTATTTCTGATTTGCCCAAATTGCATAGAGTCACGGGGCAAAGAGCATACGTAGAAATGAAAGGTATAGATCCGGTAATAAAAAAAACAAAGAGCTAAATAAACTGAAATAAACAGAGAGAAAATAACTAAAAACTGCAAATAAAAACTATATACCTCTAGATCTTAAAAATGACATAGCTAGGGCTACCGGAAACATTTTCACGTCAAACGAAAGGGGTTCCTCACTGGAACAGATGCTCCTAACAAAATAGAGTAGTCCTCTCGGCTTGAAACCAATCAGTAACAGTAGATATAGGAAATGACAGTTAGATGCAACTCGACCGACTTCAGATTTAGATCACCAACAAATGTGCCCTTCAAATAGCTCCGATGCCATATAGGAATTTATAGGGTAAGTTCCTCAGAAAAACACCAAATGACACCACTCACAAACAAATCATAGATCAATACACCAGTATTGTTGATGTGGTTAAAACCCTTAAAGAGGGAAATAGTCCACGGCCTGAGCAAACACAGCCACTTGAGGAAATTTATTAATAAAAGAATGAAAATTTACATAAGCTTCTCTCATGAACGGTTAACCTTCAAATGACCCTCCATGCTCTTTAAATAGAGATCATGGAGCAAACAGGTGTTAAGCCATGGATTAAGGGTCAATAATACCGAGGAGAGAATGAACCATTAGATCACTTCATGTCTAGAACATATCATGACCATCGGATTGCAAATTACCTAAATCTCCACTAGACCAATTCATACTTAACTATTTCCTATGTGTCAGAATATCCTAACACACTGGTCCTCCACACAGCTGTTTGGATTTATCCAACAGGGAACTCAGAGGGCTCAACAAATCCACAATGACCTGGCTGTCGAGCACAAGCAGCTGAAGCAACAAATCATTACTATCACGGTGGAGCGAGATCAACTCTGACATACTAATCAATAGTTGCAATCGCAGGTCGACCAGGTAACGTCGAAGCTAAGAGCACTTTGGCCAATGGTTGTTGATTTAGTAATTGAAGTGCCCGAGGATTTTTCATCCATCATATTGGTCAACTGTTGTGACCATATTTAGACAACATGCATGGAACTTGTAGCCACCAACAAGGAGCCGAAGAAGAGTTTAGATACAACCATAGAAGCATTGCATAATCCAACTACAAGCTACATCGTGAAAATCGAGCAAAAATGCAACACTGTCATTGTACTAAAAGCTTCGCTAACCGATGCCTTGGAAGATGGGTATGTGCTACTCGAGAAAGTCAATGATTGGTCAGGCAGCTTTGCCATGAAAAACCAACCAGTCTATCCACTTTTCCAACAACTCCAACAATGCATCGCTGATAGCAAGACCTACAAGGATAAAGGCCAGCTGAATCAAATTGATGATGAGATCACATCTCTCGAGACCAAGGTACAACAAATTGAGGAGGAATCGGTCGTAACAAAGAAGAAAATTTGGGACCTGAGGCCCTAGGTCGATAAATAGGTAAGAGCACTATGGGAGGTATGTGATGATGTCGAAGAATAGTGGAGCACCTTATAAAATGCTCGACCCAAGCAGCCGAACTCCACATTAGTGGCTAAATTTCTCCAACAAGCAAAAATCCTCACAGATGTCTGGCAGACAGCATTGGGGGATTATAACCGCTTCCGCCATGAAACGATTGTCGTAGTACCTGAGTTGGGGCCTTCATTTGGAAAAGAAGGCCAAAGTGTAGTAGAAATAGCAGGACTAATGTAGGAGCATGAGACTTGGAGGGAAAATATTCAAATTTATTCCAAAAAAAAAAAAAAATCTACAAGCAAAGGAGTGGGATCCTTTAGCCATCAATTTCCATGTTTTTCTAGTTTAGCATAGAGATAGAATCTAGGACTAAATCATGTTGTAATAAAAATTAAATAGATAATCTATAGTAGAGGTTCTCGAGGAAAATACCTCGCTAAACAGATAGGATCAGTTAAGCATAGTGGAGATTTTCGAGGAGCATGTCTCGTAGAACTGATAGTTGTATTAAATTAAGTCTCTGTTTTAGGAATCTGGTTGTTAATACGAACCAGTATATATGTAAGTTTGATGTTATTGTAATGGGATTTGGACCACATGCTTTTATCGCATATTTCTTAAAGGAAGAGGGATTTTTATCTATGTATTGGTCGATCCCGGAGGCATGGTGACCTCCGAAAGCCTTTATGTGCATCAGAACTGTGTTTGCTTGTTAACTGGTATATGTATATGTATTTGGCTTCGTTGTTTTTCTTCTAAGTCTTAATATCAATGATTTGGCCTTATTTTTCAATTAACACTTCGGTTGAAGCCTTTGGACTGTGTTTCCTTCATATCGGCGATCCCTGACTTCTTTATTTGCATTATAGAGTGCCACAGGGAAAACTCTGTTTTACACAGGGAAACCGTGAAAAGACTTAGTCGGAATGGAGTTCCAGATCTAAAATATTATTAAACATAGCCGATACCCTATCGGGTCCGCACCCATTATCACATCGCCAAGTTGAAGTGGGGAGGAATGAGCCCTTTGAAGTGCCGAAGTCCAAAGTGCGACTTTCGGACCCGAAACCTTATGCGGGAGGCTTTAATATTATATCAAATCTGCAAGGCTTGTCGCTTCACTAGCCTTTAACGGGAAAAGCTTAGTGTATCGGAATCGCCGATTGTGATTTCCGACAATACACATGTTATCACATTGGGTTATCGGAGCGTTATATTATTATATTGTTCCATGTGGAATTGCCAATAGCGATTGCCGATAGTGCCTTTGAGTATTAACGCATCCCTTTAGAAAAACTGTGCCGATAATGTATTTTATATGTTAACGCTTTCCTTTGTAAAAGTCCACCGATAGTGTATTTTATACACAATCGTGTTAATTCCATTTAAAACCCCTTCTGATAGTGTATTTTATAATTCTTATGGAATTATAGTCTTGATAGTGGATAAGAGGTCTTATAATGAAATTTGTTCCCGCTAAAAAGGGTTGGGGTGATTAAGAGGGAAAGCATGGTGATTTTGGAAGGAAAAAGGGAAATTTATGAACAGTCTATCTAGAGATAGATGACTGGTACTCTAGTGCAGGAAGTAGAAGGAACACCACCAAAATTAGAAGAAATTATATCAGTTTTTGGCTGTTTGTCTATATCGCCTGCACCCAGGCCACCATTAATGCTATTAGAGCAACCTTTTGACACTGAATTGAATCTCAAAAGCGGAAGAAGGAAGGTTAATATGGCTTTCAAAGTTGGACGAGGACGTGGTAGAAGAGGACGACCAGTTGCAAATGCTGAAGTGATGGAAGCTGTGCAATAGATGCAAGCAAGATTAGAGGCATTAACAGCAGGGAGAAATATAGATGATGGGGATGTTAGTGAGCCTGAGGTTGAAGCTGAAGGAGAGGAGGAAGCTGTAGCAATTACTCTTGAGATGAGATTCTTCCAATCAGTGTTGAGATCCATGGCTAGACCAAAGACTGAGGTTTCAATATATGAAGGAGGACTGAATCCATAAGAATTGATAGACAGGATTAATGGCATGGAGAAATTATTTGACTATGAAGAAACAGAAGATGAGAAGAAAGTAAAGTTTGTTGTCACCAAGCTAAAAGGCCATGCAACACTTCAGTGGGATGGTGTGCAGGCAAAAAGAAAGAGACTTGGCAAGAAACCTATCAAAAATTGGAGTAGGATGGTAGGAAAGCTAAGAGGTAAGTTTCTACCAAGTAATTATTAGAAAACCTTGATCAGACAAATGAAAAATCTTAGACAGAGGTCTATGATAGTGAAAGAATACACAAAGGAATTCTATAAGGTGAGCATAAGAGCTGGACAAACTCAGGATATAGAAGAGAAGGTGGCTAGATATGTGAATGGTGTTAGGATGGACATTCAAGATGAGATAAGTATAATATCTCCTAAAATAGTGGAGGAAGCTTATCAGATGGTACTGAAAGCTGAAGAAAAACTCGTGAGGAAGCAGTCTGCCAGATGGAGAGGTAATTTCCAAGGAATGGGAAGTCAAGGTGGTAGAGGAAGATCTACAACACCTAAAGATGGAGCTAGCAGCAACTCAACCCAGCATGGTGATGCAAGTGGAAGAGGGAGTTTTTCTAATGGAAGAGGAGGCAGAGGAAGAGGAAAATAAGTAAGATGTTACAAATGTAACAAACTCGGACACAAAGCTTTTGAGTGCCCAAGGAATGCAGGGACAAGCCAAAGGAATGCAATTGTTGCTCCAGTTAAGGGATAAGCAACAACAACAACAACAACAGTGGTAGAAGAAGAAAATATACCAAAGAGAGGAGAATATTAGGTAATCAATAAAGTCTTGCTCAAGCCAGCAAAGGAGATAGTTGAACCATCACAAAGAAAGACCTTGTTCAGAAAAGTGTGTAAGGTTCAAGGGAAATGTTGTCAGATGATCATTGATAGTGGCAGCACTGATAATTTGGTCTTTGTAGAAGTGGTTGAGAAATTGAAGCTGAAGACAAAGATACATCCAACACCTTACAAGGTGTCATGGTTACAAAAGGGACATCAGCTATTAGTAAATGAACAATGTGAAGTGGAGTTGTAGTTGGGAAAATATAAGGACAAAATTGTATGTGATGTGATGCCAATGGATGTGTGTCACATATTGCTTGGAAGACCTTGGCAATATGATAGAGGAGCTATGCATGATGGAAAAAGAAACACCTACAAGTTTGGTAAAGATGGCATCAATCATACACTGTTACCTATGAAAGAAGAAGATGCATCAGGAAAGAAGACTGGTCCAAAAACTCTGTTATTGGGAGGAAAGGAATACTTGCAGCAGATTGAAGAGAACGAGGTAAATTTTGCTGTAATCTGCAAGCCCAAGGTAATAATGACTTCCACTAAAGTTTCTGATTTACCCATTGAAATTCAAGAAATGTTGGACAAATATTGTGATATCATTGTTGATGATTTACCTAATGAGTTGCCACCCATTAGAAGAATTAGCCATCATATAAATTTGATTCTTGGAACAAATCTACCTAGCAAAGCAGCTTACAGAAAGAATCCCATAGAAAATGAAGAGGTTAGGAAGCAGGTTCAAGAACTTCTTGACAAAGGGCTGATCAGAGAAAGCTTGAGTCCTTGTGCAATACCAACAGTGTTGAGTCCAAAGAAAGATGGAGGCTGGAGAATGTGTAAAAATTCAAGAGTCATCAATAAAATCACAATCAAGTACAAATTTCCTTTACCTAGGATTGAAGATTTAATGGATTGCTTGAGTGGGGCAAAGTATTTTACAAAACTAGATCTTAAAAGTGGATATCATCAGATAAGAATAAGAGAATGAGATGAGTGGAAAACTACCTTTAAGACAAATGAAGGATTGTATGAGTGGAGAGTAATGCCTTTTGGGTTATCAAATGCACGAAGTACGTTTATGAGACTCATGAATGGAGTTCTTAAAGAATTTTTTGGAAAATTTGTAATAGTATATATGGACAATATATTAGTTTACAGCATGTCTAAGGAGCAACACATGAGACATCTAAATTATGTCTTACAAAGGCTACAGAAATAGAAATTATTGCTGAATTTGAAGAAGTGTTCATTCATGAAAGAAGAGCTAGTGTACTTGGGTTTTGTTATTGGTGCTGAAGGGCTGAAGATGGATCCAGAAAAGATCAAGGCAATCATGGAGTGGCCTTCACCTAAAAGTTTTTTTGAGGTAAGAAGTTTTCATGGTCTTGCTAGTTTTTATAGGAAATTCATAAAGAATTTTAGTAAGATCAATGCACCTATTATTGAGACCATAAAGAAGGATAAACAACCATTTAGATGGATTGCTAAAGAAGAAAAGAATTTTCAACTGTTGAAGAAGAAAATCACTGAAAAGCCTATTTTGGTTCTACCTGATTTTAATAAACCTTTCCAAGTGAAGTGTGATGCCAGCGGAGAAGCTATTGGAGGTGTTTTAAGTCAGGAAGACAGACCTGTAGCTTATTTTAGTGAAAATTTGAATGAGTCCAAAAAGAAGTATTCTTCTTATGATAAAGAGTTCTATGTAGTTGTGCAGTCATTGAAGAAGTGGAGACATTATCTAATGTCAAAGGAGTTCATACTTTATTCAAATAACCATGCACTACAGTATATTATGCAGTGGCCAAAGCTTAGCTAGAAACATGCTAAATGGATAGAGTATATTCGAGGTTTCAATTTTGTCTTGAAACATATAAATGGCCAATCAAATAAAGTTTCATATGCCTTAAGTAGGAGAAATATATTACTTCAAGAGAGTCAAATTCAAGTGTTTGGTTTTGATTTTATAAAAGAACTCTATGAGATAGATTCAGATTTTAAAGAGGCATTTGAAACTTGTAAGAATCATGTTTTGATGGATAGGAGTAAATGGTTGGATTATTTCTTACAAGATGGACTGTTGTTTAAGAGAAATCAGCTGTGCATACCAAACTGTTCTATGAGGGAGAATTTAATCAAAGAAAAACATAGTGGAGGACTTGCAGGACATTTTGGTATAGAGAAGACTTATGAACAGTTGAACAGGTTTTATTTCTGGCCAAAAATGAGATCTGATGTGGAAAAGTATGTGAGAACTTGTAAAATCTGTCAATATGCAAAGGGAAGAAGCCCAAACACAGGTTTGTATGTTCCATTACCAATTCCAGATAGGCCTTGGGATATGGTAAGTATGGATTTTGTTTTGGGCTTACCAAAGACTCAAAGGGGTAATGATTCAATTTTTGTTGTAGTGGACAGATTTTCAAAAATGGCACATTTTATTCCATGCTATAAAACTAGTGATGCTACTCACATTGCTAATTTCTTTTTCAAGGAGATAGTAAGATTGCATGGGCTACCTAAGAGTATTGTCTCAGATAAAGATTCGAAGTTTGTTGGACATTTATGGAGAACACTATGGAAGAAATTGGGAACTAAATTGAGTTTCAGTTCTGCCTATCATCCACAAACTGATGGACAGACTGAAGTTGTGAACAGGAGTTTGGGCAATATTTTAAGGAGTCTTACTGCAGAAAATCCAAAACAGTGGGATCAAGTGTTGGCACAAGCTGAATATGCACATAATGACTCACCTAACAGGAGTACAGGATAAAGTCCATTCCATATTGTTTATGGAATGCACCCAAGAGGAGTATCTGAGTTGAGAAACTTGGGAAAAGATGAGATGAGAAGTGCAGAGGGAGAAGATTTTGCTTCAGAAATGCAAGCAATACATGAACAAGTGAAACAAAAACTGCAGGATAGCAACATCAAGTACAAGACCAGAGTAGACATGAGAAGAAGAGAGGTGAACTTTGAAGTTGGAGATTTGGTATTAGCACACCTCAGAAAGGAAAGATTTCCAAAAAGGGAGTATAATAAATTAAAGTTCAAGAAAATTGGACCATGCAGAGTATTAAGGAAGTTTTCTACAAATGCATATGAGATTGAATTACCCCCCTAATGTTGGAATATCTCCAATTTTCAATGTTGCAGACCTGTACAAGTATGAAGGTGAAGTTACAGATGATACAACATAAGATCAAGAGGTACAAGAGATTGACTAGGTAAAACAATTACCTCCAACAAAAGAGTTACAGCTAGAAAGGATTTTGGACAAGAAGGTGTTCAAGAAGACCAGAGGATAGGAGTACTTTCAGTATTTGGTAAAATGGAAGGATCAGCCAACTGCTGAAGCTACTTGGGTAACAGAAAGCATGCTACAGAAGCTAGGCAGTTTTGTAGAAGAGCTCATGGATAGGAGCCCGTGAAGAAATTTGTCCTCAGGAGTCTGATGCAGGAGCATGAGACTTGGAGGGAAAATCTTCAAATTTATTCCAAAAACACAAAAAAATCTACAAGTAAAGGAGTGGGATCCTTTAGCCATCAATTTCCATGTTTTTCTAGTTTAGCATAGAGATAGAATCTAGGACTAAATCATGTTGTAATAAATGTTAAATAGATAAGATGTAGTTGAGGTTCTCGAGGAGAATACCTCACTAAACAGATAGGATCAGTTAAGCATAGTGGAGATTTTCGAGAAGCATGTCTCGTAGAACTGATAGTTGTATTAAATTAAGCCTCTGTTTTAGGAATCGGGTTGTTAATATGAACCAGTATATATGTAAGTTTGATGCTATTGTAATGGGATTTTGACCACATGCTTTTGTCGCATATTTCTTAAAGGAAGAGGGAATTTTCTCTGTGTATTGGTCGATCTCGGAGGTGTGGTGACCTCCGAAAGCCTTTATGTGCATCAGAACTGTGTTTTCCTGTTAACTGGTATATGTATATGTATTTGGCTTCGTTGTTTTTCTTCTGAGTCTTAATATTAGTGATTTGGCCTTATTTTTCAATTAACACTTCGGTTGAAGCCTTTGGACTATGTTTCCTTCATATCGGCGAGCCCTGGATTCTTTATTTGCATTATAGAGTGCCACAGGCAAAACTCTGTTTTACACAGGGAAACCATGAAAAGACTTATCCGGAATGGAGTTCCGAATCTAAAATATTATTAAACATATCTGATACCCTATCGGGTCCACACCCATTATCGCATTGCCAAGTTGAAGTGGGGAGGAACGAGCCCTTTGAAGTGCCAAAGTCCGAAGTGCGACTTTCAGACCTGAAACCTTATGTGGGAGGCTTTAATATTATATCGAGTCTGCAGGGCTTGTCGCATTGCTAGCCTTTAATGGGAAAAGCTTAGTGTATCAGAATCGCTGATTGTGATTTTCCACAATACACATGTTATCGCATTGGGTTATTGGAGCGTTATATTATTATACCATTCCATGTGGAACTGCCGATAGTGATCGTCGATAGTGCCTTTGAGTACTAGCATGTCCATTTAGAAAAACTGTGCCAATAATGTATTTTATATGTTAATGCTTTCCTTTGTAAAAGTCCACCGATAGTGTATTTTATACACAATCGTGTTAATTCCATTTAAAACCCCTCCGATAGTGTATTTTATAATTCCTATGGAATTATAGTCCCGATAGTGGATAAGAGGTCTTATAATGAAATTTGTTCCCGCTAACAAGGGTTGGGGTGATTAAGAGGG